>CM076684.1:10434854-10769854 GCA_038501925.1 Xenopus petersii | reverse complement strand
AAGACAGAACAGCTGGTGGATCCAATCGCACAAATATATCACTCGCTTTTCCTTCTGACTCACTGGCCACAGCCTGTAAGAGTTGAAACGTTTTCCTTCCTTACAAACTGATATGTGACAGTTACAGGAGAACGAGTGCTGAGCGACTCTATTTGGTACCATCTCCTCTAACTGGGGCTCCATCTAAATCTCCATGTTGTGAGCTCCACCTGAACTCAGGGTATAGTGCTTCTGACTATTGCAGCAAGTTCTAGACACCCGTAGCAATTATCAACGGCATTTACTGCACTGCTGCAAGAGGCAAAACAATCTCACTGCTGCATACATCCCAACTGTCCCTTTTCTGGAGGGACAGTCCCTCTTTTGACAGCTCAACCCGCAGTCCCTCATTTGTACTGTAGAGTCCCTCTTTTCTCTGCACTGAACAGCCAGAAAAAGAAACAAAGTTTCTCACTTCATTGGCTTTTAGCAGAGAGCCCAGAACAGCCAACATGTGCAAATAAGATACTTTGTAACAATTTTGAGACACAAAAACACAGTTTAGATAAGGAGAAATATTTTCAAACTTTCATAACCTGCCAAATTTTGTAAAACAAACATGGTAATTAGGGGGTGTGCCCACAGAAAGGGGTGTGGTCAAAAAAATTGCGGAAAATTTTTTTTTGTCCCTCTTTTTACTTCCAAAATGTTGGGAGGTATGCTTGGTGTCAAATAGGTGCCAGTCTACAGGGCAGAGAGTATTCAGGGGTTTAGTTCAGAAAGGAGTTCAGGCACTCAATCAGACCCACATTTGTGGAAAGGACCGGGCCTAGGGCGGCAGGATTTTAGGGGGGCGGCATGCTGCCCAACCACACCCACATTGGTTCAAAAACACTGGGGATGCGCAGCAGATACAATCTCCATGATAATTTGCACGAATAAAGGGGACAGCGGCAGTGGGCTTAGGGGCGCCTGCACCCTATTCATTTCTATTTGCAATTTAAAGATACATTTTTAAAAGGACTTGAAACCCTGCTACACTGAACTGCTCAACCCCACTTTACTCAGTTGTCGCTGGAATACAAATCCCAGAAAATTGTAACAATGTTAAGGCATGCTGGGAGCTGTAGTTCAGCATAGGGTTACCACCTGTCCGGATTTCACACAGACAGCCTGGTTTTTGGAAATCCTGATAGGATATTGAAGTGAATGACAAAGCAATCAGCCAATAGCTGTCATCAGTCCCACCCCTGATGTCACCCACCCGCCTCCCTATGTCACTCGACCCGCCCCCAATGTCACAGACCCGCCTCCCCACGGCTCTCATTGTTCCTACATTTGGAGTTGGAAACATTAAGCTAAATTTCCCAGCACTGAACAAGTCTGTCCTTTATCCCCATGTCTGATTCCAGTGTAATATAATGACCCCAAAGCGGCACAATAATCCATGTATTGGGTTGTTGGGTTCAGTGTCCCTTTAACACTGGTAACTGCTTGGTCCTATCAGGAAAAAGTCAGGGGGGCTCCTTTATAAACAGAGCAGATTGGTTTGCACAGTGAATATATTTTCCCTGCACATGGTTATATTTATAAAGCTGAATAAGATTTGCAAATTTGTTTTTCACATTGCGAATGTCTATAAGAGCTTTTTAAACATGGTAAAAATTAAATTGCCAATATTTATTTGCACACTATGCGTTTGAATTACTCCACAGCTTTGGTGCCGGAGAAAATATTCGTGAAGCAGTTTGGCTAATTGCAGATTTACGTTACTATGAAAGTTATTTCCGCACACAGCAATCCTTGCACAGTGGACGCACTCACACAAACGCCCGTGTCATTTGCGAAAACGTATTCCCAATGCGAATTCGCAAAAAATGGAAAGACTGGCACAGCAGAGCAATATTTTACCATTCAGGAAAAAGAATGGGCAAAACAAACATTTGCGGATAAATATGAGCTGCGCAAACTTTATAAATGGTTATATTTAAATGCTTACACTATATACATGCAAAAAAATATATATTCCAAAGTTATTTCAATCAAAAATGGGGTTTATCCACTTTTGGAAAGTGAAAGATTTATTATTTTAATATTCTCTTTGCTCCCTCTGCTGACAGAAGTTGGTATTGACCATCTCTCTGTAAAATGGAACCGCACAATGAGCCTTTGCCCAACAGCCGCTGTACAGCAGCCCAACAAAGTATTTTTTGTAATAATAAAATGATATATATTTTTGTGCTTGTTTTCTGTGCCGTTCACCAAGGTTCAATTGAACATCCTCCAACTCTGTGTTTTCCCTCCCGTGGGGGTAAAGACCAGGGGTCGTTGACTACATGATCATGACCTGGTGCTGCACATGTGACACTGGTCCCATGAAATGATTTCTAGGGTGACACTGAAAAGAATTAAAACAATATGGACGTCAGAGCTAGAAATAAGGGGTTTAGTAGAGGGGCCAAAATAACTGTATTTATGTTCTAAACTACAGTTCTCTGAATGCCTTTG
The DNA here is from genome assembly GCA_038501925.1 of Xenopus petersii. Lineage (NCBI taxonomy): Eukaryota > Metazoa > Chordata > Amphibia > Anura > Pipidae > Xenopus > Xenopus petersii. The sequence continues at coordinate 10,767,367 of CM076684.1, read as the reverse complement.
AGAACAACTCCCAGCATCCCTAGCAACTTTTACATTAAAATAAGAATTACAAAAAATTGTATTAACTCTCCTTGTGTTGAATAAAATGTGCCTCTAATTGCAACACATACAGTAGAATTCAGATTGTTGCTCCCCTGTAAGACCCACTGTAGTCTCACCCTATGCAATTAAGCCTTAATGAGCTTATTATTTCGGGCCCCTAAGGAATTGGAGCACGTCAAAGGCTCACGGCCTCTGCAGCCAATCACAGACTAAGCACACGTCTAATTGTATGTACACGAGGCTACGCCAAAACGAAATGCGACTACTGGTTGGAGAAAGGTTGGAAGATGCATTTTACAAAAGCTTGACAATAGCTTTAAACATTATTCATTTTTTTAAAGCTTTTTGTAAGTGCAATTATCATATTTATTGTTCAATTTTCTGTTCTCTAGGTCTGACTCTTGAGACAAGGTCACAGGACTCTCCTTCCAGTGTCTTTAGCAGCTGCTACATTCGTTCAGGAGTCAGAATCTGCTGCAAACAGACACATACGGATTTCAGTAGCAGATAACTTTCAAATCAGTGAGAAGGGCAATGAATGAATATCGGTAAAATTGCTTTGATTTAATTTTGGAGAGGAAAGGGTTAATGGGTGGCTCCGTAAGTCTGAATTATACAGGATCCAGCAGGTGGCAGTATAACAGTGTGTGTAACAAATACATAACAAATTTGCTTTAAATACACACATTTTGTGCCATTAGAAATCACCGGGCCCCTTACAAGAAAATTTTCAGGGCATCACTATTATCACCCAATCATTATTATCACCCAATCACTATTATCACCCAATCATTATTATCACCCAATAACTATTATCACCAAATCATTATTATCACCCAATAACTATTATCACCCAATCACTATTATCACCCAATCATTATTATCACCCAATAACTATTATCACCCAATCACTATTATCACCCAATCATTATTATCACCCAATAACTATTATCACCCAATCACTATTATCATCCAATCATTATTATCACCTAATCATTATTATCACCCAATAACTATTATCATCCAATCACTATTATCACCCAATCATTATTATCACCCATTCACTATTATAACCCAATCATTATTATCACCCAATCACTATTATCACCCAATCACTATTATTACCCAATCACTATTATCACCCAATCACTATTATCATCCAATCATTATTATCACCCAATAGCTATCACCCAATCACTATTATCATCCAATCATTATTATCACCCAATAACTATTATCAACCAATCACTATTATCACCCAATCATTATTATTACCCAATCACTATTATCATCCAATCACTATTATCACCCAATCATTATTATTACCCAATCATTATTATCATCCAATCACTATTATAACCCAATCATTATTATTACCCAATCACTATTATCACTCAATCACTATTATCACTCAATCACTATTATCATCCAATCACTATTATCACCCAATCATTATTATCACTCAGTCACTATTATCACCCAATCATTATTATTACCCAATCACTATTATCATCCAATCACTATTATCATCCAATCACTATTATCACTCAATCACTATTATCATCCAATCACTATTATTACCCAATCATTATTATCACCCAATCATTATTATCACTCAGTCACTATTATCACCCAATCATTATTATTACCCAATCACTATTATCATCCAATCATTATTATCACCCAATCATTATTATCACCCAATCATTATTATCACTCAGTCACTATTATCACCCAATCATTATTATTACCCAATCACTATTATCATCCAATCACTATTATCACCCAATCACTATTATCATCCAATCATTATTATCACCCAATCACTATTATCACCCAATTACTATTATCACCCAATCACTATTATCACCCAATCACTATTATCATGTACTAGTAATATCACAGTCAATCACTCGAGGGAAGTCTTTCTAGAAAGCATTTTGTCAATCACATTTTTGACCACATAGTGCCGGGTTCATTTTCAGGAGTCGGGGAGAGCAGTGCAAGAGGAAGTTTCAGGCAAGCGGGAGTCACGTACACCAGTTTCAGAGAAGAGGAACTGCCGTTAATATCTGACTTATCATCACATGCTTCACACACACCTCAAACTGGGGGGTCGAATTTCTTATACACAGTTATATGTTTAGATTTCTATTTTCTCACTTCACAGAACATAAATAGAAATACTCACTCCATATACAGTACAGTTATGGTTACAGGAAGGTTGTCTCTCATAGACTCAGTTTTATCCAAATAATCCAGATTTTTAAGAATGATTTCCTTTTTCTGTGTAATAATAAAACAGTAGCTTGTACTTGATCCCAACTAAGATATAATTCATCCTTATTGGAAGCAAAATCAGCCTATTGGCTTTATTTAATGTTTACATGATTTTCTAGTAGAAGAAGATCCAAATTACGGAAAGATCCATTATACGAAAAACCCCAAGTTCTGAGCATTCTGGATAACAGGTCCCATACCTGTAGTGGGTGATGGACCTGTTACTGTGGGTAATAAGAATTAATTATATCTTAGATGTGATAAAGTACAAACTACTGTTTTATTATTACATAGAAAAAGAAAATAATTTTTAAACATTTGGATTATTATGATAAAATGGAGTCTGTTTGAGACAGCTTTTCTATAATTTGGAGCTTTCTGGATAATGGGTTTCCAGATAACGGATCCCATACCTGTATCATTAATTTGCTCCTGGCTCCTTACCTGCTCCACTGGAATATTTAAAACTGTCACTGAAAACGGAAAAAATTTGAGAAGTGGTGAAACGTTCTTGTGTTTTGTCTTGCGCGAAATGCACAGGTGTCACTTCTTTCTTGTGTCAAATGCGTTAAGTCAATGGGTATTTTTCTCATGCTTTTTATTGTGTTTTTGATTCCCCAATGCAAGTAAACAAAAGATTTTTATCCAGCAGAACAAATGCAAATCTGGCAATAAAAATGTGCTTATCTGTAAACACCACCCAAAGTCGTCTGATATCTGCCTGAAGCAGTGAGGCTGGGCCGGAGGGAGGCTCAGACAGGACCAAGAGATTGTCGGATCCCTTCAGATCTGGGTTTCCATCTCTAGACTTGGCGTCTTTATAAAATCAAAGGAACAGAACTGGAGGGTAATAATAGTTTATATAAATACCAAGGAGAGTTCCCCTGCCCTAACAATGTCCTGTATTGGAGATCCAGGGCATCGAGTATTAAAGGACCAGTAACATAAAAAAATTTAAAAAAAAAAATTAGTTTCCACTTAACGAAAAAAAAGCACCAAGGCAGTTTTAACTTTCAATTTGCAAAGTCTTTATTAAAAAATGACTTACCGATTCTCTGCTTGCGCTCCTCTTCAGAAACGGCGACAGGGCGACAATCCACCGATTTCTCCTCCCTGGCTATCTCCTATAGAAGGCAAGGAGGAGAAATCGAGTGCCGCACGATGTCGCCGTTTCTGAAGAGGAGCACAAGCGGAGAATCGGTAAGTCATTTTTTAATAAAGACTTTGCGAATTGAAAGTTAAGCCTGCCTCAGTTTTTTTTTTATTCGTTAACTAAAAACAATTTTTTTTTACTTGTCTTTTAATAATATCCTACTGACAAGCATTTCATCTGAATGGAGATCAAACTCCAAGAAGCAGATTTATTGAAGGGCGAAGTGACTAATTCTGGCGTCAATTCACCAACGTTACCTACCCAGGTACTTCGCCGATTCACTTCACTAGCGAAAGAGATGCTAGCGGTGATTCACTATTTCCAGACGACTTTTCGATCTGGCGAATGGACGTTACGCCGCAAATTCAGTAAAATACGGATTTTACTGAACGTTACCTCTTAGACTTGCCTTCGCCAGCTCAGACCAGGTGAAATGCATAGGAGTGCGTAGATCTTCCTCATTCTTCTCTTACTTACATCATATTTTCTGAGTGGAAAAACTTCTAAATTCCAAAAATGCTGGCGTCTTTTCCTTTTTTCAGAGTGATAGCATGTGTAGGGCATTATAACACCTCTATTGTCTTTATTAAGGTTCCCTGGACATGTCTAGTTATCAGTGTCAATGTAATGTATTTGAGGCAACATATAACATAAAGACGTCCATTCAACTTTTCCCGCCGTATACAAATTAGCCTGAGCGACTAGGCAGAATTGAACGCTAGCGCATGTTTGCTTTGATTTGCTCGCATTGCAGAAGTAACTTCGGCCAGGGCGAAACTTTGCATTTTAGTAAATCAGCGTTGTCCCAGCAAATTTTCGCCTGGCTAAGTGCTGCAATGGGTGCGAAGCCATCGCTGTCAAATTTTCGCTGCTTAGTAAATTTACCCCATGTGTGCCACTGGCACTTACAAGTATATTATAGATATGTACCCAGTCGCAACAGTATAATTATGGCTCCAACGCTTACACAAGTTACTGCTTGCTGAGAGTGGTGCTTGTATTAATGTAAAAATATATTAATTATAATATTTAGGCATTTGTCTAATAAAATTACTCATTTTAAATACCATATCGCCCCGTATTTGGTTCAGTGTAAAGCAACCAGCTGGGACTGTGCCGAATTCATGTGTATGTTGAGTCATTCAGCCTTGTCAACATATCCTTTTGTATACAAAGGTGCAGCAGATGGACTTTTATTAAACACACACATATACACCCGGAAAATGATGGTTTATTCTGTTCCCCTTTCTTTGGCTCAACAGGGCCACATGTCCTACACTTAAAGAGGATCTAAAACTGTTTGATTATACTCATTATCAAGGGTTAAATCATGTTATAATCTGTATATAAGGTAAGAGCAAGACGGCTGGCATAGTGATGTGAATCAGCATTCTCATTGGTCAATTCTCTTGCATCTGTAATTATGTGTGTGGATCAGTAGCATTCTCATTGGTTGATTCTCTTGAATCTGTAATTATGTTTGTGGATCAGCAGCATTCTCATTGGTCGATTCTCTTGCATCTGTAACTATGTGTGTGGATCAGTAGCATTCTCATTGATTGATTCTCTTGCATCTGTAATTATGTGTGTGGATCAGTAGCATTCTCATTGGACGATTCTATTGCATCTATAATTATGTGCGTGGATCAGTAGCATTCTCATTGGTCGATTCTCTTGCATCTGTAATTACTGTATGTTTGTGGATCAGCAGCATTCTCATTGGTTGATTCTCTTGAATCTATAATTATGTTTGTGGATCAGCAGCATTCTCATTGGTCGATTCCATTGCATCTCTAATTATGTTTGGGGATCAGCAGCATTCTCATTGGTCGATTCTATTGCATCTATAATTATGTGTGTGGATCAGTAGCATTCTCATTGGTCGATTCTCTTGCATCTGTAATTATGTTTGTGGATCAGCAGCATTCTCATTGGTTGATTCTCTTGAATCTATAATTATGTTTGTGGATCAGCAGCATTCTCATTGGTCGATTCCATTGCATCTCTAATTATGTTTGTGGATCAGCAGCATTCTCATTGGTCGATTCTATTGCATCTATAATTATGTGTGCGGATCAGTAGCATTCTCATTGGTCGATTCTATTGCATCTATAATTATGTGTGTGGATCAGTAGCATTCTCATTGGTTGATTCTCTTGAATCTATAATTATGTTTGTGGATCAGCAGCATTCTCATTGGTCGATTCTATTGCATCTCTAATTATGTTTGTGGATCAGCAGCATTCTCATTGGTCGATTCTATTGCATCTATAATTATGTGCGTGGATCAGTAGCATTCTCATTGGTCGATTCTCTTGCATCTATAATTATGTTTATGGATCAGCAGAATTCTCATTGGTTGATTCTCTTGCATCTGTAACTATGTTTGTGGATCAGTATCATTCTCATTGGTCGATTCTCTTGCATCTGTAATTATGTTTGTGGATCAGCAGAATTCTCATTGGTCGATTCTCTTGCATCTGTAACTATGTTTGTGGATCAGTAGCATTCTCATTGGTTGATTCTCTTGCATATGTAATTATGTGTGTGGATCAGTAGCATTCTCATTGGTTGATTCTCTTGAATCTGTAATTATGTTTGTGGATCAGTAGCATTCTCATTGGTTGATTCTCTTGCATCTGTAATAATGTGTGTGGATCAGTAGCATTCTCATTGGTTGATTCTCTTGAATCTGTAATTATGTTTGTGGATCAGCAGCATTCTCATTGGTCGATTCTCTTGCATCTGTAATAATGTTTGTGGGTCAGCAGCATTCTCATTGGTCGATTCTCTTGCATCTGTAATTATGTTTGTGGATCAGCAGCATTCTCATTGGTCGATTCTCTTGAATCTATAATTATGTTTGTGCATCAGCAGCATTCTCATTGGTGAACTTGTTTGCATCTGTATTTAAATCAGAAAGGGTTACACCAGATGGAAAAAAAAATGTATGGAATACGTATGTAATGTATGTATGGCCGCAAGTTAAGTTCCTGATTTGATGGAAACTATTCTGGCGAGGAAAAAACATGGCGGTGGGCAGATGCATGGTGGCAAGCAGATCATTCTTCTATTCTACTGGGAGAGAGGATGACATTTATTATTATTTTATTTTTTTTAGAGTGCGGATTCTGGGGTAAAAATAGAAAATATATTGAATATTGATCTCGTTATTTTAGGATATGGCCAATCCCCAATCTTTCATGAAGAAAGACTCCCTAATTCGCATTTGCCAATTAGGGCAAGGAAGAATTCAAAAGGAAAAAAAAAATCGCAATTCCCTTTTTCATGTGATGAAAAATATCAAGATTTTAAAGGGGTAGTAAACCCTAACCCTGATGCACTGCCCTGCTCAACCAAGCTTTACTCAAAGGGGCGTAACTATAGAGTAAGCAGACCCTGCGGCTGCAGGGAGACCCAGGAGGTATAGGGGCCGCATGAGGCCCTAATTCATATACAATTTCAATAAATATTGGTAAAACAGCTCAACCTCTAGACATTTTGGCGGCCTGAAAAATAATATGCTGTGGGGCCCTGTAATAACTAGTTACGCCACTGTTTACTACAGGACTACAAATCCCAGAATAATGTAACATATAATGAAGGCTGAGGCATGCTGGGAGATGTAGTCCAGGAACATCAGGGCTGTATTCTTAAAGCAATATTGCACAATAACATTTTTCCAAGACGTTTCCCCAAATCTCCACAGCCAGTGACTGCTTTAAAAATGCTAAAAATCCTCCAATGAGAATCTCAGCTGATCTGTATAAATCTGACTCCCTGTTCTTTGTTCCTGTAATTGGAGTCGGAAGCTTTAAGCAGAGATGGATTTCGTGCCCTCAATGACAATCGCTATATATATCTCTGAATTCTTTATAATCTGCTCTTATACATCACTGCATCACCCACTCACTATTATAACCCACTTAGCATTATCACCCAGACAGTTCTTTGTTCCTGTAATTGGAGTTGGAAGCTTTAAGCCCAGTTTCCCAGCACAAGTCTGTCCTTTATCCCCAGGTCTAATTCCAGTGTCATATAATGAAGAAATAAAATAACATAATTATCTCTATATGTAAGAGAACAGCAAGATGTCTGACATGGTGCTGGGAATCTGAATTTTCATTGGTTAATACTCTTGCATTTATAATGAAGTGTTGGTAAAACACTTCTCATTCTCATTGGTAAAATTTAGAAAACTAGGGGGCGCTGTGGGTAAACGTTATAACCCCTTTAAGGATTCGGATTCTGTTCGACCGGGATTCGGCTGAATTGGGATCCTGCTGAAGAAGGTCGAATCTTGGCCAAATCCCAGACCCAATTCTGGATTCGTTGCATCATTAGCTCATATTTGTATCTCAAGTAACCAAAGGAAACGTTTTCTATTAGTAAAAGGCACAGAGCTTCCAAGCTCCTGTTTGAGCTCAATCCCGTTGTCAACTTTATCGATCCACCATTCAATATAATGTCATATTTACATTTCAGCGGAAACAGCTTCATTTCTGAGTGAGCCTGCTGTATGAAGCCATGAAAAATATGTTCGATGCATTGCTGACAGAATGACAATACAACTATCACTGTTATTAATAAGTAACTTTTATGTCAATACTACAAATAAGAAAGAGTCCTCCCCAGTCAAAGACCTGCCAGTATTGCTGGTCATAAAGCAAATATACCGTTGGATAATCTTATTTGTGTTTTACTTTGAGCACGTGGAATGATCCCACAGCTCTTTATATGCTTTGTAATTATCTTCTTATTTTCCTCAGAACAAGTAGAGGGATTATATCACTTATTTGCATTAATACAAGAGCGGGAGCTGCAACATTTGTTTTGTCTCAGCAGAGGCTTTTGTACAGAAATAGTAGACACCTGGACCTACCTCCAATGAGCTGTATTGTGCTGTCTAGAGCAGTGATTCCCAACCAACATGTTGTTCTTCACTACCTTTGATTTTGCTCCTAGTTAGAGTTCTGCACAGGTCCAATTGGACAGACCCCTGCCCGACCCATCACCTGACCTGCACCCACCACCCAATACATCCCCCTACCCCAAACCGCTACCTGACTCCGACCGCATAGAGTTAAACTTACCTTCAGACCCTAGACCCGTAAAACCGGAAGTAATGTCACCATCGATTGGAAGTGGCGTCACTCAGCCACCGATTCAGCTGAACAAGGAAAAAAATCTTGCCCAAAACCACACGGGAGAGTGAAATGGGCCAACCTTAGCTGGGTACCAGATGGGTTACCCACACTTCAAGGAATCGGAGATTTTCTGGCTAAAACTTGACTGCTATGGGTACCCAACCTGTTGCTAAAGACTAAAGACAAAGATTAAAGACAAAGGTTTTGCCCAATATAACCTCCTGCAGATAACAGTCCACATGGGGCTATCAATTAGCCTATCACAGTCCTTATTTGGAATCTCCAAGGAATTTATTTCTTGCTTCTGTGGCTCCCCAACAGGTTTTACATTCAAGTGTGACTTACAGGTTAGAAAAGTTTGGGGACCCCTGGTCTAGAGCAACAGTGCCGGGCTTGCTCACCTTTTGTTCACCAGTCTATATAGCCATAAAGTCTACTTGCAAACTGGTTGCCTGCAATAAAAAAAAACTTAGGGTGCTGCAATTTTCACCAAGGCCTACCCGTTACAAAACCATGACAAAAGCATATTAGTTACAAGGAAAAAACTTGCCCATACATTACCATGCATTCATATTTCTTCATAATTATAGTAGACTATTTATAAACCTATAAGGCAAGGAGGAAAAACATGACTCCTATGACAGACACACAATTAAGCATTTTACACACAACCCTCTGGGTGCTACAGTAACCAATTTCTTTATCCAAAACATTTCTCTCTGTAACAGTTGTCTTGTTGTATTCCCACCTTAGTAGGTTTGCTACCACTTCTAAAACCATCCATTTCAACTGATTCTGGTTCATTACAAAGAGTTTTAGTACAAGAGCAGGCCAAAAGTTATTTATTTTGTAGTGGCTTGTCAAACAAATTGTGGCTTTATCTAGGGTTGATCAGTAAACAATCTCTGACTTCTTTTGTTATTAGTAATTCATTCTGTGCCACTCATTTTAACCTTTCCATTAAGACACATTTTTTTGGGAAAACGGTTTCTTGACTAAAGTTTTGTTCCTTCAGGGACCATTTTGATGTAGGTTTTATATGTTTTAGATAAAGAAATTGGTTACTGTAGCACCCAGAGGCGCAAATTCACTAAGCGCCGAAGCGCCGAACGCTAGCGTTAATTCGCTAGTGTTTGGCATTTTTCGCTACTGCGCAAAGTCACTAACGAACGCTGGCGTAATTTCGCTAGTGTTACTTCGCACCCTTACGCCAGTCGAGTTTTCGCTAGCGACGTAACTACACAAATTCACTAACTTGCGCAGTGTACTGAACGCTACCTTTTACGCTAGACTTCCTTCGCCACCCCAGACCTGGCGAAGCGCAATAGAGTAGATAGGGATTGTTTCAAAAAAAGTCACATTTTTTTCTAAGTCCCAAAAAATGCTGGCGTGTTTTCTACATGATGGGTGATAGGCTGAAAAAGATTGAAAATATTTTTGGGGCTCCCCTCCTTCCCCCCTACATTTCCTGACTCATGGCAACTTACCTAGACAGTGGGCACATGTGTAGGGCAAAATAAAAATTTTATTTGCTGATTTGAAGGTTTTCTAGGCATTTGAAGTGGTGATACGTGTTCCTCCATTGAAATTTGAATTTGGCGCCATATGTAAATGAACCATCGCTAGCAAAACTTTGCTTCGCTTGGCGAATTAACGCTAGCGCAACTTCGAAAACTTACGCTACCCCTGTGCGCAACTTCGGATTTTAGTGAATTTGCGGAGCCCTGGGCGAAAATACGCCTGGCGAAGTGTGGCGAAGTGCGGCCAATTGCGGCTAAGTTGCACATGGCACAACTTCGCATCTTGAATTTGCCCCAGAGGGTAGTGTGTAAAATGCTTAATTGTGTGTCTGCCATAGGACTCATGTTTTTCCTCTTTACCTTACAGGTTTTGAATAATTTTGCAATAGTCTACTATAATTATGAAGAAATATGAATCCCTAAGACCAACATCCTCTCAGATTACTTCCTTAATCTAGATTTATATTTGATTAGCCTTACACTACTCCCACAACCCCATAATCCAGTAATACCTACAGCTTTATACCTCCTAAGTGTAGAACAACTGCTGAAAAGATTCTATATCTAGAGCTCTGTTTGGGCAGTTTTTGGATTTCAGAAAAGAAAATGAAAACTCAACTCCCCATTCCTGGAGTGCACAAGGAGTGGAGCCCTTGCTCACATTTAAATGTAAAAAAAAGTTGGGGAGCAACAAGCATGAAACAAAACCCCCCTGGGGGTGCCAAATAATGGCTGTGATCAGGGCAGCCATCAGGGGGGGGACAGGGGGGAGAGTTGTAGGGGGCCCCGAGGGTAAAGGGGGCCCTGCCACGCCACACTTACTTGATTAGTCGGGCCCCCCATCTTTCTGAGAGCTGCTGACTTCAGGAAGGCATGGACGTTTAAGGGGCCCTGGACACCAAATTTCTCATAATGTGGGGGGGGGGGGGGCTGGCCACCAATTTTTTTCTCTCATGTGGAGTCCTAGCAACCAATATTTTTTAATGGGGGGGCCCTGGCCACAAATGTTTTTTTATGGGGGGCCCTGACCACCAATATCTTTTTATTTTTTATTAACATGTGGGAACCCTAGCCACCAATATTTTTTTTGTTTTTTTTACTGTGTGGTGGGGGGCGGACCTGTGGGGTGAGGAGGGTGGACCAGTAGGTGGGGCTTGCAGTGGGCACAGCCCAGGGGGCCCAGGAAATTTTGACATATGGGGCCCTGCGATTTCTGATGGCGGTCCTGGCTGTGATTGGCTATTTGGTAGCCCCTATGTTGACTGACAGGCTACAGGAGGCTCTTATTGGCACTTCACCTGGCTTTTATGCAGCCAAATCTTGTCTCCAAGCCTTGAATCTGAAAATAAGCTCCTGCTTTGAGGCCACTGAGAGCAACATCCAAGTGGTTGGTGAGCAACATGTTGTTCAGGAGCCACTGGTTGGGGAACAATGGTGCTAGAGTGCAATTTTCCAGTAAGTTGCTTCTGATGGACCAAGACCATCGCACTCTAGCACCATGTAAAGGCAGGACTAAAAAGTGCCATGTTGAGACGAAATGTGAAATCTTGATGGCTTCATCTGTACGTCCAGCTTTATTTCCTCCTTGCGTTACTATTAAAAGGGTACTTTCCAGGCACTAACTGCCAATATTTGCACTGATTAATGTTGCCACTGAGAGTACCATTTGTAATTTGCTTAGTAAATGTACCTGTGTGTGCTCAGTGGCTATTAGCTCTTTAACTACAGTACATCCTGCTGTGCCAAAGAAAGATTTTATTGCATCAGGACAAAGAGCCTTTTAGGGCAGGGATTTCATTAATCTTCATATTCCTGGGATTTATGAGTGTTTTGTCTGCCGTAACCTGACATTTGCAAGTTTAAAAGCCCAGAGCCCAAGCTTCTCATAATGACCTTGTATAGGGAGACTAGATAGATACATTTTATCATGTTATGATAGTGTAACTGATGTTCTAGTAAGTTATCCAGCTTTCTATGGAGTCCATGATCTGTGATAGCAGAGACAGTTGGACCATGGGAGATTCCCTTTTCCAATGTTTGATCTGTGTATATTACATGTCCTGGTTGTAAGAGTATTGTTGAAGGAACAGGTGGGTCACGTGCTCCATATTCTTATAGCCAAGGTCTTTAAGTAGACTGTGTTGTTCCCAAGTCTAGAGTAAACTGCTAGAGATGCGGCTTTTAGGCTGCATTTAGAGGATGTGTGAGGTCCATGGGAGTCGTCAGGGTTGGACTGGGCTGGCAGGACATTGGGCCCTCGTGGGCCCCGATAGCTCAGACCCACACCCTCTTTCAGCCCGCGCTTCCCCCTGATTTCTCCCCACTCGATCTCCCCAATTGAGTTCTATACTACTGGGCAGGTATGTGCTGGGGCCTGGAGGGGTGGGGTTTGCAATTAAGTTGGGGGGACTGTAGGGGGGTTGTGGCAGAGGCAGGGGGCCTGGAGGAGGGTGGGGGGCCCTGTGGGCCCCTGCAGTGGAAGCCCCAGTGGCCTCTGACCTACCAGTCCAATGCTGGGAGTGGTTTGGGCCCGTATTACATATAAGGAAGAATTTATTTCCACATTATTTGATAATGTTGTTTGTAATTGTAATTCTTATTGAAAGGGGTATCTATCCTTTCCAATGGAAACATGGCTCTTTTATGGGCGAGCAGCGACTCACAAGCCTAACATCACCATGCACAATGCCAGGCTTTGTTGGGAACAGTGTAAAGCTCTAAGGCACTTGGACAATGAAGAGGTTCTTTGAAATGATCAATTGTGCTCCACGTCTGGCAGTCTAACAGATTAATCTGAGGTTTTTTTTATCTTTATTTTGAGATAAAAGTGTGGGAATTATTTTCATGGTTCAGGCTAGGGTTCACAGTCCTGTAAAAGCAAACATTAATGCTAAAATATACAATGACATTCTTGCCATGCTTCCTACTTTGTGGCAACAGTTTGGGCTCTTTGTTTCAGCACAATACAAGTATGGGATCCATTATCCGTTAAGCCATCCATTCCATTAGGGAAAGACTGTCTATAGTCCCCATTTTAATAAAATAATCCAAATCTCTAAATATGATTTCCATTTTCTCTGTAATAATAAAACAGTTCCTTGTACTTGATCCAAATTAAGATATAATTAATCCTTATTGGAGCCAAAACCAGCCTATTGGCTTTATTTAGTGTTTACATCATTTTTTTTAGTAGGTATGAAGATCCAAACTACAGAAATATCCGGAAAACTCCAGGTCCCAAGCATTCTGGATAACAGGTCCCACACTTTATTTTTTTAAACATTTTACATTCCAACAATCTTCTCATTTACCTTGACTCAATAATTAATCCTTAATGGAAGCAAAACCAGCCTATTGGCTTTATTTAATATTTACATGATTTTCTAGTAGACTTAAGATATCGAGATCCAAATTACAGAAAGATCTGTTATCTGGAAAACCCCAGCCCGAAAGCTTTCTGGATAACAGGTCCCATACCTGTAATGCCGAATGTGCAAAATGAGGTCCACACAGACTGGGTTTGATGAGATGGGAATGAAAGAACTGACCTGAACAGAACCCAACTCAACACCTTTGGTATAAACTGGAATGTTGAGTGGGAGTCAGACCTGATGCCCAACATCAGTGCCCAGACTCACTAACTGTGGCTTCAATAGAGCTTTATGGTATTTTTGTAATTGAGACCTTTGTAGATAATGGGTTTGTGGATAATATATCCTATACAGATCCATAACGCAAATGTAAATATCCTTCTAAATATAAACATTTCCTTATCACAAAACCAGTGTATGCCAGCTGTAACAGCAAACACACAATTCTCATGGATACTGAGAGTCCTCATGGTTGATTAGTTTGGAATAATGCTTCCAGCTCCATTTATTTACCTATGTACATTTCCCATACACCTCTCACTACATATCCAAGGAAAATGTAGGCCGTGCTAATTATACGATACTCAGGCCGTGACAGTATCAAGACACTTTCATGAAAAATGCTCAGACTATTCTGTGTATTTACTTGTGTTAAAGGAGAAACAAACCCTTTATAAAAAAAAACCCCATCCTACATACAGTGGCGTAACTACCGGGGGAGCAGGGGTTACATAGTGACATAGTTACATAGTTAAATTGGGTTGAAAAAAGACAAAGTCCATCAAGTTCAACCCCTCCAAATGAAAACCCATCATCCATACACACACCCCTCCCTACTTTTAATTAAATTCTATACCGATACTAACTATAGAGCTTAGTATCACTGTCCTGACTGTGAAGAACCCCCTACGTTGCTTCAAATGAAAGTTCTTTTCTTCTAGTCTAAAGGGGAGGCCTCTGGTACGTGATCCACTTTATGGGTAAAAAGGTCCCCTGCCATTTGTCTATAATGTCCTCTAATTTATATTTTTACACTTTCGTGTACTCTTCCGTAGTGAACAGTATTTGATCATATTTCGTAAGAAACGTGTGATTGCAAATACCTCTCTGATTTATGTGTCTTGCATTATTTCCTGATTATTTATTCTGTCTTTAAACCATTCCTCTTGTCGGAGGAAGAAATCAGTTTGTGGTCAATATGATCTCTCAGCAAATAGAGAGATGTAAGGAGCTAGCCTGTTTGCCCACATCTCACTCTCAACATCTGCTAATAGTTTGTATTCAGAATTGCAGTACGTGATACAATCAGCCTGAAATAGTTCCTTATTATTCTAAGAACCATCACAACCAGACAGGTTTATTTCTTATGAATTATTATTATATATATTTAATATAATAATATATTAATATATATTATTTTTATAATTAAACAGAAAAGGGTTGAATTGTTCACAGGTCACCCATTTCAGTAGTTCTGGCGGTTAGAAGCTTGTGGGGTGATCTGCAACAGAGGGTGATAACAATTACTGTTTTTTTCTGCTGAAATCCAAATCATTGCCTTAGTTATAAAAGATCATATACAGCATGAAGGGAGTGTGACTGTGGGATAGCAGGTATAGTAGGGAGAGATGGTGCCTATAGTAACAGTGGATAATAGTCTCTGGGAAGGGAGTGTGACTGTGGGATAGCAGGTATAGTAGGGAGAGATGGTGCCTATAGTAACAGTGGGATAATAGTCTCTGGGAAGGGAGTGTGACTGTGGGATAGCAGGTATAGTAGGGAGAGATGGTGCCTATAGTAACAGTGGGATAATAGTCTCTGGGAAGGGAGTGTGACTGTGGGATAGCAGGTATAGTAGGGAGAGATGGTGCCTATAGTAACAGTGGATAATAGTCTCTGGGAAGGGAGTGTGACTGTGGGATAGCAGGTATAGTAGAGAGAGATGGTGTCTATAGTAACAGTGGGATAATAGTCTCTGGGAAGGGAGTGTGACTGTGGGATAGCAGGTATAGTAGGGACGGGAGAGATGGTGCCTATAGTAACAGTGGGATAATAGTCTGTAATAGTCTTAAACTGTTACACTGGAACATGTAGCACACAAATGCAAATAAGTTTATCTTTATTTCAGCCATTAAAATGTATCATGTCTGTAACTGTAAATATATGTTTAAGAAAAAAATCCACTTTTTTAATTAGAAATGTTTGCAAATAAATGATCAGTTAATAAACACAGCCTGTGTCATTGTACAATATAAATATACACACAATACAGGCCACGGTATAATATGAACATGAAACCATTTACTCTGCCATCTCTATATTGTAATACCAAGATGCCCCCATTTTTTGCTGATGTGCTGCCGGCAAAGAATCCTTCCTTCTACCCATAATTCAGTCATTCAATCTACCTTTCCTTATATCTTTCAGCCAACTCACAATGCTGAAAACATGGAAACTCCAACTCCTAATGACATCTAAAGCAGTGATCTCCAACCAGTGGCTCAGGAACAACATGTTGCTCTCCAACTCCTTGGACGTTGCTCCCAGTGGCCTCAAAACAGGTGCTTATTTTTCAATTCCAGGCTTGGAGGCAATGTTTTGTTGCATGAATACCATGTGTACTGCCAAACTCAACCTCCTGTAGGTTGGCATTTCACGTAGGGGCTAATAAATGGCCAACCACAGCCCTTATTTGGCACCCCCAAAGAATATTTTTCATGTTTGCATTGTTCCCCAACTTTTTTCTTACTCTGAATGTTTTTCACAGGTAAAGAAAATATTGGGTACTCCAGATCTAAAGTGTAACCACGGTGTTCTCCATATTTATTACAAGTACACTATATCTCACCAATACCTGTAGGGCAGCTACCAATTTCTGTAGTACAGATTTTTTTCTGGCCTATATGGTGTAGGGCCGATAATGGAAGCCAGTGTTGACCACTCCCCTTTTTTAACCACACCCAAGTTATCTGCCCAAACTGTCTTCCTGCCGGCTAGAATGTAAATCGTCGACGGGCTGAAGTTGCCTCACGAGGAAACTTTGGGCGACTTCGGAAAACTAAGCAATCCGAGTGCCATCCAGCCGGTGATTTACATTCTAGCCAGTGGGAAGGCAGGGGAAGGCAGTTTGGGGAGATTAGTCACCCCGAAGAAGAGGAGATTTGTCGCTGGGTGACTAATCTCCCCAAATCTGCGCGTGTGTCTCTGCCCTAAAACATACCCTTGAACTCATATGTCTCCTCTCCTGTGGACAACACAGCGCCCCCTCAGCACACAATTAAACACTTTAGGGGTCTCTAACAATGATTTTCAAATGCTAACTAGTTCCCCTCCAGCAGTTTGTATGAGGTGTGAACAGATGAACAATGTGGGCAGTTTTAGTCTGGGTCTGAGATGTGAATAATAGAGGTGTTACATATGTGATCAATACAGGGGATTACTGTCTGAAATTGAGTTGTAAGCAATGCAGGGCCAGTTAATATCAGTACTGATACCTTTTAAATCTTACACAAGGTAAGCAGTCATGTGGGGGGCCACAGAAGTAGACAGCACTATTGTAGGGTATATTGATACACAGTTGACCAATCAAAACAAGAAAAATTGATATACAAAAATGATAACAGAATTTACACAAAAACCTTATTTACACCTGTAACATTTTTAAGATCTGACAGAATCTTATAGTTCTATAAAAAGAATAAATTAATTCTGTACATATAGAAATTCAGATTTTTTGACTTTCAACAAACCCAATAGTCAGGGCCAGGCGATGGAATGTGGATAGAAGTTATGGTTTAGGCCAGGCAGTATCATTTGGGTAAATAAATGGTTTGGTGAAAATCATACAAAAATAGCTGTGATCCAAATGTGACCATCCAGGAATGTATAGGATATTCAATATCTATGTGATTAGTAGAATCTACTGTTCAATGTCCCAGCATCTTTAAAAGTAGTCTGGTAAGTTGAAGTTTGATCAATGGGGACCTCTGAGATTTTCATCTCCTATCAGTTTTACAAACTATGTACAAAGCTAAGTTGATCTCTTTTGCTCAGAGCATTTACAGTGATGCCTCCAGTTTCCAAAGCCTTATGTTGAGGATCTATCCACACTATTTTGTTTGACTGAAGCATCACAGGAAGAAGAGAACTTACATGGGCAGATGCTCCTAAGTTTTCTTGATATTCCAACGATACAATCACAAGCCATGACCTGAACAGCCGAAGAGGAGAAGTAGAAAACAACTGGGTCCAAACTTGCATTAAACGTGCTAAGCAGCAAAGCATCCACCCTCCATTGCGGACTATCATGTTGTATAAAGCCCACAATGTGGGAGATGTTATAAGGAGAGAAACAGATGATGAAGTTGGTGAGAGTGGCCACTGCAAGGCCTATGGCTCTCTGCTTTCTCTTGGCCGCTATGTTGGGCAGAGACATTAAAATTCTGATGAAGTTTACATAACAGAAAACTGTTACCATGAATGGGATAAAGAAGAGCAACAAGCCTAATTCCAGTCGTACCGGGAGTAAGATGTCCAACTGTTCTTTCGAAAACTGTTCATAGCATGTGAAATTGCTAGAAGGGGTCTCATTCAATGGAAGTCTGTATTGTACAATGTAGACAATGCTACAGTTAGCGCAGGCCAGAAGCCATATGATGATGCTTGCCACTATGGCATACATAGGCTTGCGGTGAAGCTTGTATTTGATAGGGTAAGCTACTCCGAGATAGCGCTCCACACTTACAGCTGTGAGGAACATGGTACTGATGTAGATGCTGCTGTAGTAGAAAAATCCAGTGAGTGGGCAAAGGAACTGAGGTAGCCTCCATCTCATATTGGAAGCTGCTTCATCCATCTTGAAAGGCAGAAACATGAGGAGGATCAGGTCAGAAACAGTCAAGTTGAGAAGAAGTATGTCTACTGGCGTTGCCTTTTGGCGCACCTTGATCAAGAAAGTGTAGAATGCCAGCAAGTTGGAAGGCAGGCCTGTGAGAAAAGTGAAAATATAGACGGACAGGACCAACTTGCTGTGGGTATCAGGATCCATGATGCACCTTGAATAAAACATATATTACAGAATTAAAAAAATACCTTTATAAAAGTAAATACATATTAGACCTGGAAACTATATCTAAGGATTATTTATAGTCTCATCGTGTCTGGTTTGATTTCTTCTAGGTGCTTGAGTTTTTTGCCCATGCTCTAAACACTAATAGGTAGCTCAATTGGCTTTTAAAACTGATTCTGTTGTACATGATAGAGACTTTAGATTATAATCTCCAATGGGGAAGGGAAGCAGGTGTTTTAATATCAGTACAAGATACTCTAAGTGGAACTGGAGTGGGACAGAGCAGGATAGAGAAGCAGGAAAGACTGGAGCAGGATGGAGAAGCAGTACAAACTGGAGCAGGATGGAAAAGCAGAACCAACTGGAGCAGGATTGAAATGCAGGACAGACTGGATCAGGATGGAGAAGCAGAACAGACTAGAGCAGGATGAAGAGACAGGGCAGATTGAAGCAGGATGGAGAAGCAGGACAGACTGTATCAGAATGGAAAAGCAGGACAGACTGGAGCAGTATAGTGAAGCTGGACAGACTGGAGCAGTATAGTGAAGCTGGACAGACTGTAGCAGTATGGAGAAGCAGGGGGAAGAAGTAGGACAGGAACAAGACCCAGGCAGGACAAGGCAGGATGAGGGGACCAGGGACAAAAACAAATATGTGTATAGTATATGACATCAAGACATTGTACTTTGATAAAAAGTATCAGCACTGATAATCCATCTTAAGAAGCCATGTTTATTTGCATAATAGTGTTTATTAATAGGGTTCTGAGTAGTGGGGCTTTGAAACGCCCAAATGCATCATCATTGTTTTACACCCTTCAAAATATTGAGAGCCCATAGGACAAAGAAGTAACTAGAGCATTAGTTACCCATAAAATTACCCTATTGTGCTTTATTGATTTGTTTTTGATTCTTAGGTCTAAAATAGTCATCATATAAAATCCACACAAACGCTAAATGAGATGTTGATATCAGGAAGGTTTTAGAATAGGGCTGTAGAGAACAGCGGGGAACAAAAAGCCTGCCTTATCCATCTTCTTCCAGTGATTGAATAATGAGCTAACTGCTAAGCTCGGCCGGATATGAAGCCATTGTCAGGGGATCAGATTTGGAAACTCATCTATATTAATTGTCATAAAGCAATCATACAAGTGCCTGCTCTGACCCGAGGTCGTCATTGTGCTCCTTGGAACGAGCTTAGCAATATACTGTCTTCAATTAACTGCCAGCTGTGTAATTGGACAATTTGCATGGATACGTTACTTATAAATACTGATAAGAACGACAGTAGAGTGTCTATTGTAATTAGATTGTTGCCGGGCAATTTCCTAATTGAGCTAAGGAACATTATGAGTGTATTTTTGCATTTAGCACACGTATAAATTAATACTGAGTAGCAAACAATAATTTATAGCCTGTCTTTCTAAGAATCCAGATGGGGGATTTTCATCAAAGGAGGACTTAAATTAAATTGATGGTCTTCTTCCAGGTGTAATATAGCCATCCACACCATATACCCCTTTACTCTATACCAACTTTACAGTTAAGAGGGTCATCCAATCAATTCCTGACTGTTATTCACATAAATCAAATGACAAATTATAACCTTCACGTAATATATTTTCTTCATTTGGTCACCTGCTGATCATCTACTGGCTACAGTCAGTTGAAAATTAATTTCCTGAGAAAAGGAATGTCATCTGATATTTCTCTGGTCACTGCTGAGCAGAGTAACATCTATAGCCTTTTCTTATTAACTTAATTTTCTTCCAACTGTCTCCAGTCAGCGAAAATGAACTGTTGGCTGAAAATGTTTTGAAAATTAAGTTATCAAGCAGAGAAGAGTGAGCAGAGCAACATCCCTAGACTTTCCTTTTCTCATTAACTAATTTTATACTGACTGTATCCAATTTTACAAAATGAACAGCTGGTAGTGCTGTTTCAAATTCATTATATCAGCAACTTAAAAAGGCTAATATCTTTAAAAATAGTAAAAAACAAAAAAACAATATAAATTACAAGCGTGTTTAGAAGAGAGCTCTGAGTAGTTTTTAGTATTTACATTTCATTGATGAAATCTCTTTTTCTTGTTTGGTTGGAGTGAACTGTTTAAACTTGGATTGGCCCACATCCTGTAAACACTTCAATGGAAGTTAAAATCTCGTCCCATGTATTGGGTAAGGGTTTATTTGCACAATAAAGGGGAAGTTTGTCTTCAGATAAAAAGGCAGAGCATCTTGCAAGCACTTCAATTGACTGTTAGGGTCAGTTACCCTAAAAAACGACACTTGTGCAGCAAAAGTTGTTAGTAACTTCAAATTTAAAGGTCATTATGGTGGTGTATGTTCTTTACCGCATTCATTAAGATGGGCTGTGTGCGATCGGGTGGGTGTGGCAATCCTCTGAGGCCATCAAGATACTGGAGAACATTCCTTCTAATTCTGATAGAATCCTCTGAGGCCATCAAGATACTGGAGAAAGTTCCTTCTAATTCTGGTAGAATCATCAGAGGCCATCAAGATACTGAAGAACGTTCCTTCTAATTCTGGTAGAATCCTCTGAGGCCATCAAGATACTGGAGAACATTCCTTCTAATTCTGATAGAATCCTCTGAGGCCATCAAGATACTGGAGAAAGTTCCTTCTAATTCTGGTAGAATCATCAGAGGCCATCAAGATACTGAAGAACGTTCCTTCTAATTCTGGTAGAATCCTCTGAGGCCATCAAGATACTGGAGAACATTTCTTCTAATTACGGTAGAATCCTGAGAGGCCATCAACATACTGGAGAAAGTTCCTTCTAATTCTGGTAGAATACTCTGAGTCCATCAAGATACTGGAGAATGTTTCTTCTAATAATGGTAGAATCCTCTGAGGCCATCAAGATAGTGGAGAACGTTCCTTCTAATTCTGGTAGAATCCTCTGAGGCCATTAAGATACTGGAGAACGTTTCTTCTAATTCTGGTAGAATCCTCTCAGGCCATTAAGAAACTGGTGAAAGTTCCTTCTAATTCTGGTAGAATCCTTTGAGGCCATCAAGATAATGAAGAACATTCCTTTTAATTGTGGTAGAATTCTTTGAGGTCGTCAAGTTACTGGAGAATGTTCCTTCTAATTCTGGAAGTTCAGGGAGACTGAGCATACTGTAGGACATTCCATCTCTCTGTGCTATGGGGAAATACATTCTTGGCAAGGTTTCCCTTTAGACTATGGTTTGGCCAAGGCAGAACATGTGATACAAGGGATAGCAAAGGCGAGACCTATCTGGTTTGGCATCAGTTACAGGATTAAGACTGTGGCTATATCCTTGTTTTGTATGATAGTGTATCACTGTATGATTAGATCCGGGGACATCTGGCCTTCACTTAGCCCCATCCTCCCATGTTGTTGCTGTAAGTCCATCCTGGCATTGTACCAGCCAAATTATCTGAAAAACTAATAAGCTCTGTGAGACAATTCTGTTACCCGCATGGTATCATGTTATCTACGATAGGCCTTTTCTTTGCACTTGGAGTTTACTTTGCAATCACAAACCAGCCTGATACTTTACACTGTTATGCAAGTGGGAATAGAGATTGATCCATGTCGGCAAACAATAGAGCAAACAGCACTGATGATAAGATAGTACTACTTGTATCAGTCCCATAATAATCTGACTCAGTCTGCTGCTTACTTAAGGATATAATATTCCCCTTGGACACAACCTGCTTTGTTGTCACAGCTGTTGCCTTCGAGAAACCCATGTGTATGAAGATCTATGTATATACAGGTATGGGACCTGTTATCCAGAATGCTCAGGAAATGGATTTTTCCATAATTTAGAAATTTTACTTTACCATAAGTCTACTAGAAAATCATGTGGACATTAAATAAACCCAATAGGCTGGTTTTGCTTCCAATAAGGATTAATTATATCTTAGTTGGGATCAAGTACAAGCGACTGTTTTATTATTACAGAGAAAAAGGAAATCATTTTTAAACATTTGGATTATTTGGATAAAATGGAGTCTATGGTAGACGGCCTTTCCATAATTTGGAGCTTTCTGGATAACGGGTTTCCGGGTAACCAATCCCATACCTGTATAAGGGTTCATTTACTATAAAGAAGTTATTGCCATTAACCTGTTATCCAGAAAGATCCAAATTACGGAAAGGCCATCTACCATAGACTCCATTTTATCCAAATAATCCGAGTTTTAAAAAATGATTTTCTTTTTCTGTGTAATAATAAAACAGTAGCTTGTACTTGATCCCAAGTAAGATATAATTAATCCTTATTGGAGGCAAAACCAGCCTATTGGCTTTATTTAAAGATTATATGACTTTTTAGTAGACTTAAGGTATGAAGATCCAAATTACGGAAAGATCCGTTAGCTGGAAAGACTGGGTCCCAAGCATTCTGGATAACAGGTCCCATACCTGTACAAGAAAGCTGGGAGAAAATATCTAAGTTTTTAAAACATAAATAGGGATGTATTCATTTTCATGTTTGAGTTTTCCCCTGAAACCCAAGGAAAAAAATTGGGAATAAACACAATGGTGTTTTTTTGTGATGAAAAAGTTTCTCTTAACGGCTACCATATTTATGAAAATAAAAAAATAAATAAACGATAGGCATGAAAATCGTACTCCTCCACCTTTATTTAAAATTGAATTTCACAATATTAAAGGGCCAGTTTACTTTAAATCTTAAAAGGGGTTGTTCACCTTTAAATTAACTTTTAGTGTGACGTAGAGAGGGATATTCTGAAGCAATTTGCAGCTGTTTTTCATTCTTTATTATTTGTGATTTTTGAGTTATTTGGCTTTTTATTTATTCAGCAGCTCTCCAGTTCCAGCAGTCTGGTTGCTAGGGTCTAAATTACCCTAGCAACCATGCATTGATTTGAATAAGAGACTGGAATATGAATAGGAGAGGGACTGAATAGAAAGATGAATATTCAAAAGAAGCAATAACAATAAATGTGTAGCCTTTTGTTTATTAGATGGGAGGTCAATGACCCCTGTTTTAAAGCTGTCAAAAGAGTCAGAAGAACAAGGCAAATAATTAAAGAACTATAGCAATGAAATACCAATTAAAAAGTTGCTTAGAATTAGCCATTCTACATTAGCCTGATGGATGCTAAAT
Organism: Xenopus petersii; assembly: GCA_038501925.1. Taxonomy (NCBI): domain Eukaryota; kingdom Metazoa; phylum Chordata; class Amphibia; order Anura; family Pipidae; genus Xenopus; species Xenopus petersii. The sequence goes on along the minus strand of CM076684.1, from coordinate 10,743,659 downwards.
GCTGATTGGTTGCTATAGTGATGAGTAATGAGCCCCAATTAGCCTTTACCTAAGCACATCCCTGGTTCCCATATCGGAGGCATTTATGAGTATCAGTAATGCTGGGGGGGCACATTTATCTTTTTGTTCCCAAGAACATAGCAATTCCAAACTCTCTATCACTGATTCTCCCTTGTCCTTTCTTACCAAAGGCCTAACATTCATATCCACCTTGAGGCTCCTCTCTGCTCCATCAGCCTCTCGAATGAACATTAACAGACCCTCGGGTATTCATAAACAAGCACTCTCAGTTATGGACACACTGTTTATACAGAGGGAAGGACATCAGAGGAGCCAGGCATTTCTGCAGGCTGCCCTTATAGATCCAAAAACGCCAAAAAGGAGAATAAAATGAATTTACTCTACTGCTTTTACCACAAAAAAAGATTGCTCAAGTATAATCTGAGGAACGAAAGCGTCCAAAAATATACATCCTCTTTTTGGGGAAGGACTTTCCCTGCCATATTTAGATCTCCAGCTGTAAATAGAATGTCATGCGGTGGCTTTTCCAGCCCGGTCACTATCAGGGCTGGACTGAGAATTAAAATAGGCCCTGGCATTTCAGGTACACAGAGGCCCAATCAGCCCACACAGAGGCCCAAACAGCCCCCACCAGCCCACTAAATACTGACTTTCTATGGCACCTTATAGCAGCCCCTCTGGCATTAGCCAGAACCCACAGATTGCCAGTCCAGGCCTGGTCACTATCTATGTTTAGCTAATAATAAGCATGGTGACAGTGAAAGTTTCATGTGGACAGGGGATGGGTGTTGAGTTTTTTGGAAAGGGTTTCCAACCTACCCTGTGGCTTTTCTGATGAGCCACTGCCATGGGATGGACATACTCGCAACACTTTAAGAGTCATTTACCAACATAAATAGAGTTAGCCAAAATTCAAAATTTCACCCCATAATTCCAGCAGTGCTCCGAGCTACATCCACCACAGATGCAATTGCTCTTGCTTGTGTAACATTTTCAGAGACGGGTCATCTCACTTTTGGAGCACGCATTCTGGTGCACCTGTTGGCACCTATTGGCCGGCAGTAATGCCAGGGATATCCAGCCTTTATAGGCTTAGATGTGCAGGATGGATGCATTGGAAGTGCCTTAATGAATTGTGTCAGCAGGGTGGAACTGGGCTGGTGGGACCCGTTGGGCCCGGCCCTGGTTGGCCCTGCCTGCCCAGACCTGCTGGTGCTCCCCCAGGCCACTGATCTCCCTGCACCAATGCACTAACGGTAGGTTTAATTTATGCAGGCTCAGGGAAGGGCAAGGTTGGGTGAGGGTGACCCCTGTTGGAGGGCCCCTACACCCGGCAGTCCAACCTTGTGTGTCAGCGTGTCATCACCATTGCTTTATAGATTACCCAAATGCAGATGTAAAAGACCTCTGTTGCTATGAACAATGTTTAGCTCCTGATCTCAACTAGTGGCCAAGCCAGCAGCAATAGGCCACAGTGCTATAGATCTCTGCAACTTGTCTCAGTGGGTTCAGTTGGGATATCAGACGCAAAATCCCAGGGTTCCTCTGCTGATGCACCTTTAGGTCCACTACTGCACTCACTTTTCAGGCTACATAAGATAGGACAGGTTAGTTGCCAGTGTAGCCCTGGTCTAAAACAATTTATTTGACTCAGGCATAACAATAATAATAATAAGAAAAGGTAAATTTGGAAGCAAATGAGTGTCCCAAAATAACCTTGTGAGCAAAAGATGATCTTGGGAGATGTTTATGGTCTCTAGGTCCCAGCAGCAAGGTAAAAGTCAATCAACCATATCCCTGTCATTGAACGGCTTTATTATTGTTTTTACTTTTGTCAGTATAAGATACTAAGGAACTGGACAAATCAATAGTCTTGTTATGATTTGAATTGGTTTTCTTGTGCCCAATCAAAGTCTAGTGTATAGTGAATATCTATAAAATATTTTCTGTGGAAACCCTCAAGGTATTTAACCCTAACATAAAGTTAAAAGAGATATTATCATTGTAATAACTGTAGGGAAGCCAAGTGGTTCTAGTTCTGTTATCTTGTAGCAGGAAGGTTCCTCAGTTGGCCGAGGGATCTTGGGATTCGTTTCTATATTGGACGGGGGCACATGACCAAGGGTGGAAGTGCTGGGAGTCCCAGTATCAAGCTTTGGACCTTAAGGAGACCAGCATACTTAGAGTTGTTGGGGGGCTGGGACCGTGTAAACGAGGACACTCATAAGAGCTTTGAGTAAGACAAGGGAGATAAGGGAGATAAGGGAGATAGCAAGAGCAGTATTTGGCTTCACCGAGGAGTAGCAGTCCAAAGCGATATCAACCTAGGGGTAGCGACTACAGAATAGGACAGAGGTCTAGGAGACTAGTGTTGTCCCTGCGAAGCTTCCACTGAAGATGATCCTTTATATGGAGTTGTACTTAAGTGGCGAGACTAATCCTTCACAAGAAGAGTATTGGAGCCTTTGTAAAACATCTTTCCCTTTGCAATACCACTCGCTGTTATATAATATAGAAACAGAGGGAAGACAGAAGGCAAGAGAAGAAAGAAAGGACAAAAAGATCAAAGGTGATTCTGACCCAAGAACTACAGTTGCAGATTACTTTAGCAAGAATATAGAAACCCTGTCTTGTCCATTAGAACAACTCCATCTCTCATGGAAAGCGCAAGCCTTTACAGACTAGAGTTAGTAACACTCGGGATATTAAATCATTGCACAAATATGAGGATATAAATAAATGGTGATGCTTCATTGACCCCCTGCCTTTTTTTAAAGTCCAACGTATCTAAGGACACAGGCCTTAGTAGTTTGCTCCCACTTATATAAATATTTATGCAGAGAAGGAATGCATGTCTACATGCAGAATTGTGGGAATGCAGTACTTTAAGGGACCCTGATAAAATAATAAAAATGTTTTAATATATATATATACTTTTAAGAGATATCTGCATTGATTTGTGGTTCTATTCTGGAGAGTGAGTCAATTTATTGTTCTAGTTGACGACATTTCGCTACTTTGTGTATTTGCATTTATACAGCAAATCCCTCCCGTTATAAAGTAGGACTATGGCTATTAAAGGCTCTATACAATGGTTTATAGTACCTCTAACAGACACATTTGGATTAAGGTGAGACAGAATCAGATTCCCCAGTGCCGATACTTTCTGAATTCCCAGGATTTAGCGAGTTCATTCGTTGACCGTCATTTGGGTTCATGGTCTTTTATAAAAGCATAACTTTAGATAAATGGATAAACTAAGAAGAACACAAGAACACAAAGAAGAATTAGAAGAGGAATTCTGCAGTCAGCTGACTCACGGGCACATAGTACATGGGGCACTAATTTATGGAGCAATTTGGGAAATACTGTTATGACACATACACCTATTCTTTCTATTTCTGCATATGATAATTTCCCATCTGGATGAGATGCAGTGAAACATACAGGACCAAGACTAAACAAAAATGAAAAACACCAATTTGTCTTAGGACAGGGTGTAAAATTAAAAAACAAAAACATGCTGATTTGCCACCGTTTTGTTCAATTTCCACCCTGACCTATGTGTATTAAACGACCTTTACTTAAACAGGTTGTTTGCCTTTTAATGAACATTTAGGATGATATAGAGAGTGACATTCTTAAACAATTTGCAATTGGTTTTCATTTTTTTATTATTTGTGGTTTTTGAGTTTTTATTCAGCAGCTCTCCAGTTTGCAATTCCATCCATCTGTTTGCTAAGATCCAACCATGCATTGTTTTGAAGATCGGAATATGAATAGGAGAGGCCTGAATAGAAAGATGAGTAATAAAAATAATACATGATGGAGCCTTACAGAGCATTTGTTTTAACACGGGGGTCATTGGAAAGCTGTAAAGAGTCAGAAGAAAAAAGTAAAAAAAATCTAAAACTATAAAAAAGAAAAAATGAAGACCAATTGAAAAGTTACTTATGGTGGCCATGCACTATAAGATCTGCTGGTTTCACAAGGTCACCAAACGAGCGGATCTTAACCCGATATGCCCCCTAACGGCTGGGCATTATCGGATGATTATCGGATGAATCCGCAGGGCCGAATCGATCAAACTATCGAATTACAATACTACGTATGGGCTCCGTCAATTAAATGATGTGGTCCTGGATCGTACAAAAAAATCAAACTTGACTGATCGATATCTGGCCTGATATCAATCGGCAGGACCCGTCGGGAGCCCCCATACATGGGCAGATAAGATGCCGAATCAGTCTAAAGAACCATATCGGCATCTTTAATCTTTAGAATTAGCCATTCTATAATATACCAAAAGTTGACTTAAAGATGAACCACCCCTTTAACGCCTTAACAGTTATCAGCTGTATTTATAAATAATGTGCTTGGGTTTTAAGAATAAACAATACATTTATCCCTACCATTTCCCATCCCACATTAGTCTCTAAATATTACGTTATCCGGAAACCTGTTATCCAGAAAGCTCCGGATTACAGAACGGCCGTCTCCCATTTTATCCAAGTAATCCCAATTTTGAAAAACGATTTAATTTTTCTGTGTAATAAAACCGTAGCTTGTACATGACCCAAACTAAGATATAATGAATCCTTATTGTAAGCAGAACCCGTTTATTTAATGTTGACATCATTTTCTAGTAGATTTAAAGTATGATTACAGAAAGATCCGTTATCCAGAAAGCCCAAGGTCGCGATCATTCTGAATAACAGGTCCCATACCTGTGTATAAGTCTCTAAATATTTAGCCCTATAATAACAGACACCCCCCCCAACAATTACCCTTGACCTGACAATCAGTACACATACTTATGCACACACTCAAATGTTCCAAAATAAAATAAAGTATAAAGTTTAATGAAGAGTTTATAATCACCTTTCCCTTCAGTCCAGGAGTGGAAAACCAAATCTTTTTGTAGTCTAAGGATTCCAGGGACCACATCAAGTCCAAAATAAAAAGTAAAATAAAGCACCTTCACATCCCAAGCTGCTCCTTTTAAGGGGGTTCTTGGATAAAGTGAGTATATATATTTAAATCTCAATTATTCTTCTTGTCCTGTACAGCCTGTTATTAGGGGATAAGAGCCCTTTATCCAATAAAGCTTTTATAAAGCGTGAGAGCTGTATAAGAGATGAGACTAGAGGAGGATGCTGTGAGCTGACTCTGGCACCACAATCTCTCTGCTCCTCCGCTCAGCTAAACAAACTTACACAAGAGCCGATCACGTGGCTCCCCATCCTCTGCGAGAAGCAGAAATGAAGCCAACTGATGCACCAATATTTTTTTTATTAATATACAGAGGAGGAAGGGGACGAAGAACAAAGGAGAAAAAAAAAATACAGGAACCTCACCGGAAGATTATCACATATTTCACAAGAAAGAATCAAAATGAAACAAATCTGGGAAATACTGAGTGACGAGGGTTGGCAGGGAGTAAGGGCAAGCAAACACGGCTTTTATCTCAAGCTTAAAATGATTGAATTACTCTCACTGCTACTTAAAGCACAGCAAGTGACAAAAGTGAGACAATCAGTCCCCTATTTATATAGTGAATAAAGTACCCCCTATTGTAAAATATAATAGTCACCGAGGAGTTCCATGACCATATAAAACCACAAGGCCGGGTGCTTTTATATAGCTCATGGAACGCTGAGGCGACTTCTAATATTCTCATATTTTCCAACAAGGGGTACTTTATTTATTATAATACACAAGTTTTAGTGAGTCATGTGACAAAAATGACATCACTACTTACTGTTTAGAACTGATGACATCACTAGTCACCATTTATAAGGATATCATTTACAAGATATTCATGGCTTTTGTGTATTATAAACAGGAGTATTTTCATCCTGACACTGATTTCTGCTCAGCCCAGCTTCACACGCTTTTCTCTGGCTGGATAAGAACAGTGGCATCAATGGAATCGGCCGGACTCCCTACGCACAGTATGGCCACCTTTATATTGTTACATCAATTTGGGAACACAGCCTTAACAATCGGAACTCCTGGAAGTGAGGAGAAGCTGCCGCCTCCTCTTCATTTCTTTCTAGACTGATGCACCAAGCTCTGGCCAACATGATCCACTGGCAGATGAAATGTTCAATGAACTGACCGATATCCATGGTTCAATGATATTTTTTATGGTTGCCCCACCACGCTCATATTGAAAAATGTATGTATGTATGTATAGTTTTATTTGTATAACGAAAACAATAAATTAGTATTAAAAACAAGGGGTCACTGCATTAATAAGTAATTTATTATTATCAATACAATTTACATAAATATAAAATATAATTTCAAAACAGATTACGTGCTAAGGGTATGTGCAATGATGTTTTTGTAGATGTGGTTTGGAAATGCCTGGAATAAAAACAACTTTATGGGATGGCTGAAAGTAGTTTACATGGACATGGACCCCTGGAAATTAGTGATGGGCAAATTTGTCCTGTTTTGATGCCGGTGAATCTTTGCTGGAGAATTTTCGCAGATTAAGTGCTCAGTGTCAAGGACCCTACCCTGTGGGTCTTGCAGTCTAAATGGGAGGATCACTTACAGACACAATTCAGAGGGGTATTAAAGTGCTGTAGGTTACAGTGGGTGACACTGCCATTTAAGTGCCAGTTCCCAGTTCAGGTGTTATCCAGGTGCTCCCAGAGGTAGTCTTTGAATTTCGTTTTGAAAACATTGAAGGAGGATTCTCTCTGGAGAGATTCAGGAATGGTATTCCAAACATAAGGGTATAACACGGGAAACAGAAGTAATAGTGGGGGGTACAACCAAGCAGTTGCTCTGAGAGGAGTGGAGGTTTCAGCCAGGAACATATAGAGAAACAAGAGATGAGATGTAGTTAGGTGCAGAGGAATGAAGTTATTCTTTGTTTTATAGGAAGCCATGATAAGAACTTCAGCAGGGGAGGAACATTTTGGATGAGAGGAGGATGATTCTGGTAGTAGTGTTTAATACAGACTGGGGAGTGATGGGAGTTAGGGAGGCCAGTTAGTATATGGTTACAGTAATCTAGTCGGGGTAGGATGAGGGCTTGCGAGTGTCTTGGCCGTAGCAGGTGAAAGGAAGGGACAGATTTTGGCAATATTGCTTAAGAAAAAGTGACAGGTTTTGACACTGGTGTTAATGTGATCAGAGAAGGAGAGAGAGGAGTCAAAGATTACCCCCAGACAGTGTGCTGAGTTGACAGGGTTAATGAGCCATCAGTAGAGATAGTAAAAGGGGGAGTAGGACCAGGCTTAGGTGGGAAGATGATGAGTTTAGTTTTTGTTAGGTTGAATTTGAGGTGGCGCTGGTTCATCCAGTGGAGATTGCTAGGAGGCAGTTAGAGATTTCAGCCTCTGTTTCAGCTGTAAATGAAGGGGTGGATAAATATATTTGGGTATCATCAGCATACAGATGATAATTAAAGCCAAATGATCGAATGAGATCTCCCAAAGACAGAGCGTACAGTGAGAACAACAACAGAACAAGTACAGAGCCTTACAGCAACCCTACAATTAGGGGAAAATTTATCAAGGGTTGAATTTTGAATTAAAAAAAATTGAATTCAAAAAGAACAACCGAAATTAAATCTACGGTTTTTTTTTTGGTCAAACAGGTCCGTTTTCGATCGAATAGGATAGCACATTCGATCAAATTCGATTTGAAATTTTTCCCCAAAAAAACTTTGATTTTTCAAAGTCCACTAATTGACTCCAAAAAGGTTCTCGGAGGTCCCCCATAGGCTAAAACAGCAATTCGGCAGGTTTTAGATGGCGAATAAAGGGCCTTGCCCTAAACATGTAGTGTGACTTTGGATATTCATTCCCCATTCTAACCCTTTATCGGCAGGTGTTAGATGGCGAATGGTCGAAGTCGAATTTTTAAAGAGACAGTACATGATAAATTTCGATTTTTGAATTTTCTAATTTTTTGCCAATTCAAATCGAATTTTGACTATTCCCTAGTCGAAGTACACAAAAAACAGCTCGGAATTTAAATTTTTTTCATTGAAAATTCACCTCGACCTTTGATAAATCTGCCCCTAAGTGGAACTGGAGATGAGTCATTAAATAGAGTTATGTCGTTGTGGGACAAATACAAGTCAGCAACTTTGACTGCAATTTTCTTTATTGGGGAGTAGAGATATCTCTCTATCTCTACTCCCCAATAAACTCCCCAACAAAGAAAATTGCAGTCAAATTTGCTGCCTTGGATTTGTACCTCAACAACATAACTCTATTTAATGACTCAATTTGGGATATCAAGCACAGGATAACCCGTGGGACAAGCCAATAAGAATATTTGGTGAGCCGCAGCTGCTTTTTATTTGAACTGGAGATGAGGTTTTGTTATCATAGGACACAGTGAATGATCAGTTAGAAAAGTAAGAAGAAAGCCAAGATGCAGCCTAGTTACAGATGCCAAGCCAATACAGAATCTGAATCAGGAGAGAGTGGTCAACCGTATCAGATGCAGATGATAGGTCAAGGAAGAGAAGGATGGAGAAGTGACCTTTGGCTTTGGCAACCTGAAGATCATTTGTAACTCTGCACAAAGCAGTCTCAGTAGAGTGACCAGGCCGAAAACCAGATTGCAGAGGGTCCAACAGATCATGGGTGTGTAGAAAGTTGGTAATACGGGAGAACACAATACGTTCTAGGAGTTTAGAGGCAAGTGGTAGAAGTTTGATAGGATGATAATTTGACAGACAGGATTGGTCAAGCGTGGCCTTTTTAAGAATAGGCTTTACACAGGCATGTTTGAAAGGAGAAGGGAAGGTTCCAGAAGCTAGAGAAGAATTGACAATATGGCCATGGGGGCAATTTGTGAAATGCTCTGTTTCATATGATTTTATTGGTACATATATGAGCAGCTTTAGGTGTATTGAGAAAGTATTAGTAGAATCATTGAGGAGATGGTATGAAGAAACTTCATTTATACTGTATATTGTCCCCCCCCCCTTAGAGAAGACACTTACCTGAACTACAAGCCAAGATGAAGCATACATTATCATTTATTTGGAGCTTGTTTTAAGTTGCCCTTGTTTTATGGCTGAAATTGGGTTATATCAGGCAGAGAACAAGTAAAGCCTAAAAATAATGGGAGAACTATCACCTCTGAATGAAGGGCCTTCCAAATATATAGCAGTAGAACCTTCCAAACATATTCTAAACAAGTTCCAAACAAGTTCCAAACATGTTCCAAACAAGTTCCAAACAATTTCATGGCATGAGATGAAGAGGGACTTGTGGGAACTAAAGTCGAGTAACAACCACAGTGGTTTACACTTCCTCTCTGTCCTCGGATCACTCTCTGCTGAGGTTATGCCAGGAAATCATGTTATTCCCAGTTGATAATGCTATCTCTTTTCTACTTGAGGTTACGTGTAAGTCATGTTTTTCCAATTAAACCTGGGCATGTTTAATCACCTGAGATGTTCTCCAACGTGGGGGTTGAGCTCACTGACTGACGTATAAAAAGTCAATAGTAGCAAACGTTATTGCATATGAATTAAGTTGCCTTCTGTTTTTGAGCATAGGATCTCACAATCAGAACAATGAAGTGAGCCTGTCCCACCTTAGAGCACCAGGCTGTCGAAACCAAAAAATCCTTTGCACCATGAGCCTTGACCTTCTCATGGATTCCCATATTTTGGTCAGATGGTTTGACTGGTTTCAACCTGACTTTCTGACTGTCAAGTTGTGCATGGCACCTTGAGGAGGGGTGGGAATAGTGTCAGCAGATGTCCTGTAATCTGGATCACAATACTGAAAGGGGATCTAAACCCAAAAATTAACTGAGGAACAGACAACCAATTTAGGACTGGAACTAGGGGTAGGCATCATGCCTCAGGCATAGCTTTTGGTGCAGTTGGAGGTGAATTAAGAGAAAATGTGGAAATGGGCAGGGTAGAATAAGTGGTGGCATAAGGGCCGTTGCAATAAAAGCAACTGGGAGTAGAAAAGCAAGGATGCTGGGCCAAGAATATTGCCTTAGGCTCTGCCGTTCTATGTTCAAATCAATACATTGCAGACAATACCCCTTAAAATGTGCCTCATCTTGATGGATGAATTGGGTATTGATGTGAGTCTCAACTCATTTTCACTTACAGCTGGGTAACCCTAAGGACAGAGACACACACGGTACTTTAACCTCTGGCGTAGATTTGGCACGGGTCAGCCCATCCTCCTTACACTGGGTGGGATTCAGTATGGATTTTCACCCTGTATTCCCAATTCTGGAAAGGACAGGATTGTTGTGTAAAACACTGCCCTCAGGTTGGCTTGAGTATGCACAAATTATTGTTCTTGTGCATACTGAGTTGTTTGAGTTGTTTGTACAGTGCATGACTAATATGCATACCTACCTTAGATGAGATAAGGAAGGCCATACCAGAGAAACTGTCAATAAACAAATAATTAATAGTTGCCAGGAACAATGATGAAATCACTTCTTACATAGAGGCAGCTGGGGTATGTGCAATGATGTTTTTGTAGATGTGGTTTGGAAATGCCTGGGATAAAAACAACTTTATGGGATGACTGAAAGTAGTTTACATGGACATGGACCCCTGGAAATTAGTGATGGGCAAATTTGTTTTGCCACAAATTCACAACAGTTCTGAAGCCGGCGACATTTGATGCACATTAAAGTCAATGGGCCTCTGTTTAATTGTCGCGTCTTAACTGTCGTGGGCGTCAAAAATTTTTTGATGCTGGCGAATTTTCGCAGATTAAGTGCTCAGTGTCAAGGAGACAAAAGGATGGAGGACCCTACTCCATGGGGCTTGCAATCTAAATGGGAGGGTGACTTACAGACACAATTCAGAGGGGTATTAAAGTGCTGTAGTTACAGTGGGTGACACTGTCATTTAAGTGCCAGTTCCCAGTTCAGGAGTTATCCAGGTGCTCCCAGAGGTAGTCTTTGAGTTTCGTTTTAAAAACATTGAAGGAGGATTCTCTCAGGAGAGATTCAGGTATGGTATTCCAAATATAGGGAACAGCAAAACAGAAGTGTTTGACACGGGAAACAGCAATAGTAGTGGGGGTGCAACAAAGCGGTTGCTCTGAGAGGAGCGGAAGTTTTGGTCAGGTTACAGTTGTAACATCACTTATTATACTCAATATGGTCAAAGTATGGGGACACCTCCCTGCCCAGCAAGTCATCTCTAAACCAAGAATATTAATTTAATGGTGGTCCTCTTTTTGCTGCTATGACATCCTGCTATGAACCTATTGGTTATTTTAGAAAACTTTTTCATGACTTGTTGGAACATTACTGGTGGGATTTAATTCCAACTATCCATAACAGTATCACTTAAGTGGGCACTGCTGTTTGGGATCAGGCCTGGCTCACTTTGGCATTGAAATGCTTCCCACAGGTTGAGTATAGTTAAGTTCTTCCACTCCCGGTTTCTGGAAACCAATTCTGCATGGACTTTAATTTGTTCATTGATGTAAGGGGTTTCTATAGAGATGAAGGTGTGAGTCCTTCAGGCTAGGATTGGTATTGTGCCAATAGTAAAAAATGGGTGACTGAAGGTTTAGGCACAAGATCAGGGTGGTGCAGTTGAAGAATCAGGGTCTGGCGGGAGTGGGAGAAGAACCAGTGAACATGATCAAGGACAAGAACAAGGAGAGGACTAAGCAGGTACAGGGGTAAGAACAAAGGTAGGACAAAAGCAGGATCAAGAGTCAGAGCAATGAATAGAGAGCTAGGGACATGCCACAGTGCTCAGGTGCAGAGAGCATTGCTCAAGCATGGGAAGCATGGAAACCCAGATTGGCTGCTGGGGTGATGTGACAAAGCCTGGGAAACAGGTGGAAGGGAGAATAAATGGGAGATGAGCACTTGCTGGCTGCTCTCCTGGCCCAGTGTTTATGGAGAGCAGCCAATAAGCAGGAGGTCCTGGGTGTGAGCCCCAACAGAGCCTGACAATTGAATTAATACCCATCTTAAACAGGAACATTCCCTTCCCAAACTGTTCAACAAAGCTCTACATTGTTAAGAATGTCATTGTATGAAGTGTCTTTAGTACATAGCTTCAGCAATAACAAGGGTTGTCCAGTTACATTTGGCCATATAGTGTATAAAACCTAAGGTTTTGGATGGATGTCCAATTAAAATCCTCCTAAAACTGATAGAAACTCATAGGGGCCTTTTTACTAATGTTTGAATGTCTTTTTTTTCTTCTTCACATATCGGATTGTTTTTCTGAAAATTATTTTTTTTTAATATTTCTCTAAATCGAAAAAATACAATATTCATGAAGCGTAAAAGCCATGAATAAAAGTAATCGAGGACCTATTGAAATCAATTGGCTCTGTGCTGATCCTATTGGACCTTATTTTTAACTATTCAGACTTTTAGAGGTTTTCTGATGTTTCTTTTTGCTAGTAATTGTCCGAAAAACATCTATCTTGAATCTAGAGGTTTTTCGTCATTTTATTTGGATTTTTTTTAGCATTTGCTTCATTATATTTGGATCTTTTAATAAATTGCAAGGGATTTGTGGTTTCAAAAACTTCAAAAACCACTAAAATGAGACTGTTGATAAATGGGCCTCTTAAATGTCACAATTGCAGCTGTGACATCACTCTCCTGTGATATTGGATCTGAATTTCATATTTGCTAAACCCAATCAGCAATGTCCCTCATTAGCTCAGACACCTATTAATTGAGGGGGAGCAGAATGACAGCTGCTCCACATTATAACCGTATTCATCTTTCATTTGATTGTAATGTTGGAAAACATCCATGTATTTTGTTTTTCAAAACTTTTCGAAGAGATGGATAACAATGGCACATAATACCTGGTGATGTCAGATCTGTTAAATGTCATTTTTAGCAACTTTATTTCCTGTAATTGGCGATAGTTGTTTTTCATTAGTCAGTTCCTCTTTCTTAGAGTCGCTGTGGACAAATCTTCATTTTTTCTGAGTACTGAGGTTTTAAATGGAACTATGAACGGAAAGCGTTTGATGGATTTATGAGATCTGCAACTTGGTTGTTTCTGTTGCCTTGACTACCAATTAAATGCCATTTGAGTAAGACCTAACTGGCCAATAGCTTTAAAGGTCTCGTAAGTGTCAATTAAAAGTGCAGCTTCATAGAACCTGTTGCTTTTGTAACACTTTGCTTTTTTGTATCTCATTGTTTACATATATATCTCTAGGTGCTTAAGTTTGATGTTGTAGCAATGATAACCATGTTGTGATGCGGCCAATCTGATTAACCAATCAGATGTTTGCGTTGAGTATTACTGCATTGGACCACTAAAGGTTCATTTAGGAACACCTCCCATATCTGATGAATGCATTGCTGCCAAAAAGAGTCAAGTGTGTATTCATGTCAGCAGCTACAGGTCTCTGTGCCCTTCAACCGTCATTTATTGCACTTTGCACCCCAGATTGGTTGCAGATTGGTTGCTAGGAATTACTAGACGTTCCCTTTCTCATGGAATTAATTTTTTATTCATTTAGCCCAATCAGCCATCCAGCTGTGTTTAAAAGAATATCTAGCAGTGCTGGGGTACTATAAAGCCCATCTTGGAGGACTATTGTATTCTGTCTCAATCACACTGTATTAAGCCTCCAAGATGGGCACCCAATTCTGTCTAGGAGAGCAAATAGGTATTTAAGACACAACTTTTTAATCTGTCACACCCAACCATAGTTAGCAACGCATTCTCCAATTTATGGTTTTGTTACTTTAAGGGTTAAGATAATAATACATTGACATACTGTGAGTACTTAATGGAGTGCAGCCTGCCCAAAGCCAGGGTTGGACTGGGCCAGTGGAATTTCGTGAAAAAAAACAGGATGGCCTCAGCCTTTATGGGCTCTGCCGGCTGAGACCCGCTCCCTGTAGTTGCTGTCATCGCTCAACCACCTGTTTCGAGCCGCCCATCTGCAGCAGTAGGAAGGATCACAAAGTAGGCAAAATGCATGTGTCGCTGAGTGAGCAGGGGAGACGGAAACCAGGACGAGGACCACTGATGTCGCAAGAGGGGCCCTTCAGATTGTAGGTCTGGTGGATTGTAGGTCTGGCCCAGAAGACCCCAGTCCAATGCTGCCCAAAGCTCTCACTTATCTCCCAACAACCCCAGGGATTTGGCCTGTGCAATTGCAAGAGCCGCACCCCTACAACAAACAGAGGAGCACTATCCAGCGTACTTTGTATTGACCCTACACAGTTCAGGTATTATCAGCTTCTTCCTGGGAATATGGGGCATAAATATTTCACTTGATCCATGGAGGCAGCGAGATTAGAAGAAAAAAGCCACCATCTACCTTGTTTGCAGATCGTGGGTACTAATCCATCTTAAAACAGATTGCTTTTTCTTCATTTGCCAGCTGCCATGCATTTTGCAGCCTGAGACACAACTCCCTGCACTCCTACAGTGGATCTGAAAGAGCAGTGCCCCCTCTGCCATATAGGCTAGGAGTAGGACCTATTATGAATCTCAATATAGACATGAGGGGTAATTTACTATGACTCCGGACGCAACTATTATGGGTAAAACGAAACGTGGATTTGCATCCCAATTTGGCACTTTGCACATTTCATCTGGTTAGTAAATATTGAGCAATAGTCAACTTCTGTTCCCTTAAATAGTTTAACAAATATCACCCTCTAGTGGTTGAAATAAAGGAATTTTTATTGATGAGTGCCTTCTGCACAGAGACATGATGGAGAACTGTATTGCACTATATACTGTATTCTTATTACAATAATAAGTCTATTTCCAAAACTGCAGGGCTGAGCCCCTCCTTCCCCAGATTGGAGCAGAAGAATGGGGATTAGACTGTCAATTACTGCTTGGGCAGAATAAATAGAGATAGATGATGATGATAGATAGATAGATAGATAGATAGATAGATAGATAGATAGATAGATAGATAGATAGATAGATAGATAGATAGACAGACACACATACAGATAGAGAGACAGACAAATAGATTGGAGCAGAAGAATGGGGATTAGACTGCCAATTACAAGGCTTGGACAGAATAAATAGAGATAGAGAGAGAGAGAGAGAGAGAGAGAGAGAGAAACAGACAGACAGACAGACAGATAGACAAACATACAGATAGAGAGAGACAAATAGAGAGATAAATAGATAGATAGATAGATAGATAGATAGATAGATAGATAGATAGATAGATGATAGATAGATAGATAGATAGATAGATAGATAGATAGATAGATAGATAGATGATAGATAGATAGATAGATAGATAGATAGATAGATAGATAGATAGATAGAGAGATAGATAGACAAGATAGATAAATAGATAGATAGATAGATAGATAGATAGATAGATAGATAGATAGATAGATAGATAGATAGATAGATAGATAGATAGATAGGTAGATAGATAGATGATAGATAGATAGATAGATAGATAGATAGATAGATAGATAGACAAGATAGATAAATAGATAGATGATAGATAGATAGATAGATAGATAGATAGATAGATAGATAGATAGATGATAGATAGATAGATAGATAGATAGATGATAGATAGATAGATAGATAGATAGATAGATAGATAGACAAGATAGATAGATAGATAGATAGATGATAGATAGATAGATAGATAGATAGATAGATAGATAGATAGATGATAGATAGATAGATAGATAGATAGATAGATAGATAGATAGATAGATAGATAGATAGATAGATCATTTAAAGATAGATGATAAACTAGAGATAGGTAGATCTCAGTTACAAAGGTACATTGTTCCATCAAAATAAAATTGCTAAATTGGGCAACAATACAATGATGCCTAAGCCGCAGTTTGCAAAAAGAGTATCTCCACAAGCACAAAGGCACACCAAATCAAAGATTATTTACAAAGTGGGATTTATACTCGTCTGAATACTACTTAATTATTACCATCAACATGCAGTACTAGGGCAATGTTTATGAACAACCATGCCAATGGATCACAACATATATTAAAAGCATTTAAAAGAAACCAGATGGTGCTGCTAAGTGAGAGAAGGGGCCCCTCCTGTGTTATTCAATCACTCTATAAAGATTAATTAAGAAATGTGCATATCATCAGATACTCTAATGCGATGAAAAAAGAAAACCGTTATGTCCATGCATCCGAGCGACCATTGAAATCCATTACTAGCTGGATTATAAAAGTGTGTTATAGCGATTAGCAGGATGGTTATTGGTTGTATCCAATAGTCCCCCAGGATTCCCCGTTTTTTTTAACTGTGAAAAATCAACTGTGCCTGGCTGAATGAGCCTTCCATATGTAGTGACTGAGTACTTTGTAACAGCACTAGATCTTGAAGGTGGTGGTTAGAAGTAAATCCATTGACACGGTTGTCAATAAACATTGTCTTTTTACTGAATGTTGATGGTAATAATTAAGTAGTATTTATCCGGTACAAAGAGTATAAATCCCACTTTATAAATAATTTTTGAAAGGTACATTGTTATTTCCTATCTCTGCTGATAAGATATTATACTGAGGAATGTAGATTCAATGTTACATAAATTTACACAGACCCGGATTATCTTCGTATTATCATAAAAAAATTACTTTTACAGCAGCACTTTAAGAAATTTACTTACTTCACAATAAAGCTTGTATTGGAGAGTAACAGATTTACTTGAACGGAACATTAAAGTCATGGATGTGCTTTACACTACTCAATGCAGTGACCGCCAGTAGCTCTTTCAGTTTCTATGGTCCCTATAAAGGGGTCCCCCCAAGCTGTGTTCGGGGGAATGGTTAATTGGATCAGCAGTGTGCTTTGTGTCAGAGTCTTGGCGTAAAGGCGTTATTCATCTTCAGGGCCAGATTTAGGGCTAGGCAAAAAAGGCATGTGCCTAAGGCACAATGATTGGGGGAATTGGGCACATACCTCTTCTGTCTGCCTACCCATTGTCCAGGTCATCATCCCCCACATCAGGTAGTCTCTGTGCACTCCCACCTGCCACCAGTGACGCTATTTTGGTGAACTATCTGAACACAGCTGAACTGACAAAAAAGTGTTGGCAGGCGAGCAACCCTTTAAGGTTTACAAATGTAATTTTTATATTTTAAATTGTTATTCTTAAATCACTTCTTTATTTCTGCAGTATATACAGCTGTACGTTCTGATTGAAAGGTGTCTAACATTTTTATTTCAAGCTCTCCTTAGGGGTCAAATATTTGCTTATCCTAAAGCCAGCTCATAACAAGGCTGTGAATATACTGTACATAGAAAGATTGGGGTAAAAGTCACGCTGCTATAGTTCCAGGGTTACCCAGGATACAAATAAGCACTCACCCCAAATCTCCCCCTAACTGACCTTCACAGTGGGCATCCTTAGCTCATAACAAAGTTACAGATATATAGAAACATTGGGGTAACAGTCACTCTGCTATAGTTCCAGGGTTACCCAGGGCACAAATAAGCACTCACCCCAAATATCCCCAAAACTTGCCCTCAGGCTGGGCCCTCTTAGCTCAAAACAAGGTTACAAGTATGTAGAGACATTGGGGTAACAGTCACCCTGCTATAGTTCCAGGGGTACCCAGGGTACAAATAAGCACTCACCCCAAATATCCTCCTAACTGGCCTTCATCCAGGCCCCTTAGCTCATAACAAGGTTACAGATATATAGAAACATTGGAGTAACAGTCATCCTGCAATAGTTCCAGGGGTACCCAGGGCACAAATAATCACTCACCCCAAATCTCCCCATAAATGGCCTTTAGGCTGGGCCCCCTTAGCTCATAACAAGGTTACAGATATATAGAAACATTGGGGTAACAGTCACCCTGCTATAGTTCCAGGGGTACCCAGGGTACAAGTAAACACTCACCCCAAATCTCCCCCTAACTGGCCTTCAGACTGGGCCCCCTTAGCTCATAACAAGGTTACAGATATAAAGAAACATTGGGATGTCATCCTGCTATAGTTCCAGGGGTACACAGGGCACAAATAAGAATGTACCCCAAATCTCCCCTTAACTGGCCTTCAGCCTGAGCTCCGTAGCTCATTTCAAGGTTACAGATATATAGAAACATTTGGGTAACAGTTACTCTGCTACCCAGGGCACCAAAAAACACTCACCCCCAAATCTCAGGCAATTGGCATTCATCAGTATGGGATTCCTGATGTTTTGTAGAGCAAAAAAACCTCACATAACATAGTAAATTGTTCCATATTTTTATGCAAATTAGATTTCCCTTCAAAGAACAGGAAACCAAATTTGCTGTTACTCATCATATTCTAGTTGTGTGGATATCTAAGAAATACATTTTATTTGGGTTACTTTGCTTCCTGCCACAATGCTGTTCTCGGTGACAATAAACAGGCTGTCCAGTTACAAAATGTGTTTGTGATCTGTTGACTTCACAATTTCAGAGATAATATAATTGCTCACAAGTCTGGGTCCCTTCTACGTTATTTCTTGGGCACAAAGTCATTGGCTTGGTCTGCTACTCTGTAATTCGGTCACACAGAATATTTTGCTATCTTAGAATCCATGGAAGTTGTACTTAACTGTCATATCCTAAACCTTTTCTGTGTTGCAGTCTAAACACCAAGCCATCAGGTTCTTCATGATCCTTCTTGCAGAGTTGAAGCCAGTTATTGACCCTATGGGCAACAAAGCTTGTCCTGTTCATGATGTAAAACAAACCTTCCAAATGCATCTTTTGGTATGAGACAGAACAGAAGTAAAACATGATTGGGTCTAAAAAGGCATTAAATGTGCTAAAGAGAAGAGCATGCATTCTCCATGGAGGGTTGCCACCTTGAATAAATCCCACCACGTGTGACACATTGTAAGGCATAAAACAAAGTATAAAGTTTATCGTTGTTACAGTTACTAACCCAATCACTCTGAGTTTTCTCTTCCTACTGATGAGGGGTTGTGTTACCATAATCTGAACAAAGTTGATGCTACAGAAGTCAGTCACCAGAAACGGGATACAGAAGAGGAGAAAGAACACCTCTAGTCGGATAGGTAGAAGAAACTGAAGTTGAACTGGGGAGAACTGGTTATAGCAAATGGAGACATTGTTTTTATTTGCTTCTTCAGGTGCCAGATGATTGACTATATAAATGATACTACAGTGTGAGGTGCCAAGGATCCAGATACAGATACTTCCAACTATTAAATATAATGGTTTTATGAAAAGCTTGTACTTGAAAGGGTAACCAACAGCCACATATCTCTCTACACTTATTGCTGCCAGCAAATAGGATTGAACGTAGATGCTGGTGTAATAAACACAATGGGTTAAGGGGCAGAAGTAATATGGCATGAGCCATTTCATCCCAGAAGCTGCTTCCGCCATGAGGAATGGGAGAAAAGCCAGGAGAACCAGGTCAGATATGGTCAAGTTGAACAACAGGATGTCTACTGAGATGAGCTTCTGTCTGAATTTTCTAATGAATGTAACAAAGGCCAAGATATTTAGGGGGAACCCAGATACAAAAGTTATAATATACACGGTCAAAGGAAGGCATTGTCCAATGTGCCACATATCTTTCCTCTGCAAATGGATTCTGGTGGAGAGGAACAGGAGAACAAAGGCAGCAGATGTCTCTCAATGTATTCTTCTGGCTGAAGTCTCTTGCTCACTGCAAAAAAACAAACACAAATGCAGGGTAAAAGTAACAGTATAGGATGAATTATTTGTTTATGTCAAAGATGGTCCTTCTCTGCTTCTGAGTAAACATTCTCAAAAACTAGATCTCCACCCAAAACCTTTCTGCATAATAAACATGGCAAATCTATCAGATCTGATGATTCTACCTATCTACATGGGATTTTAGGGTGAGTGTTCTTAAAAGGTGTCATCGAAACTACAATTATGTACCCTTGCCCCTGCGTCCTCATTTACCTCTGGATTGACGCTCCTTTCCTAAGTTCCAGTGTTTCCTGTTGGAATTCTCCAATGAACTTGATGTAAATTATATCATCGGTGTGACCTTTATAAAATTCTTGGGGTTTGTCAAAAGTTTTGGGAGTGCAGATTTTCCCCATTGTGGCCCTTTTTGAATTCTAAAATATGTAAGCTTGAAAATTAAAGACTGGGGGGGGGGGTTAGGGATAACGTAACAATGTGATCTTGTATCATTTAGAATCTAGACGCTTTTTATTATTCATATATTCTGCCGACAAATGATACAAACCTGTGTGCTTGGATTTTATTATCCAGAAATCCAGAAGTATCATATTTTATAGTATTTTGATGACTTGAATTGGTACCTTTCAATGATTTTTATTTTATTCACCACCATAAAACGACATTTTAGAATAGTTTAGGGGAAATAGAATATTAGTAGTAGTAGTAGAGGTACAAAAAGCTGAGATCAACAGAAAAATGACCCGGTTTTCCATCTTCAACCACGGACTAGCACAAACTGAACATTCATGTAGCAGATGATGCAGTGTAAAAGTAATTTTTTTATTAAGGAAAAAACATCTGAAAAAGTAGCATTCAGACAGAGCCCAGAGTCATAGGAGAATGGAGTTGATCTTGTCTTCATATTTATTTGGAAACAATTGCTTGCCGAAGAGAGCAGCTTAATCATTAAATAGATAATATGTAAAAGTCTCATTAGGTGAGAGGACAAACAAATGATGTTTGTTCAGTTTTTAATCTAATCTTTTATTTGTGAGTCGTTAACCTTATAGATATGTTTTTTTTCCTGCTGCAGTTATGCCAGTCATAGTGTTAGTCATGGACTGATTTCCCTTGTCCTACCATCTAATTCTATCAGGATTGAGGGATGTGGAATGCCCAACTACTCACTTGGGTAACATTCTGTTACCCAAGTGAGCAGTTGGGCATTCCACATCCCTCAATCCTATTATTATTCCTTTATATCAGTCGGTAGAGCTTTTTTCAGAGATGATATTGTTTCTTGTTAGCACTTACCTGTTCTTCATAATCCATCCAGCAGGTCATCGATGGGACCCTTATCCTCGGTGAACGTATGCCCATGTGCCCATTATATAAATCCCAATATATACACAGCAGCTAGCTTTCATGCAGACATTACTGTGATCCCTTTAGGCAACCGGGAGGTCATTGTCTGGACTGTATTACATACTTGGTTTTGGTTTTAGAGCCTGTTGGAAAATTTAAACTACACTGAAGTACCTGAAACACAGTTTATCCAATAGCTGGTGTCATAGCAACTGATCAACACATTTTGGGTCCGGCAACAACAGATGCAAATCATATTTACCACGAAAGAAATGCAATTTAGCAACTACCCAGAAACACACACCTTGCTTTGTAATCTTTGTCAACAAAGAAAACTAGTCCAAGAACTGCAGAAGCCCTATTCACTGATGTTACACAGTGACTCTAGCTGATAACATGGAACCCTGAGCCAACAATCCTTACTTCCAAAAAACTGCAAAAAAAATCTCATAATCATATTTAAGAAATTTCATGATTACAAAGGAAGGGCAAGGACCGGTGATATCATTGTGTCATCCATATGGTATCTACTTGCCATCTTTATATGAGGTATTTGCTCAATGGAATAGCTGAACTCATCAGTGATTACTTCAGGGAATCAATATAATGTCATGGGACTTTATGACCTGAATGGAGCTTCCAAATCATCCTGAAGATGATGGAAGAACTTTATTTCCAAAAATGACATGGTAATAGTTGAGGCATCTCCCAGAAACGTTCATTTGCTCTTAGTTGTTCAGATAACTCAAATCTCATCAGCAAATATACTATAGTAGGGTTTTGGCAGGGTGTTCATTAAGAACCAATTCAGATATAAGTGGTTATTAACTGGACCAATCAGCTTTTCGAGATATGGATCAGATTAGGGAACTAGTTTATAACAAGTTTGTAAACATAAATGAATCAGCCATAGTTACAAGAATATGTAGGACACCAAAATGCGATCATAGGACACAATTCTCTTTCTGACCTCCAAGATGTATTTTTAAGGACTATTTGGAGAGCAAATTGACATTCTCCCCTGACCTTCAGGCTGTTCCCTACAAGTTAAGTACAGCACGTTGGAAACAACTGACTTTAGTTTTGTCCCAGAATGACATATATGTTCTACTGACAATGCACTAATTGTATATTTTGTGCATGCAGTGTTTAAATTAAAGAGGGAGGAGGTTTATCTAGATGAAGACAAAGTATGTACTTGCACTATGTACATATAAATACCATGTATATTTTTCTCATCACTGCATCACACAGCTTGGGTCAGCATATATCTGTTTAAAGAAAAATCCGTAAGGCCCTTGTGGAGCATTTGGGCATTTATAAAGCTTTTGCTTTAGGATACATATTGAATCATTGGTTCTTTCTTTCCATGCTTTACTACTATGCTAATAGTACATCAGGGGGTGCTTAGAAGCAGGTAATTGTCATCAATAAACCAATAAAAAATAGTATTTCGTGGCAGTAGTTTCTTTTTATGAGCCCTTTAAAGGAGAACTAAACCCTAAAAATAAATATGGCTTAAAATGCCACATTTTTATACTGAATTTATTGCATCATACTAAAGTTTGAGCTTGTCAATAGCAGCAATGATCCATGACTTCAAACTTGTCACAGGGGGTCACCATTTTTGGAAAGTGTCTGTGACACTCACATGCTCAGTGGGCTCTGAGCAGCTGTTGAGAAGCTAAGCTTAGGGGTCGTAGCAAATAATAGCAAATCAGGCTGCATTCATTGGTCCTGTTCCTGGTGACTTCTAGCTAGCTGGATTGGCCAGGGCAGCTGGAAGTTGTGTAGTGGTTTCAAACTTATTTCATATATTTATGAATTTCTGTGAATAAAGACATTTGGAAGCATATCTATAAAACTACCCACTGGGCTTGCCCTCAGACATATCAGATAGTAACTGAAACTGCCCAGCATTGATATTTCTAAATAAAATTTGGGGATGCTGTTGGATGAGCTATTTATTACTAGAGTAATACATTATGATAATATTGATATGTTTTGTCTTGCCATGGTAGCCTGGTAGATAAGATACTTGGATACTAAAGGCCATTGTATGATGTGTTTCCTTGTTTTGCATAAGGCAAATGTACAATTTTCTTCGAGTCACAGGGCTTCATTGTTCTCTTGAATACACATAACAAAGTAATTTCATATAAGTAGAACTCAGGCAGTAGACAATTATATCTCCATCTCCCATACAACTAAATGTGTCCATTGTGGTTGTGGTTTCCAATTTGATGCTATGCCTCATGTTGCCTCATGTTGTCTGGCAGGATCAAAGAGTTCAACAAAGAAAGGGTTTAAGGAATTTGTACATCTAAAGTCACACAAAGCAGTTCTTTAGTTGTGCCCTGGGCAAATATTTTAAGCGGCCCTCCTGCTTTTGTTAAACTGCGCCTCCCATCAGCTCCCTTCTGAAAGAAGAGAGTTCAAATTACATGAATTAATAGTGGTCTGTCTTAATCCCAACAATGCTGCCCTGTAGGGTTTACAGTCCAAGTTGTTGTGTAAGTTGAAGAAGTTCCTTGGACCTGTAGTTGTCTAGATAACATAGAATGCATGTGTAGATGAACACTTTGCTTGCTACTTCCAAGAGAAAAGGGCACATTTTGGCAATATTATAAAGGATAATAAGCATGAAGCATTATTTAACAGGCTTTGCAATGGAAGGAGGATATTGGTGTCAGAGATTATAGCAAGGCTGTATGATGAGCCATTGCAGTTAATGAGCAATACAAGGAGTAAAGGTGACAATAGTGACATGTTAAGGCAAAAACAGTCAGTTCTGTTGTGTTAAGACCAGTTTGAGATGGTGTTGTTTCATGCAGGAGTGACAGGTGAGACTGAGACCTAGGCCTAGATTGTACATATTTTAATATTATTTGCATAATGCTAAAGCCGAATAATTGGATAAGGTCTCTTGAAAAAACATTGTACAAGGAGAAGAGCATACATTTGAGCCTTTAGGTGTCTCACAGTGAAGGGAAGAGGAAAAGGTTCCTTGTGTGTGTAATAATGCAAATGTCCATAATTCACTTAATTATGCACCTGTAATGCATTAGTCAATATCCCCAGAAGTTTATCTTAGGCATTAGATATTAGATTTTCCCTAGCACCCTTGCGATGTATGAATCTGTTCAGAATCTCTGTCATCATCCTCAGTAATGGATCTAATACCTGCCCTTGCATAGAGAACAGATGTTATCCCAGAAACACAAATAATGAAGCTGCTCTGAGTCTCCATTATGAGTGGACTATCTACCAGAAGCCCCCAAACCATCATCCACCTCTACCAGCCTTCCCCTACGATTATTGTTGGCAGTCACCTCTAGACTGTTCTTTCACCTCCTGTGTGTTATGTTAACTACCACATGGGCTATTATATCTCTGGGGTTCAGCTGAATGGGTCTAATAAAAAAAACACCCACCACCAGTTCTACACCATCTGCCTATCTGTCTCTTTCTGCCCTATAAGCCTATATTGAAATTTAGTGTCACAGACAGATTTAGTGCATCACTCAGCTCTTCCTGCTGATATATTCCATTTTAGGGAGATGCTTCCCTCAGTGGTTATCAGTCACAGTTGAAAAAAGCTTTATTAGTGTTGTCATCCATTATCACGTCTCGTCTATTTGGCTGCAACCAAACATATATACTGTAGACTAAGGATTTTAATAGTAGATCAAGTAACCTACATGTAGATCTCTGCCCTGAGGGAGGAAACTAGAGTTAACCCACACAAACATACACAATATATTAACTTTATGTCGATGGAGTTCTGGGTTTAATCACACCATAGCTGCAAGGCAATAGTTTGGATTATTGTGGTACCCACATTGCATTGTGTATTGCACTTTGTGGTTGTAGAAGCAGAGTTTCAGAGACAAGAAAAATTAGGCAAAAACAAAACATTTGATAGAAACTCAACCAGCTTTGAACAAATTGGCAATTCATAATGGATAATGACAATAACTTGTATCTTCTATGGACATAAAAAGATAGAGGAGCAGTAAAAAAAAAAATCACTCCCAGTGCTCCGCTGCTCGAGAGCAAGCTCACTTATGCACGGGGGGGGGAGAGGTTTCACTCCCTAAAGACTGGGGCTAGGACCTTCTGGCCACAGAGGTGGGGGGCACAGTTTTTTCAAATCCGGCCCTGAATGCTATGGACAGCACCAGAACCTAGTACCAAGGTTTGACAAAAGTTTTTTAACTTCACTCTGCGTGCTTGGTTTTCTTTCCCTCTTCTTTCCCTAATTTTCATATGCTAATTAGGGTTTGGATTTGGTTTGTATTCAGTCCAATCTTTCACAAAGGATTCAGGATTCAGCCAAATCCTAAAACAGTGGATTTGGTGCATCCCTAACTAATATGCTTATGTTTCCATCTTCATAATGTCTCTGTAGTTATAATGATAGTCTTGGTCTTGGCTTCAAGAAAGCATTAGGGATGGAGGAGGAAAAATAATCAGATGTCTCAGGTTCTCTTAGGGCCATTTTACATCACCAGGAACCAGTATCCAGCAACAGTTCTCAAAAGCTAGGGTACCATAAATGTAGCATTTGTGTTTCATACTATTAGTAACTTGTGGTTGTATAAATGTAGCTAACTCAAAACTACTTTTACACTTGTGATGGAGACTCGTGGAAGTGCGTTCAAGAAGACCCAACTGCAAGGCTTGGGTTATTCTGACATTTATTGCAAATTAAAAACTTATTTTAGTGCAATGTCCCTTTACATAAAGAATTGTGGATAAAAAGATGACTTTGGTGATCCTTTATGGTCCATGACTTTCATAAGTATCATCTTTTTCTTTCTTGCAACGTTCCATACATGAGCCCCAGCAGCTTTCTAAATGTATTTTGTCCATTACCTGGAGCAGGCCCTCTAAAAACATCTTTTTAAAGGAGGCAGAAGAAAAGTAGAAGATCACAGGGTCCACTGTGGAATTGAATGTACTTAAGAGAAGAACATACGTTCTCCAGAGTGGACTCTGATCCTCCATGAATCCCACGACATGTGATAAATTGTAAGGCATGAAACAAATGATGAAATTGATGAGTGTGGCCACCACCAAACCAATGGCTCTTCTTTTCTTCTCCTTTTGAATCCGGGGCTGTGCCAAAATTATTTTGACAAAGTTAATGTAGCAGAAGACAGTAACTAGTAGAGGGATACAGAAGAGAACCACAAACATCTCCAGTCGAACAGGCAAAAGAATCCTTAGCTGTTCTGGTGAGAATTGGTTATAGCAACGAGTCCCGTTGGTTTTATTTGTGTTGTCAGGAACAAAATGCTCTATAATATAGACAATGCTGCAGTGAATGGACCCAATGATCCAAATTACGACACTTCCCGCTACTGAATACAATGGATTTTTTAGAAGCTTGTATTTGATAGGATATGCCACAGCCATATACCTCTCTATACTTATAGCCATCAGGAAAAGTGATGTAATGTAAATGCTGCTAAAATACATAAAAACTGACAAGGGACAGAAAACATAAGGCATAAACCATTCCATCCCAGCAGCTGCTTCCACCATACGGAATGGGAGGAAAGCCAAAAGTAGCAGGTCAGACACAGTCAGGTTAAACAGCAAGATGTCTATTGAGACTAGCTGCTGCCTGAATTTTCTGATGAGTGTAACAAAGACCAACAAGTTAAGTGGAAGTCCTGCTACAAAAGTAACAATATACACCATCAAAAAAAGCCACTGTGCTCCATCAAAGTACTCCATTTTCCACCAAATTCATTCCAGGGGCGAGGAACAAGGCAAAGAATATGCAACAGCTTCTTCTCAGCGTGTGTGCGCTCTTCTGTTCTTACCCAGAGAAAAGGAAATAAAAAGCAGGGTTAGTTCTGCTCTTAAGTGAAACCTATAAACTCACAGGTCTCACCCCTGTCATGAATAAAACAGCCCATGAGGAAGTAGTTCAAGTCAAATATTTACTAAGAAGGTTTTATGGGCTGCTCATACATTTTATATGGAATTGCCATATGTTGCTACCTGTGTTCTGTGTATTATGTCCTCTTGAGTAGTTTGCTTTGTTAGTTCAGCCGTTGTTCTTTAGGTGAGAAACAGATCTGGAAAGAGTAAAAACCACAACATAACATGGATGTTTAGGAAATGACACCAATAATCATAAGTGAGAAGCACAACAGTGAGAACAGGGGAAACCGCCAGTTTAAGGGCAGAGACACATACGGCAATTAAGGGAGATTAGTCGCCCGGAGACAAATCTCCTTTTCAGGCGACTAATCTCAAAAAACTGCCTCCCCTGCCTTCCCGCCAGCTAGAATGTAAATTGCCAGTGGGATGGCACTCGGAGTGATTAATTTCCCAAAGTCGCCTGAAGTTGCCTCACAAGGTGCCATGCCGCCGGCGATTTTCATTCTAGCCGGTGGGAAGGCAGGGGAGGCAGTTTGAGGAGATTTGTCTCCGGGTGTCTAAACTGGTGGTTTCCATCTCCATCTTATCTATTCAGGTTCATTACCCCCTTATCTATTCACATTCTCTAAGTGGTGGCAGACATGGCTACTGGGGGAGATTAGTCACCCAACGACAAATTGCCTCTTCTTCATGCAACTAATCTCCCCTAAATGCCTTCCCGCTAGCTAGAATGTAAATCGCAGGCAGGATGGCACTCAGAACGCTTCGTTTTCCAAAGTCGCCTGAAGTTGCCTCACGAGGAAACTTTGGAAAGCTGAAGCGATCCGAGTGCCATCCAGTCGACGATTTACATTCTAGAGATGGGAAAGCATTTAGGGGAGATTGGTTGTCCAAAGAAGAGGCTATTTGTCGCTGGATCACTAATGTCCCCCAGTAGCCATGTCTGCCACCACCCTTAGGCTGATTTAAAATCATCTCTGCTACATGAAACCACGCAAAGTGTGTTTTCCCTGTGGCATGTGAATTAGGCATTTGCTTTGAAGAAACACCTATAAAAACACAGGCTGTATGGCTAGTAATAAGCTTCACTGACTTCCATGCACGGCATACTTTGGAAATGAATTACAGAGTAGATACTATCCAATAAAGAAGCTGTGCACTCCACTTTCATATTATTGTATCGGTATTGTAGCAATATGTCAATGTTAAGGTATAGGTTCAATTAAATTCTTGGCCACGGACTTCTCATATGTTAGCTATCTCCCATCTAGGTGAGCAGATTTAAAATTTAAAAATAATTTGTGCCTATTATAGTGCTGTGACACCTAGAAGGAAATCCTCAGATGCAGGTTCACTCACCTATGCCCTTGGCCCACTGAATCACATGGTGTGTTATGGGCTCCTAGATGCACAAATCATAGTGATACCTCCCCATTCTTATAATGCTAAGCTCAGACCACTAAGATATTTAAAATATAAAAAAAACTATTGGATATGGAATTGGAAAAAAACTCAATGACCCCAAAAATCTCATCTCATTTCTTCAATCCATTTAAAAAAAAAAAATGAAAATAAAATTCAAGTTCTAAGCTATCAACAATTGAGTTGTGTTGAAAAATACATCTTCTATTGACTTCTATAGAAGCTGGCCAGGTTTTAATGAACAAATACTTTTTTTTTTCAATTGATAAATCTCAAAAATTTGAATTTGGAAAACTTGAATTTGAAATATGCAATTCTTCTTTTCTTTTTCAAATTCTTTTAATTGGCTTTCATTTTTGAAATTCAATCTGGGTTTTTTAGAAATTGATGGATGTAACAAAATTTGGGTTGTTGGCTTGACATTCACACCCCTATGCAAGGGATTTGAATCTAGTGAACTGTTCTAAGCGACAATCTGCAGCAATTATTGTTTGAGTGAAGTTTTAGGCACACTGTAATAGATAGCCGGGTGTTTGGGGTCAGAGCCTATGTCCCAATAAATTATGTCCCAACTAAATGTGGTCTGATTGAAGGTGGAAACCGTTGGACGTGCATCAGATTAAAACAATTTGGAGGTGAGGGTGCTGACTGTGAAACTTGTGACACTGTAATAGATCCAAAACCCCTTGTATAGTAGAAACTGGGGCTGCTGGATCAGAGGAAGAGTGTATGATCCAGTTAAAGTCAGATAGTTTATTATTTTTAACAATTATTTTGCTTAAAATTATACGATACCTACGATCACTTATCCAAATGTCCACTGTCCCTATAATTTTGTATATTTTTGCCCCCTTTCATACACTTCCATTTTTTCCAGCAACAGAAAAAGTGAGGTGCGTAACCAAACCAATTTACTGGGTTATAAAATCGATATCTCAGCTCAGTCTAGGTCCTCCTGACTGTTGTGGGCACTTTAGTGATGTGTATTTGGTCTGCTTATAAATCTGGCAATAAAGCACCCAAAACAGGCCTATGTGGCAGTTTCTTTAAAATATAAATGGTGAAGTATTTATATATGGATGGATACATGATGGAGTAAGAGGTCAACTTTGACCTCACCAGCTTAGACAGCATCTCTTGCAACAGTAGAGAAACTCTAGACTCTTTTAGCACCAGCAGTTTCTAAAACTGTGGGTAACATTTATTAATTGTTTGCCTTATAGACTATTAGATGTAGTACCATTGTTCCACTAGATTCGGCCAGGTTCTGTATTGAGCTACAGCCGAAAGTGCCATCTCATAAAATAGTTTTACCAAACAAATAACCTGAAAAATACCATCTGTTTCCATAATTCTTATACTCGGAGTAAAGGCATGTTTTGCAATGTATGTGATCTGCAAATTACTCTGCAAAATATTTGTTTTTTTCTATAAAAAGACAAAGATGAAACTTTAGTAAATCTATCTTCATAAACTCTGACAGTAAAATGTTTTATTCTATAGCAAGAGAGATAGAAAGAGTGAGAGAGATAAAGAAGCTTTAGGAAATCTTGTTACCAACCACCAATAATGTGATTCAAACCTTTTACAGTGTAGTTGGCATCTCCCATTAATCCATAACAAGTTTTTCATTTTCTCAGTGATACCTTGTTGTAGAACAAAACAATTCCTTTTCTGGTATTCTGTTCAGCAAGCGTGGCTCCAAGGTCAAGCAGCATCCAAACAACATAAAAATAAACCTTGTGTTCCAAGCAGAAATTAATTCTGTTTCCTAAAAGCTCTGATTTTAAACAGCAACAGAATAATTAAGATCAGTGAAGAGGAACGTGCAATGTTCTCTGCTAGCCTTAGAGTAGAATCAGACACCTCTTCCTATTACTTGTCATTAAATACCAGTAATAAAGTTTATTAAATTGCTTCCTTATATGACTTGTTGTGTAATTTGGTGCAATGCTGTGCGACTCCCTGCATACTCCGCACATATATTAAATTGATGACCAGATCAATAATATCATTAGTAGTACATTTTATAGCTTCTTCTATACTATATTCATTAACTTTTGCGGGTGACTATGTGAATTAGATAAGCTTTAATATATTGTCAATATTTTCTACAGAAATTTTTATTGACAATTATTTTTGTATAGTTCAGTTGTGTACAATGGCTTGACTTAAAAGGAAATTAAAGCTGGCCCATGAACACGGCTTGTAGCCCCATTAGATCTTTAAAAGTGACCTCATTGACATAAGTTTTATTCTGCTGGGTTGCTGGGGGGGGGAGGTGGGGCAGATATCACTCCAACTTGCAGTACAGCAGTAAAGAGTTGCACAGAAAAAAGAGAGAAAGTATGACCCATATAATTGCACCTTCCCACACTGATTAGCTGGGTTCCCAAAGCAAAAAAATATAAAACATAACTTTTATTAATCACATCCTAAAATTACTGTGAGACGAAATAAACATAAGGTGTGTGTTAAAACCAAGGTTAGGTGAGAAAAATGAAATAGACTCGAGGTCATCAGCTAATAAACGGTATTTGAATGTGGGAACAGTGTGGGTTTTTTAAAACCAGTAATGGCAATTTACCCACAACTGCCCTCACAGTATTGGAGTGCTGGTGGCCCACCGTGTGTATATGGATCGGGTGGAATATAGGGTAAGGTTGGTACTGTATATATGAGCCAGGTATGATTTGTAAATGGGCCCAAATCTCGCACCACACACCTTATTAAGGCAGTCTGTAATCCCTTTAAATGCGATTGGGGACGAGTGTAGTGAGCATTAGTATATATGGATATACTGAGACAGAGAAAATAGTCGTGCTTTAGCTCACACAGCGTCCTTAAGAGCTAATACACTTCTAGTAGAAAGGCGAACAGATCTGCCGAATTGCATGGTCTGTCGGCTTAATCATGTCGCAAAAATTATGTCAGATCTGTTCGCCTTTCTACTAGAAGTGTATTAGCTCTTAAGGACGCTGTGTGAGCTAAAGCACGACTATTTTCTCTGTCTCAGTATATCCATATATACTAATGCTCACTACACTCGTCCCCAATCGCATTTAAAGGGATTACAGACTGCCCTAATAAGGTGTGTGGTGCGAGATTTGGGCCCATTTACAAATCATACCTGGCTCATATATACAGTACCAACCTTACCCTATATTCCACCCGATCCATATACACACGGTGGGCCACCAGCACTCCAATACTGTGAGGGCAGTTGTGGGTAAATTGCCATTACTGGTTTTAAAAAACCCACACTGTTCCCACATTCAAATACCGTTTATTAGCTGATGACCTCGAGTCTATTTCAGCTTTCTCACCTAACCTTGGTTTTAACACACACCTTATGTTTATTTCGTCTCACAGTAATTTTAGGATGTGATTAATAAAAGTTATGTTTTATATTTTTTTGCTTTGGGAACCCAGCTAATCAGTGTGGGAAGGTGCAATTATATGGGTCATACTTTCTCTCTTTTTTCTGTGCAATTAACTATAATTGTTGACCTTGCACACCACCATTTTGTTTCAAATCTCTATCAATGGATGGTGCTACCTACCAAACTAATATATTTAG
The DNA here is from genome assembly GCA_038501925.1 of Xenopus petersii. NCBI lineage: Eukaryota > Metazoa > Chordata > Amphibia > Anura > Pipidae > Xenopus > Xenopus petersii. The sequence goes on along the minus strand of CM076684.1, from coordinate 10,711,768 downwards.
CAGTAAAGAGTGACTGAAGTTTATCAGAGCACAAGTCACATGACTAAGGGCACCTGGTAAACTAAGAACATATCTAGCCCCATGTCAGATTTCAAGATAAAATATAGAAAAAAATTTTAGTGGTGAGCACAACTTCCCTCTATTTTGTTATAATAAAAATTAAAAATTTCCCTTTAAGGCATAATAAGGGTTCATGTTCAGTGGCACTATAAAGTCCACCTTTAAGCAGGCCCGGATTTGTGGCGAGGCCACAAAGACCCGGGCCTAGGGTGCCAAATTTTTAGGGGTGGCATGTCGCCCAGCAGTATCAATTCGCCTCAACGCGAGTTGGCAGCAGAAGAACAGTAAAACTGAACGTGTGATTAGCTGGTCTCAGATCGCATGGTTCGGTGCACATAGGTTAGCAATTCACACTGTGCGCATTCGTGCGCATGCAATGGGAAAAGGAGGCAGTGCTTGCAGGGGGGAGGGAGCGCTTGTGAGGGGAGTGGGGCGGGTATATGAACCTCTGGCCTAGGGGCCATCCAAAAAGAAATCCGGGCTTTAAGGGCCAAGGCACATGCTCAGATTGGGGGACATTAGTCACCCGGCGACAAATCTCCTATTCTTCAGGGCGACTAATCTCCCCTAACTGCCTCCCGTCAGCTAGAATGTAAATCGCGGCTGGATGGCACTTAGAGCAATTTGCTTTCTGAAGTCGCCCGAAGTTGCCCCATGAGGAAAGTTCCGGTGACTTCAGAAAATGAATCTATCTGAGTGCCATCCCACCTTCACGCCTTTACATTCTAGCCGACTAATCTCCCCAAATCTGAGCGTGTGCCCTGTAGGGATGTAGCGAACTGTTCGCCGGCGAACTAGTTCGCGCGAACTTCGACTGTTCGCGTCCGCCGCAAGTTCGCGAACGTCGCGCGACGTTCGCCAATAGGCGTTCGCGTCAAAAATCGTTCGACCAATTGACCATTCGATTCCTTCGACCGCTAAAATCGAAGGATTTTCGGATGAAATCATTCGATCGAATGGCTTCGATCGTTCGATTCGAACGAAAATCCTTCGATCGAACGATTAAAATCCTTTGATCGTTCGAATCGAACGATTTTCGGATGTTCGAAGTTCGCGAACTGTTCGCCTTTTTTGCCGGTGTTCGCGAACGGCATTCGCAAACACATACACGGCAGTTCGCTACATCCCTAGTGCCCTGTCCCTAATAGCGTGCCTTTATGAAATTACTGATGCTATAACTCTATAACTCTATATCTATACAAAATGTTATTGTTCTCTAAACGTAACCATCTGTTCCCTCTATAATCTTTGCTCCTGTCATTTACAAGGTGGCATTAATCACTCATTATTTGTAGCTCCGATAAGTATCACAAAATAAATTAAATAGATTATTAAGAAACCTATTCTTGACATTGCAGCTATAAGCCAATTAACAGAATGTTGACACTGCTTTGTACGGTTGAGTAATTATATACATACAGTGAAACCGGCTTTACATCCCCTGATTTTTGGTTTTCCCTTATTTTACATTTTTTACGTTTTTTTTGCGGTCCCATCTATATATTATGCATAGAACATTTCCCTGATTTAAAATTTTTCTGGGTTTTACACCATTTTGTTCTAGTCCCTTGAAAAATATTACAATAAACATAAATAACATTGAAAGCACTCTATATTAAAGGAGAAAATAGAGATCAGTGAGAGACTAGTACGATCAGTTCTAGAGTCGGGCAGAGAGGGTAATTGTGCAGGCCACAGAGCATCGCATTGGACCCATTTAAAACAGATAGATTTTTTTTTTGTTTAATACATTAAAGGAGAACTAAGCCCTAAAAATTAATATGGCTTGAAATGACACAATTTATATAGTAAACTTACTGCACCAGCCTAAAGTTTCAGCTTGTCAATAGCAACAATGTTCCAGGAATTCAAACTTGTCACAGGGGGTCACCATCTTGGAAAGTGTCTGTGACACTCACATGCTCAGTGGGCTCTGATTGGCTGTTGAGAAGCTAAGCTTAGGGCTTGTCACTAATTATCCAGCAGAAAATGAGCTTCCCTGGCTGTAATATAAGCTGATGCTACAGGTTTGCTGATTATTCAATTCTGATGCTAATTGCACTGGTTTCTGTGCTGCCATGTAGTAATTATCTGTATTAATTACTAATCAGCCTTATATTGTGACATTTCTATTCTATGTGTACTGTATATCGTGAGTGGCTCCCTAAGCTCAGTAAGTGACAGCAGCACAGAGCATGTGCAGTGAATCAGCAGAAAAGAAGATGGGGAGCTACTGGGGCATCTTTGGAGACACAGATTTTTACTGCTAAAGGGCTGTGGTTGCCTTGGGCTGGTACAGAAGCACAAAACATCATGTACAACATTTCTAGCTACTTCTTTATTTAAGCTTACTGTAAGTTCTGCTTTAAAGTAATACAGAAGAAAACACCTCTAGCACCCAAGGATCATATCCCCCCCCAAAGCTCTAGATCTTACTACATGAAGACGCTAACATAGCTTTAGCTTTCCCCTTTTTTTAAATTATTTTTTTTATTTATTTTAATAAAACAAAAAAGAGAAAAAAAAAGGAAACAAACAATCTAACAAGATTGGCAGACTAATACATATTAGTTATATGCAAACAGATAACAACTAGTTTGTTGCTAAAGATGATATCCATGGATCCCAGACTTTATCAAATTTGTCCAAGGCTCCTCTGGACAGGTAAGTCAATTTGGACAACTCCAATTGTGCATTAACCATGTTCTTCCAGTGGTGGATGGTAGGTGGCGGAGAGTTCATTCAGTGCATGGCTATTGTCTTCTTCCCATAGAATAAAAGAAGTCTTAGTCAAGTCCTAGTACAGTTCAAAGGAGCCACTGAATGTACCAGTCCCAATAGGCACACTCTGGGATCTAGGATTCTTGGAAGAGATAGCTCCTCTGCCATGAAGGCTATGATTTGTGACCAGAAACCCTGTATAGCTTGACATTCCCACAATAAATAGATAAAAGTACCCAACTCTCTGTTACATCTTAAGCAGTTCGGGGAGGCCAGTTTCCCCATACAGTGTAATTTCACTGGGGTGTGGTATGTTTGATGCAAGATTTTGAAGTGCAATAGTCTGTCCCTTGCACTAATAAGGGGTGCCTGCATAGTATCTGCTACCTCTTCCCACTCCTCCTCATCCAAGGGGGTTGTAATAGCTTCCCATTTAAGTTTCACTCGTGGGAGAGGGTCATAAATATTACCTAGCAGTACAGTATACATACAGGACATTAATTTCTTTTTAGATGTGTTTACTAGTAGAGATTTTTCACGTGAAGATTGTTGTATATTCTGTGGCCTACTTTGGAATTGCATCTGAAAGGCATGGCGAATCTGAAAATATGCATATAGGGGTATATGTGCTCGCTCTTCTGTGGTCTTGTCATAAAGGTACCTTCTTGTAGAAGATGCTTGAGCCTCTTAACGCCTGCCCCTGCCCATAGCGACACATTTGGTAGGTTTTGAAAGTGTGTCAGTGAGCTGTTAAACCATAAGGGGGACTCTGGTGATATATTATTCGAGTGGGGGTCCACTATCCTCTGTGTCTGATCCCATGCTTTCTTTGTGGCCACTAACACTGGAATCAAAGGCTTTATATCTTTCCTTGGTCTATACAGAACATTTCTATGATCTTCTATTGAATCAAAGTACAAAGCTTCACGTAATGTGGCTGGATCATTCGCCTTTAAAGTGCAGCCAGGCATGCCCATGGCACAGCTGAGCCGCCAAGTAATACACATAGCAGTTTGAGGCTGCCAACCCTAGTTTTGAAGTTGGTGCGTTAAGAGTGCTGCGTGATAGTGTGGGATTTTTATGTGCCCATATAAAAGGGGAGATAATTTTATCTATACGGTGAAACAATGTCTTTGGAATCTCTATAGGTGTATAACGTAGTATATATGTCATCTTTGGTAAATATATCGTTTTTTTTTATATTGATCCTACCTATAAGGGATAGGGGGAGTTTATCCCAGTGTGTTAGGACTGAGGATAGTTCTTGTAATATTGGCTGGAGGTTATGTTCAATGAACTTTAAAGGTTATTTGTCTATAGTGATTCCCAGATATTTAAATTTAGACACTATCTGTAGTGGGCAATCTGGAGGTAAAATTATTGGTATGTGTTCATCTATTGGGAGAATTTGAGATTTACTCCAATTAATTAGAAGTCTAGAGTACTAAATTCAGTTATTATTTGGAGGACATACTGCAGAGAGGCTACACCGTGACATAAATAGAGAAGTGTGTTGTCAGCATATAGTGATATCTTTTGTTCGGTAGTTTTATAGTGAAGGCCTGTGATCTGTGGGGAGGTTCTAATTAGTATGGCTAGTATGGCCTCTATCACTAGGGAAAACAATATTGGGGATAAGGGGCAGCCCTCTCGTGTACCTCTGTGGAGAGGGAAGGAGGTGGAGTAAATACCATTCAGCTTTAGCGCCTCTTTAGGGCAGAGACAGATGAGAAGATTCTGTCGTCCGGAGACAAATCTCCTCTTCTTCGGGCAACTAATCTCCCCAAACTACCTCCCTGCTGGCTAGAATCTAAATCGCCAGCGGGATGGCACTAGGAGCGCTTCATTTTCTGAAATCGCCTGAAATTTCCACGAGGCGATTCCGAAGAAGAAGAGGTGATTTGTCGCCAGGTGACTAATCTCCCCGAATATCCATGTGTGTTTCTGCCCTTATGGACATTGAGGGTTTAGTTCTACCAGAGATGACACAGGTTTGTGATTCTTTAGATGGAAGAGGGACAGACTTTCAGACCTTATAATTTTACATGGCTAACCAATGAAAATGTTTTTTAAAAAATCAAGTTGACTGGAAATTGTTCCATTGGTTACTAAGGGAGCTTGCAATGAGCGGTTCTGTTGTTTGGTGGAATTGACCCTTTAGACTGGGGGTCCCCAACTTTTAAACCTGTCAACCATATTCCAAAGTAAAAAGAGTTGGGGAGCAACACAAGCACCCTGGGGTGCCAAATAAGGGCTTTGATTGGCCAGTTGGTATCTATCACCTATGTGGACTGGCACCCCACAGGGGTTTGACAGTACACCTGATTTTTACGTGACCAAAAGTTTCCTCCAAGCCAGGAATTCAAAAATAAGCACTTGCTTTGACGCCACTGAGAGCAACATCCAGTGGATTGGTGAGAAACAGGTTGGGGATTGCTGCTTTAGCCCCTCACTCCACCTTTACAGGCAGACACTTTGGCTTGACACTTTAAATGGTGAAAAGTTAAATAATCTGGACCAGATTTTATTCACAGTGACAAATAGAGCTTCACATCAATATATTAGATGGTCTCAATTACAGTATTGCTAATAAGACAAGGGCAAGGTTACCTAGTGTGTTTGGTCTGTGCCTCTGCCCTAAGTTTCTCCTTTACTCAGTGTGTGGCCAACATCAAATGAGTAGCAATCTAAGCAGAACAGAGAGAACTAAATAGTCCTTCGACCCTGGAACTAGAACTTCCTCCTTTTTGGAACCTCGGCTGCTCAGCTAGCTGGCCCACTCCTATGTGTCACCAATAGTAATGGGCGAATTTATTCGCCAGGCGCGAATTTGCGGCGAATTTGTGTGATTCGCCGCCAGCGAATAAATTCGCCAAACGCCAGCAAAAATTCGCCGGCGTCAAAATTTTTTTTCGAAAAAACGGACACCGGCATCAAAGACGGGCGCGGCCTTAAAAAAAATTTTTGCCGAAGCGAAACGGCGCAAATTCGCCCGCCCATCACTAGTCACCAACTAAAGCCAGTTCAATAGTTGCTGCCCTAACATGAGCTGGCCTGTAAATTATATTGAATTACAAGACTGTCATCAGGCAATTATTTGAGTTATTGTACTTCAGGCCCTTGGTGTTATGTACAGAGTCCTAAACCCAGAACTAAGGCCAAGGTCCCGGTTGTGGCTCTTCCACCTATAACAAATACCTTTCAATTCTGGAGGAGCCCTCAGCTACTCGGGTGCTGCCAGGTCTTATTGTGAGAGGCCCAAGGACAGAGTTCTGGGCAGGCAAGGGAACCGAACATAGTGCTGAAACAGAGAAGCATGATTGAGGGAAAAGCAGGCAGTGTAGTACACAATCGGGAGACGAGAGCGTAGTCGAGGTCAGAAGTTGGGTCAACACTAGTGATGCAGCGAAAATTCACTGGCGAAAATTTGTTGGTGTCAAAGTTCTTTTGACGCCAGCGGCAATTCCGACACTGGCGATAAGTAAGCAGACGCCCATTCACTTTAATGTGCATCACATGTCTCTGTCAAATGTTGGAATTGTCACCGGCGTAAATTTTGACACCTGCAAATTCAATTTCACAAATTTTTCGCCCCTTTCATGAATTTCGCACCGAAGCGAAATGGGACAAATTCACCCATCACTAGTCAACACACGAATATCCCAGTATCAAAACAGGTTCCAAGAGAATAGTCAGTATACGGGCAAAGGTCAGGACAGGCAGCAAACTAGATGTCACGGTCGGCACCCTAAACCAGAACTAATGCCAAGCTCCCTGGTCTCGGCTCGGCTTCACCAGTAGTGTGACCGCCTTTGGCTTCGGGAGGAGCCCTCAGCGTACTCAGATGCCACCTGGACTTTTCGAGAGGAGCAAGGCGAGAAGTTCTGGCAAGCAAAGGGGCACGACTGTTGTTAAAGTAAGTTAGGCCGAAGGTCATGGTACAATAACGTAAGACAGATTCGTGGTCAGACAGGCCGGGTCGAGGCAGGCAGATAGATAGAGGCAGGCAAGGGTCAAACCGGGTAATCAATCAGATGGGCTGAGGCAGAATCGGAGTCAAATAACAGGCAGAGGTCAAACCAGAACGTCAAACAGAAGGGTTAAGCAGAGTCAAGGTCGGTTTCAGGCAAGGGTCAGGTTCCAGAGATCAGAATAGTCAAACAGGCAGGCAAGGGTCAAAACAGATAATCAGGATCAGATTCAAACAGAATAGCAACAGCTAATAGCACCAGGAACAAATCCTATCACGGGCAATGACAACTGTGGGAAAGCCCCTTTAATACTTTTGAATTTGGCGCCTTTGCGCGCTGACGTCATTACGTCAGCGTGCATGCGCCTTTAAATCCAGAAGTGCACATGCTCGCGCACACTAGGAAAGAGCCGTCACAGGAAGAACAGCGCAGCACAACGTGCATCCCCGCCGAGGGGGCGGCAGGCGTCCCTGCCGTCCCCCCACTAGACCACCAGGGTGAGACTTCATTACACTAGACTTGGTCAGGGACAGGCAGGGTCAAGAACAGATCAGGAACACTAGAAAACACACCCATGAACTATGAAATTAGACCTATGCTGGGCAATGTGTTATTATCCATGGCCCCTTTAAATATTTTAATTTCGCCCCAATATGTGATGATGTCCGAGCACACGGCAGATCTACAGAGCACACATTGGCACGCAGGAAGTAGGGTGCTGACGCGACGGGTGTCCCTGTCATGGGTGCGCACCCCCACTAGACTACCAGGTAAACTTCTCACACTTGGCATCAGAAGTTCTCTGCGTTCATCATCCATGGTGGATAGGGCCAACTATTTATAAGGCAAGTGCTGAAATCAGTGATAAACCAGTGATAAAATGTGAAAAAAAGCTAATTTTTCACCAGCCTTTTATAAACCTGTGCCTAATCAAAATGTTTTTTCTACAGTCATTTTTTAAGGAACTACAAATAGATTGTTTTGCATAAAGCAAATTGCCCTTCTTCACCTCACAGTCGCACATTATTAGAAATGCCTCCTGCAATGACTAATTTTTCTTAAACAAATAGAGGTGTGTGAGCAATGCAGTATATCTGGCCTATAAACACCTTTTGTCTGACACATACCTGCTTTCCTCTAAGCAAAACCAGCTTTATTACAAGGAAAGTTGTAACATAGTAAGTATGGTTGGAAAAAGACACATGTCCATCAAGTTCAACCTTTTTTTTTAACTACCTATCTGCCAGTTGATCCAGAGGAAGGCCATAAAAAACCCATCTGAAGCCTCTCCAATTTGCCTCAGAGGGGAAAAAATTGCTTCCTGACTCCAAAATGGCAATGGGACTAATCCCTGGATCAACTTGTACTATGAGCTATCTCCCATATCCCTGTATTCCCTCACTTGCTAAAAAGCCATCCAACCCCTTCTTATACCTATCTAATGTATCAGCCTGTACAACTGATTCAGGGAGAGAATTCCACATCTTCACAGCTCTCACTGTAACAAACCCCTTCCGAATATTTAGGCGGAACCTCTTTTCTTCTAATCGGAATGGGTGACCTCGTGTCAGCTGGAAAGACCTACTGGTAAATAAAGCATTAGAGAGATTATTATATGATCCCCTTATATATTTATACATAGTTATCATATCACCCCTTAAGCGCCTCTTCTCCAGCGTGAACATCCCCAATTTGGCCAGTCTTTCCTCATAGCTAAGATGTTCAATACCTTTTACCAGCTTAGTTGCCCTTCTCTGTACCCTCTCTAATACAATAATGTCCTGTTTGAGTGATGGAGACCAAAACTGTACGGCATATTCTAGATGGGGCCTTACAAGTGCTCTATACAGTGGAAGAATGACCCCCTCCTCCCTTGACTCTATGCCCCATTTAATACAGCTCAAGACCTTATTTGCTCTTGATGCTGCTGACTGGCATTGCTTGCTACAGACAAGTTTATCATCTACAAGGACTCCAATGTCCTTTTCCATAATGGATTCGCCTAGTGCAGTCCCATTAAGGGTATAAGTGGATATTTTTACATCCCAGGTGCAGGACTTTACATTTATCAACATTGAATCTCATTTGCCACTTAGCTGCCCAGATTGCCAGTTTGTCAAGATCGTGTTGCAAGTGTCACATCCTGGATGGAATTAATTGGGCTGGATAATTTTGTGTCATCTGCAAACACTGATACATTACTTACAACACCCTCCCCTAAGTCATTAATGAACAAGTTAAATAAAAGTGGACCCAATACTGAGCCCTGGGGGCCCCCACTAAGAACCTTACTCCAAGTAGAGAATGTCCCATTAACAACCACCCTCTGTACCCGATCCTGTAGCCAGTTTCCTATCCATGTGCAAACGACTTCATTAAGCCCAACAGACCTTAGTTTAGAAAGCAGTCATTTGTGGGGCAAAGTATCAAACGCTTTGGCAAAATCCAAATAGATCACATCTACTGCCCCCCCACTATCCAGAATCTTAATTACCACATCATAAAATGCAATCAAATTCCGGATTGCTGATTTACAACATTTATTACAGTGTTTATATTCATTAAATGCAGCTTCTGTCCCTACAGATTTGTAGTTTTTAAATGCCTTTCTCTTCTTTCCCATTAACTTCTTTACTTCTATATTAAGCCACACAGGATGATTCTTAGAGCTTCTACGTTTAGTCCTTAAGGGAATAAATTGAGAACAGTAATGATTTAATATCATTTTAAAGGACAACCATTTCTGTTCTGTGTTTTTAGCTGAAAACCTAATGCCCCAATCAATGCTCTGTAGGGCAGCCCTCAAGACACTAAAATTAGCTTTTGCAAAATTCATGGTTTTTGTTGCCCCAGTATATTTTTGTTTTTTGCACCAGACATTAAAAGATATAACATTATGGTCACTATTACCCAGGGGTTCAATGACTTGCACATTTGCTATAAGTTCTGGGTCATTTGAGATCACTAAATCAAGAATAGCATTTTTTCTGGTAGGCTCCTCAACAACCTGTGCTAAAAAATTGTCGTGCAATAAGTTTATAAACTTGTTCCCATTAACTGATCTAGCAGTACCGTTGCTCCAGTCAATATCTGGGTAATTAAAATCCCCCATTATCATTACTTTACCTAAACTAGTAGCCTTTTCTATTTGCATTAGGAGCTTTGTCTCTTCCTCCTCACTTACATTAGGGGGTCTATAGCATACGCCTACAATTAATTTGCTGGATTCTTTACAATTGGTGAAGAACTCCACCCATACGACTTCTGCCCCCTCATTTTCTAACATAACCTCCTCCTTTATATGAGCTTTTAAATCCTGCTTAACATACAGACATACCCCTCCTCCTTTTCTATTGCCTCTGGCCTCTGTAGATACCAGACTCGTCCTGCAGTAATACCAGGAACAATCTTCATCAGCCACTGTTCACTACAAAGAAAATTAAAGACTTTTAGGGAGAATTATGTGGTTCACATACTAACCCCTAATCTGTCTGGCCCCTTTTCAGTGCCCATCTCCCACCCAGAGATATTGTCTCTTTAAACAACCATCTACCCTCTGAGTCTGTTTTGGCTTAAAGATAAGATGCCCATTATGCAGAGGGTTTATCTGTACACTGGGAATCTTATAAAGCACCTTCTTCAAATTCTCATAGTTTCTCTCAAGAACCATTGATTTTTCTTAATTGAAACAATAAGCAAAAAAAATATTCACACTTAAGATTTATCAAGGGTCGAAGTGAAAATTAGAATTTCGAATTTTGAAATTCGTATTTTGGATTTTTTTGTGAAATTCGACTAGGGAATAGTTAAAATGAGTTTTTAAAAAAATTTGATTTTTGAAATTTATCATGTACTGGCCCTTTAAGAATTTAAATTCGACTATTCACCACCTTAAACCAACCAAATTGCTAAAATAGCCTATGGGGGATGTCCTGGGATCAATTTGGTGTTGTTTGCAGCCTTCCTAAAAATCAAGGTTTTTTTGAGAAAAAATTTGATTCAAATTCAAGTTTGAAAATTATGAATTTTTTTAAAAAAATTTAAAAATGTTTTGATTTTTTTCAAATTACGAGTTCTTGAGTGTTTATGGGAGTTTTTACAAACTCCCATGAACTCAAAATTCGGCCCTTGATAAATCTGCCCCTTAATTTAGGTTCCTTGTGAAGATGACCAGAGCAAGAAACTTCTGCAATGATGGAGTTGCGAAGTGTCACAGAGCAAGATACCACGTGGGATCCCTAGTTCTGGGGAAAATCATCAAAATAGGCTGAACCACCCAAAAGAGAGACTGATTTAAGGGGCAGATTTACAGTATCAAGGGTCGAATTGAAAATTTTTAAATTCGAATTTTGAGTTTATTTTAGTGTAATTCGACTAGGGAATAGTCCAAATTCGATTCGAATTTAAAAAAAAATTCAAAATTCAAATTTTGAAAATTATTATGTACTGTCCCTTTTAAGAATTAAAATTCGACTATTCACAGTCTAAAACCTGCAGGTTTGTGTTTTAGGCTATGGTGGACCTCCTACAATCAATTTGAAATCGTTTGGTGGACTTTTTTTTTTTTAAATATTCTTTTGTGAAAAAACTTGAATTGAATTTGATCAAATTCAGTTGGATTTGAATTTGAATCAAATTTGCAGCTCAATCCTATACACCCATTTTTTAATTTTTTTTTTTTAATAAATTTCAATTGGTAGTTTTTTCTTTAATTTTGAGTTTCATGGGAGTTCATTGGAGTTTTTAGAAACTCCCATAAACTCGAAATTCGACCCTTGATATTTCGAATTTATGGGAGTTTCTAAAAACTCCCATCGAATCCCATAAACTCAAAATTCCAAAAAAAAAATGACCAATCAAAATTTATTTAAAAAAAAAAAATTTTTTTTTTAAAAACGGTGAATAGGATCAAGCTGCAAATTAGAATCGATTAAAAATCTTTCACCAAAATTTTTTTTTTTTAAAGAAAGTACACCAAATGACTCCAAATTGATTGTAGGAGGTCTCCCATAGGCTAAACCACAAATTCGGCAGGTTTTATATGGCGAATAGTCAAATGCGAATTCTTAAAGGGACCATACATGATACATTTCAAAATCTGAATCAAAATAAAGCTATTCCGTATTCCATATTACACTATTTAATTACACTATTTAAAAATTCGTATTTTCAAATTCGACCCTTGATAAATCTGCCCCTAAGCGTGGAGGGTTTCCACTGTCTGCATTTAATATTTTTGAAGATTTTATTGTGTGATTATTGTGCCAGAGGGGCTGCTGTAAGATGCCATAGAGGAGGGATCCCCAACCTTTTGAACCTGTGAGCAACATTTAGAAGTAAATAGAGTTTGGGAGCAACACAAGCTTGAGAAATGTTCTTGGGGTGCCAAATAAGTACTGTGATTGGCCATTTGGTAGTCCCTATGTGGATTGTTAACCTACTGTACATTGAAGCTTTGTTTTGCAGTGTACCTGGTTTTTATACAACCAAATGTTGCCTCCAAGCCTGGAATTCAAAAATAATCTCCTGCTTTGAGGACACTGAGAGCAACATCCAAGGGGTTGGAGAGCAACCTGTTGCTCATGAGCTACTGGTTGGGGGTCACTGCCATAGAGTGACTATTAGGTGGGCTGGTAAGGGGGGGCTGTTTGGGCCTCTGTGTACTAGGAATGCCAGGGCCAATTTTTATTTCCAGTCCAGTCCTGCCAGGATCCACTGCCCTCCTGACTGCTGTTCCTTCTTCCTGTTGATCTGAGCCCCAGGAAACTCACAACAGGATAAGGTGTTAACTTTTACAATTTACAATTACAATAACAATATCATTCGTATTTCGTTTGTGTTCATTAATAATTGTGGATTATACTAATTACTTTAAATTGCAAAATAATTAGTAATTTAATAAATGAAAAAAAAGCACAAAAAAAAAAAACGAATAAAAAAATATCCATCTAAAAGCTGTCACGATCATGTAGAAGTCAATGGGATCGGTCCTTTTCCAATTGTAAAATCTTTCTTTAACTCAAGGTTTTTTTCCCATTTGTATTTGCATGAAAATTTCAAGGATTTTGATTTTTGTTTTCAGATTAGTTCTGCATTTTTATTTATTCATGCTTTTTATAGTAGGCTGTTTAAATACGTTACTTGGCATTTGTGGTTTTAGAGAAATTGAGTTTTTACGGGGTTTCTTAAACCTCTAAATCACTAAAATCAGAATGTTGAGAAAGGGACCTCTTATTGAAACTCTGATCAAATCCGCTGGGGTTTTTTACGCTTATTTATTATAACATTTTCCCAAAAATTTGCTTTGCCGGAAAAAAATCAAATTTTGACAATTTTTTGGATTATTTCATCCAATTTTGATGAATTTCAAATTTTTTTCTGAATTTTCACCCGAAAACTTCAGGGTATTGCACAAAACCCAGGGCACATCAAAAAATCATTAGGACTTCTCCCATTGACGTATATGCAACCTCAACAGGTCTGAGATGCCGAATTTTCAAATTCAGACTTTCCATCTTCAGGGTTTAATAAATTCCTGAAAAATTCTTAATTTTTTGAAAGTTTGATTTTATAAAAAAAAATCATGATTTTTTTGTGATTTTTTGCATTCAGAGTTTAGAAAATAACCCCCAAAGTCTTGGATTTGCTAATGGCACATGTAGGGGCCTATTTATTAAACCTTGAATTTTTCTGGTCAAGTTTTTAAAGGGGAAAATGTGAATTTGAGTTGTCGTGGGACAATTCGATAAAATCACATTTTTGCAGCAAAAAGTTGCACGATTCAAATTGACACGCTATTTTGTCATGATGTTTTTTTGCACTGACTTTTTCAAGCTGATCTTTTAATAAATGAGTTAAATTTGGGGATGGGAGTTAGGTCGATTTTGTTTTCATAAAAAAATTAGAGAAATGCGAGTTTAAGTAAATATCCCCTTGGCATTTCTCTGTAGGAAATACCAACCTTCCCCCCTTGTGTTTACCGTCACTGTTTGCAACAGGAGGTCTTCATCCCTTATATGTACAAATGAGCATTTTTGGACTAAAAAAACTGCCTGTTATTTCAGTCAATGACAGGAGGCAGCAGATGGGCATACCCAGAACACCTTCTAGCTTTAAGATGGCCATAGACGCAAAGATACCGTTGTACAAAACAAAGGTTCGCACAAATTTCGGACTGTGTGTGGATTTTTCGTACCATGGCAATTGCTCATTCAGGACAGGTTAAAAGATTTGGATTGGCTACCAGTAATATCTCTGCATGCATATTAATCTGAATGGTTAGTTGCAGGTTGGACGATAGGCATGGACAATCGTTCGTCTGACATAGGCTATAATCTGTACGTGTATGGCCATCTTTAGTTTCATTTAGAATGTGCAAGCTGATGAGCACTGGGGAGTCTTATGGCAGGAGATAAGTACAGGGCTAGACAAGATGAAGAGCCCAGTTGCACCTACAGCTTCTATGGGCTCAAGTGCTTGATTGATGGGTCTCCACCACTGACACCTGTACCATTGATAAGTGAGTCCTTACTTCTTTTACAGTTGATACTAACATCACAACAATCTTCTGCTGAATGAGATCAAAGTCCATTCAGTGTGTGAGTGAGTGTGTTATGTTGCAGTATGGGAGATATTTGCCTCCACCTCTTACAAAAAGTAGCAACCATCACAGAAACAGACTTAAAAGTCCTATGGGGAAAATGTATTATAAATTAGCTTTTAGTCTCATGTAGATAAGGACGGCGTCTGAATATTTTCCATTGAGCTGTAGCCTTTATTTTATTTGTGGTTTCCTTCCAGGAGCCAGAAAAAGATTTTTACTTCTTGAACAGAAATACAAACAATGCACAAGAAGCAAAGAAGGGCCCCAGCTGGAAACTCAGGTCACTTCAATGAAGGAATTTAATTTACCTAAGAAAAGATATATCATCCCGTTGAATGCTAAGGATATTGATAAATGTAAGATTAAGCACCTCCTCTTTTATAATATATAGCCACTTATACCCTTAATGGGACTGGGTTAGGCAAATCCTTGATGGAGAAGGACCTGGGGGTATTTGTGGATAACAAACTGTAGCAAGCAATGCCAATCAGCAGCAGGAAGGGCCAAGAACGCCATCAGATAGAGGTATAAATTGATGGAGGAGCACAAAGAACTGGTAAGGCCCCATTTATAATATGTCGTACAGTTTTGGTCTCCATCGCTCAGGACATTATTGTATTAGAGGGGGTACAGAGAAGGGCAACCAAGCTGGTAAAAGGTATGGAAAATCTTAGCTATGAGGAAAGACTGGCCAAATTGGAGATGTTCACACTGGAGAAGAGGCGCTTAAGGGGTGATATAACTATGTAGAAATATAAACTCCCTAATGCGTTATTTACCCGTAGGTCCTTCCAGCTGACACAAGAGCTGTGAAGTTGTGGGAATCTTTTCCTGATGTGTTTACAGGTTTCATTGAGGCAAAAGGGTTGAATTTAGAGGACATGTGTCTTTTTTTAACCCCAAAAATAGACACAATGGGAGCACAAATTGACTTTAATCATTAAGATACTTGTACGTTAACATAGTATATCCATGCTGCCACTTCTGATGTACGGTGCACAACTGGGCCTACTGAGGAATCCCTCTGGACCTGGCAGAAGCTCCATGGTTCCCACAGCAGGTTGTGTCAGTAGGTTTACTAGACTTGTGTCCAGTTGTGTCAGATGTGTACTCTGTAAATGACACAAGCTCTGCTCTTAAAATGCAACTTACATCTAACGTGTACAAACGCAAGCATTGTTGTATCCATTTTGATGCACTGGGCACAACTGAGGCAGACACAACTGGGGCCAGTGCAATAAAACACACCCACAATTGCGTGTGTCCAGTGTCGGACTGGCCCACCGGGATACCAGGAAAACTCCCAGTGGGCCAAGGTGTCAGTGGTCCCTCATGCTGCTAAACTTTTGGCATATTCCATGGCCTTTCCCTATTCTATGAGAACAATGAGGCTAAATAGATGTAATAATAATAAGATTATAGTATGTAAAGAAAACAAACTAGCAGAATAGAGGTTGATTGAGGAGATAAAGAATATTAGTACTGAGAGTGGGCCCCTGGTCTAAGGTTTTTGGGTGGGCCCCTGGTGTCCCAGTCCGACACTGCGTGTGTCTTTTGAAACAAATCAGAGACAGTCTGAGCCGAAAAGTTCATGGCGCCTATGTGAAACCTTAAAGTGACCACGCCTTCGAGGTTGTGTTATCTCCAGGGTCTCTCATCATCAATTGGTGCGCTGTGTGTGATTCATCTGAGCAGACTGGTGGGGTGCATTGGTGCTTTGCATCAGAATGCACAACTGAAAGCAGCAGCATTAGATGAAGGTACCTTAAATGAATGGTGCCCATTTGTGCAAAAACTGCGAATGGCTAAAGTTTTGTGACCGTTCTAATCTTGATAAATTAACCCTCTGTTGTAAAGTTTGCATTTTTGTTGCATCACACCATTATTAACATTTTAATTAGAATATATATACACACTTTGTTTTTGGAGTGGAATGGGGAACTATTTGTTTGAAGAAAACAACAATGAGACACATGTGTATCCACCCGTGTTACATTAAGGAGCTATGATGCAAGTATGGTGGTTATTACTAGTTCTATCTTTGAAGTAATGAGGATCCTGTTGAGGTTTATTATTGGAAAACCCTTGTTCATTAATATTAAATAGTATTAAGTAAAAGGTTAGCGGATATTGATCCCTAAACAAACAGCCCATAAAGCAGAGACACGAAAGAGAAACCAGGCCGGAAACATGTTGCTGGTATAAGAACCAGGACACTGGAATCCAAACAGAACACCATCAATATCTCCATCATCTCTTCAGCAGAATTAACCACTGAGGCAGGTGGTCAAGCCAAGACGGGAGTTGAGCAGTACAAGGAGCAGTCCATGTGTTGTATGGTCCTCTTGCTAAATATGAACTCATGCAGTTGCACCAAACACCAATGCATCCATCCTACGTCTGTTGTTAAATTTTACAAAAGTGTTCCTATTGATGCTGTGGAACCTTGGAGTAACCTGAATGTAACTCCGACAGAAGATTTCATCAATAAGCACACAGAGATCACATGCAAACTTAATTTTAATGCTGAGCACCAGGAGTGATGCACAAACAATTTCATTTACTTTACTATAGTGTAATTCCCTATGCTAACACATTTACCCTGAAATTATGGTAAAAAAGCCACATTAAGGTTAAAACATACTGATTTTAATCCTAAATGGTACTTCTATGTTTTGAGTTTATGTATCGGCCCAGAGTCATGCCAGCCTTTTAGGAGGGAAGATTCCCAGCATGTGTTCTGGGCCACTGTCACTTAACTGAGCTAAGTGACCCACTCACAATATACTGTATCTGTATCAAACACAACTCACTACTAATTAGTAATTAATTCAGATTCTCATTACATCAGAATTGAAATCAGTGCATTCAGCATCAGAATTTGAAAAGTAATCCCATAACATCAAATTTTTAGATGAACCTCATTTGTGATTTTTAACAATCCCTGCAGTCCAGAGCACACTGAGCATGTGCAGTATCTCAATAGATGGCCTAGCAAGATCCAAGATGGCGACCTCCTGTGGACAACTTTGAAGGCCTGGATCATTACTGGTATAGGGTTATTGAATCTTTTAGCTGGTACAGTAAGTTCTGTGTATAAAATACAAACAGCATTTCTATGCTTTAGTGCTCAGGGTACTAAAAGCAGCAATCCTCCTGTGGAATTAACCATCTGTTCCTGAAAATTTTAAACACATGGTGGAAATGCCCTGCCTGTGCAGCTATAGGGTCTCCTAGAGTCTTGGGAGGGCAGGAGCCCTTGTCCCTGTGCAGCATGTCTGGCAGATACCAGAGGTGTCACAAAGTGTCACTACTGCATCACCTTTGAATATATAGGAGAGCCATGTGCTCACAGGAGGATTGCTGCTTTAGTTTTCACTGATAGAGGGTGGACAGAACTGCTGCAAAGATGTAAGGGGCCAAAAGGACTTTGATAGCACTGCGGGTTGATGCAGGGTACTCCTGGTAAGCTCAACCATGCCGGTTTGGAGCTTGGATGGACATCTTGTGTGCTCGCGCTATGGAGAGTGCTGGGAGCTGTGCTGTAAGGAATAAAGAGGGTTTATTGTGCTCACACTGTTGATAGTGTTGTGATCAATACCCTGTGCTCGGCTAGGAGAGCCTGGAGCTTTTGAGGATGTCATCGTTGTGGATGCCTGTTCCAGCTCTGCCCATCTGAGTGAATCCCCAGGGTGAGTTGTGCCCAAGGAAGGGTAGAAAAAGAAAAGGATATAGAGTGTCTCCTGTTATGATACAGGCTTTTTGTGTGCCTGCCATGTGAAAGTTTCGAGCGGGAAAGGTATTTGGACAGGTAGCGCTACCTGGGGACACTGGTACTTTTTAGGGAAAAGGGACTGAGACTCTTTGTCTGCCAAAGGGTGTAGTGTGGGACTTTGCCTGGCAAGGAGGTGCCAGAATGGACTGCCACAGATTCCCAGGTTAGTGTGTCATTTATGTTGATATAAATTAAGATTTACTTTGCCTTTAAAATTTTGCATAAAGTTATATTTGTTACACAATAAAGTGTGTGTTTGAATGTTTCCTAATGGAGCCACCAGTAGGTGTATTCCCGGATCCCATTAGGTGGAGGCACTGCCATGAGAGGTAATTCGCAGGACCCTTTAACTTACCAACTGGGACTCAGGACCTGCATTGGTAAGGAATATGTGATGTATAACTTTTTGGCACAGGGGGGTTACATTGGCACATCAGCCCCAATGTTTTTTTGCTCACTAGCTTTGTTGGGGGTGGGAGGGAGACTCATTGATGAGTAGTAAAGACAACACAGCAGTGCAAGAAATGATCCAATAAACTGCTTAAAATCACGCCAACAATGCCAGCTGATGAAAGTACTGACATAGTGCATAACCACAATTACCTTTTTAAAATATTTCCAAAACTATAACTGGAACTTCACATAATAATAATACGGTCAAATACAAACAAATATAACACTTCACATTATTAAATATTTGATGATGCTTATATACTGTAGCAGCTTAATAATAATAATAATAATAATAATAATAATAATAATAATTATGCCTTGAGAATCATCTCCCCATTTGCCAGTTGCCTGGAATATAGTGCCCTGAGCATTGTGTCCAACATCACGGAAGAGACAACAGAGATACACTGTGTTGTACTGCCCTCCAGTGGAATGATAGAACTAAACATCATTATAGGGACCACAAATATTTATTTCTAAGGTTAATTCATATATGAAGTTACATAATGATATATAGTATGGAGATTCTGCTATATGTGTAAATATTGCAAATTTCTTTGCATTCCTTTTTTCCTTACATTTTTGTTAACATATTTTCTTTCCCATTGTAATAACACTATGTGCTACCCTCTTGCAGATCCCTTTCCAGCTCCACAACACACCCCCTCCCCCACGTACCCTCCTAATATTGTGGGCGCAATGAGTCTCTGTCCAAACCATTTGGGCCTCCGCTCTAACCCCTCTGCATACCGTACCAATCCGACAGACGCAATCCCCACGCTGCACAAATCTTGACAGGGAGTGGATCTGGCCCATTCCGACCCTATCTCTTTCTATTTACCTACCTATCAAACCACAACAGTTTGATTTTATAGGAGGGTCAGACCAATCACACTCAATAAAGCACCTGCTTACCTGATACAGGTATGGGATATCTAGAAAGCTCTGAATTATGGAGAGGCTGTTTCCCATAGACTTAATTTTTTTAAAATTATTTCCTTTTTATCTGTAATAATAAAACAGTACCTTGAACTTGAACCCTGATAATATATAATTATCCTTATTGAAAGCAAAACCAGCCCATTGGGTTTATTTAATGTTTACATGATTTTCTAGCAGACTCAAGGTATGATGATCCAAATTATGGAAAAATCTGTTATTCGGAAAACCCCAGTTCCCAAGCATTCTGGATAACAATTCTCACACCTGTTTTATATTTCCTTTCATTATGCAAGCTGTTTTGGGTTAGATATCCCCTTTAAACTTGGTGGTGGTGGTAAAGATGACAAACTTCTTGATTTTCCTTTGGTTCCTCCTCTAAAATCACAGCTTTTAACTAAGCTATTATTACAATTTTTTTGTCATTGTTAAAATTTGAGCTCTCTCTTCCTTTACACCCCAATATCATACCGGTCACGTGCTGAGCAATTTGCACTGGCACATGAGGAACACAAGGCAGTTAGCTTCATTCTGATGCCTCTGGCACAGTTGGCAAATGCTCTCTGCACAGCATTGGAAGAGTAATAAAACACAATGGGATCAAGACTTGCATTGAGTGAGCTCAGCAGTAAAGTATAGACCTTCCAATATGGACTCTGTCTCTGGATGAATCCTATGATATGAGTAATGTTAAAGGGGGCAAAGCAAATGGCAAAATTGCACAGAGTTGCCACAGCCAACCCTATAGCCCTGTATTTCTTCCTGCTACCAATGTTTGGCATGGACATCAACACCCTGACGAAGTTAACGTAGCAGAAAGTGGTTATGAGGAATGGAATGCAGAAGAGGACAATAAAGCATTCTAGTCGATATGGCAGAATAATGTAGAGTTGCTCCTCAGAGAAGTTTTTATTGCAGGTCCCCTCACTTGTGTCATTACTGGGTAAGAATTCCAGGTCAAAGAATAAGATGCTTCCTTGGAAAGCTGTACAAATCCAAATCAAACAACAAGCGCCAACAGTGTAGCTAGTGTTTCTGTTGACTTTGAACTTGATGGGGAAGGTGACCCCCAGATACCGTTCCACACTCACTGCTGTTAGAAAGAGGACACTAAGATATATGCTGCAGAAACATCCCATGGCTACAATGGGGCATAAAATAAAAGGCATTGGCCAGTGCATATCAGAGGCAGCTTCAACCATCTTGAAAGGGAGGAGACACAGGAGAAGAAGATCAGAGATCGTAAGGTTGAGGAGAAGGATTCCTACTGGGGTAGGTTTCTGACGCACCTTGACAAGGAAAGTATAGAAAGCCAGGATGTTGGATGGAACTCCAGTCACAAATATAACTATAAAGAAAAATAGTACCACGGGGATGCGTATGGTGGAATCCATTCCTTGCAGTCCTGTAAATAGAATCAGATATGCTTAATAAAATCACAAACCCAATGTACTTCTCTTTATTTCTGTTATTGAATGTAATTATTAATTAACACTATACCTTCCTCATGAAAGCCATGAGAGGTATTCAAAGGGACACCATATATGCTATTAATTGTCGGGTGGTCCCTCACTCCAAAGGCATCAAGGCTCTATCAGACAGAGTCAGTGGCACCCTCCCAGCCACACAATATCCAAGATACAAGCAAAAGTTCACTCTGGAGAGCTCTCCAGAGTGAAATTTGCTTGTACACCATATATGCTGTATCTATGGAGCCCAGTGCCAGGCTCTTTTGCAAGATGTTACAAATGTTTCAAATTAATGTGTGACACACAAAACCGCCACAAGACTCCACCTCACCTGGTCTGTTAATGCAATGGGGTTTGAGGCTGCCATGTTTGGCTGCTGGTGTCTGGATCTTAGGCAGTAACTGCCTAGCAGGAGAGTCCAATTTGGTCCTGGCTTCCAGTATACATGAATTTGGTCTAGCTCTCCACCAAAAAGGTCTTCTGCTCTGAACCCATTATCAATATATTAATCCCCTTGAGTGAGTGTAGAACTGGCCAGACCAGGGATGACTTTGACATAGTTGGCCAGTTTAAATATATATATATATATATATATATATATATATATATATATATATATATATATATATATATATACAAACAATCCCTTTTTGCATTTTTAGTACCGTAACTTAAGGCATAAAATGTCTCAATGTCCTTATAATGGGTTGAGTGCAGAGGACCTTTTCTCTATGTCCCCACCAGGAAGTCAGACATTGAAGGTTATGTGGTGAATCATAGAAGCAGTCAACAGAAACCCCATAATTCTTCATCATAATCTGTTGTTTTATCTACTGTATCTATCCAAATACTTAATCTCTGCTTGAATATGTATCTATCTATAGTCCTAGGTTCAAAACCAGCTAGGGCAGAACCTTCAGAGAGTATAGTATTTAAGTTCTCTATAAGCTCACTCCTCCAAAAAGCAGATATATCCAGCCATATATGATTAATACCATTTTTCACCCAGACAAAGAAATTCCATTTGCTAAATGCTATTGGCTTTTTGTTGACATCCCTGCTGTCTAACTCTGTTGCATTATTCAAGGGGCTCAGATTTGTACGATGTACAGAGAATATGTATAAGCACAGTATGTATGAGAAGTGTCAAAATAAAATAAACATGATCTAATAACAACACAGAGAGAAAATCAACAATAAAAAACTATTAAATGAATCATTACCTGGAGTATAAATCTAAGAAAAATAAATAAATGCAGAAAAAGTCCTGTAAGCAAGAATCTTCTGTAAAATTAGTGAGAAACTCATCCATTTGGACAGTGCCTCCTCTTCCCTAGTGTTGCTTCATCTGTGATTGTTCTGGTCTGACACTGACCCTTTAGACACTCTCTATTCGACCAAGCAGGAAAAATCCTTAGAATTGATTGAGACAAGCCTAACAAGTAGATTTCTATTGGAAACCATTTGACATAACAATGAATAATTTCATTTTCTATGAAGTTTTAATGACAACTTTTATCGTCCTGTCATAATTCTTGTTGGTTGTTATGCAACAAGAGCTGTAATTTATCCATTACATACTGCATTTATGCTTATACAGAGCAAAGTTGTGCAAGAGCTTGAGATATTATCTCTGAAAGTGACAGTAAAAGATCCTTGGCTGGTTCAACAAAGACAAACAGATGCATTATTCTCTAAGGGCAGAGAGACACATGGAGATTTGGGGAGATTTAGTCACCCAGCGACAAATCACCTCTTCTTCGGGCGACAAATCTCTCCGAACTGCCTTCCTGTCGGCTAGAATCTAAATTGCCATCGGGATCGCACTCAGAGCACTTCGTTTTCCGAAGTCATCCGAAGCTTCCTCGCAACTTTGGAATCCTGACGGCGATTTTAGATTCTAGCCGGCAGTTCGAGGAGATAAGTGGCCCGAAGAAGAGGCGATTTGTCGCCGGGTGACTAACCTCACCAAATCTCCACTTGTGTCTCTGCCCTAAAAGTAGCCACGGTTAGGGCCTATTTAGGATTACTTTATCTTTTGGACTCAAGTAAGGAAACTGTGTGAGTTAATGATCTCACGCTGGGTTTTGGGGCATTAAATTCATTAACTCTCTTTTTTATCATGACGGTTTAAAAAAAGAATAAAGTTTGGCGGCTTTAAGCTACCAAACATTTTTACTTTTTTGCAAGCAGAAAAAAACAAAGATTGATGAAGTTATTGGCGCTGAAAATAAGAGTGAGCTTTTCCCTGGAAATTAGGGGGGGGGGGGTGATAACTTTGATATCACAACACAAAGGACATTATTTTCTTAAACATTTAATGAAATTGTGAAGAGAGGAATTATGTTGATGTAGATAAATACTAAAAACTGGAAAAGGTGATCTGGGATTTATCCTCAAGGAATCTCCACTAATCCCACTGCTCCAAAATCCAGACTTTCCTCCAGGAATGTCCCCAGTTTATAGGGAAATATTGGCAACTTCTAAAATAACCCAGCTTCTCTCCCTGTTTAAGAAAGATGGAAAAAATTGGTAGTATAGAGAACTTTTTGAGTGGTTTATGATGGTATATAGTTATTAACAGGAAAGATGTCATACAACAGCACCATATATATATGACCCACTGGGAAGAGATTTTTGGGAAAATGGATTGACACCCTCCCCCTTGGGAGAGCATTTAGGATAATGTTAAGCTGTGCTGCCATAAAATAAAACTATTAGTAGTATCATACCTCCCTGTTGTTTCTGGACATATCAGGTTCTGCATGTTGGAGATGAGAGGAACAATTGGAGATGAGAGGAAAATGTGAGAAAGAGCCCACAGCTAGAAACATGTTATGACATAGTTTCTTCATTGGCGTATCTGTTCCCTAATATATTTATATTAATAAGAGGGCTCATTATTACACATGTTTTGGGGATGTTGAAAATTAACCAGATATTGGGATGGGTGGAGAGAGTGGCTATGTCTACAGTATAACTAGACCCTATGAGATTCATTTTGCGAAATAATGCTCCCAAATTAAAAAATCCCCCACAAATACTAGTGATTTGTGAAAATCAGTGTCGGACTGGCCCACCGGGATACCAGGAAAACTCCCGGTGGGCCCAGGGGTCAGTGGGCCTCTTGCTTCTAACCATTTTTCCTATTTCATGGTCATTCCCTATTTCTTTATGAGAACAAAGAGGCTTAATAATGGAAGAATATAGTATAGTATGCAGAGAAAAGTGACTAGGAGAATAAAGAGGTTGAATGAGGAGAGGAGGTATAGTAGTTTGGAGAGTGAGCCCTCAGCCTAAGGTTTTCAGGTGGGTCCCTGGTATCCCAGTCCGACACTGGTGAAAATTCATGAAACTGCTGGAAAATACGCGAAACGGCAAAAAATTTAAGAAATGCATTATTAATTAATGTATTGTCTGTGGGCAACTTTTTTGTATATGGGCGGCTTTTTTGTTGTGGCAACTTTATTGTCGTTGTGACTTTTTTTGTTACAAAATATATGGGCAACATTTTTTCTCACTCCAAATGCATTACCAATGGGCATTTCTTCTAACTTCAAATGCATTGAAGTACAAACTAATGCACGGCAACAAAGTTCTCTCATCACTATAACAAACAATGGGCAATCATATTCTGACACCAACCAGCGGACTGATAGCGAAGAACTGTATATCATCTTTACCCCATCATAAAAAGAATTTTCTATAGAAAAAGATATGTATATAGAATGGACACTGAAACATGATATGGTTGATAAGATTGTTATACAGTAACTGGGACATAATAGAACTTACAGAGGGCACAAGATCCAAAGCCAATTAGGGTTGAAGCTGAAAAGAGTAGGGAAAAGGGAATTACCGGTAGAAGAGAGTTATAAGAGAGATATTTTCATGACTACATATGGGAAAGCGTGCATTGGATAGTAATTGCCTGTATATGTAATATGTAAATCCTCAAGTCATACATGATACCAAACGATGAACAATTACATTTTTAAAACTCCTTTTCATGGCCCCTAGAGCAAGTTGTATGTTTAAATGAGAAATCAATACCTTTCATTTTAAAGATAACTATTAAAAATAGAATTGTTCTGCCTAGAGAATCTCACTTTCTTGTGTCCAAATCGGTTCCTTGGTTTGGAGCCAGACAGCAATGTGCCCCATTAGTATTTTTGGATGAATCATGCGCAAGTGCAGCAATTGTCACTGGGAAATCAATGGGCTACCATAACTTTCAGTGAGACCCCATTACTCATCTAAAAATTGTTAAAGGGAAACAGACCAAAAAGAAGTCAATGCCAAATCCAAGATATGTCCTACTGATGTGGAGCCACTTGCTCTTGATGTGCACCAGCTTTTGGAGTTGGTGTTATGGGAACCAGTGGAGATTTGATAAATATGTCTCTAATCTGGATCAAACTAATTTTCTTTAAAAGATAAATCCCAGCCTTAATTATAACCAAACAGAGAACCTGAATATCTGCTCATTGTTATATTTATTTGTAATCCCCAATAAGAAATGCAATAAATGGACTTTGTTCATGAGCACATTGAATTCTACTGTAAGTTATGGCTTTTCCATTGCTCTGTCACAACAACTTAGCCACAGGCCATTAATCAATTGCTCTCTCAGTGACTCACCCACTGGCTGGTCAGATTCAGGCAAAGGGAAAGGAAGAAGAAAAATCATTTTCAGATTTTTTGGCAAGTGCCTTTTAGCAAATATTGTAGATTAGTAAACTTGCACCCCAGCACCATTTTTGAAATGAGGCAAGAAGAGAACCTTGAGTTTAGTTTTGACATATGTGCATAAAGAACTTTCCTTAAAATTTGCTTAGTACCAATCATGAACTTCTGGGATCCTGGGGCAAGATGGCAAAATCCTGCTCAGCATGGAAGTACCTTGGTTTGGTACTTTCTAAAGGGGAGCACCAGCCCAGAATAGGAGGTGTGGGATTAAACTGCCTTACAAATTGGCCCCTGCAGTGATTGCTTCTTCCTCAGAATGCCTGGGGCGTGAGCCAGGGCCTGAGAAACATCAAGGCCATGCCAGGTTAGGAATAATCTGGAATGATTTGTGGGAAATCTGGAATGTTCTGTAGATAAGAAGAATCTATAACACGCAAAAAGTTTCAGTAGTCTTACATTCGCTAATAAGAATCATAAACTATCAAAGAATCAGCCCCTATTGTTAAAAAAGAGGCCACACGCTTACTTTGTCCTTCAGAAACCTACATTTCTTGGCAAACCATATTATGGGACTTTTCCATGTTTAGGGCATAACTGTTGCTCCTCAGTTATCAAAGGTGGTTAAAGGGATACTGTCATGGGAAAAAATTTTTTTTCAAGATGAATCAGTTAATAGTGCTGCCCCAGCAGAATTCTGCACTGAAATCCATTTCTCAAAAGAGAAAACTGACTTTTTTATATTCAATTTAGAAATCTGACATGGGGCTAGACATATTGTCAATTTCCCAGCTGCCCCAAGTCATGTGACTTGTGCTCTGATAAACTTCAATCACTCCTTACTGCTGTATTGCAAGTTGGAGTGATATCACCCCCCTCCCTTTTCCCCCCCAGCAGCCAAACAAAAGAACAATGGGAAGGTAACCAGATAACAGCTCCTTAACACAAGATAACAGCTGCCTGGTAGATCTAAGAACAACACTCAATAGTAAAAATCCATGTCTCACTGAGACATATTCAGTTACATTGAGAAAGAAAAACAGCAGCCTGCCAGAAAGCATTTCTCTCCTAAAGTGCAGGCACAAGTCACATGACCAGGGGCAGCTGGGAAATTGACAAAATGTCTAGCCCCATGTCAGATTTCAAAATTGAATATAAAAAAATCTGTTTTTTTATTATTAACTGATTCATTTTGAAAAAATGTTTTTTCCCATGACAGTATCCCTTTAATTAAGGGGATGGTGACCTTTAAGTTAATGTTTAGTATGTTATAGAATGGCTAATTTCTAGCAACATTTCAAATGGCCCTCATTTTTTAGTTTTTATAGTTTTTCAATTATTTACCTTCTTCTTCTGACCCTTTCAGGCTTTTCAGGCACCCTTTCACTGACCCCATCTAAAAACAAATGCTACACATTTAGGGGCTTATTTATTAAGGTTCGAGTCTTGCTTTTCACGAGAATTCAAGTTTTCGAGTTGATTTTTTCATCCAAAACTCACATTTTTGGTTTAAAAAAAGACAACTTGATTTTTGCAGGCCAATTTGGTCGAATTAAAAGAAACAGCACAGGGCAGACAGATTATGAAAGTGCATGTAATAATCTGACCCACAAATTATGTGTAAGGGGCCTCGATGAGGAGATCATTCAGGGTAGTAAAATGAGGATAGACTTTCATGATAGAAGTAAGTGGCTACGTGGGGTAAGATAGGAAAGGGCAAAAAGCAGAACGGGTTATGTGAGACTTATTACACAGTATAGTATTGAACATAGGAAACTGGAGCAAATAAACATTGGGATATTTTAAATTCTGATCTAGATACTGTTATAGGGTCAACTAGTGTATAAGAAGTCTGAGAACATCAGACAGTGCCTAGTTTTATAAATTGTGAACCAAAAAATGCTAGTTGGTTAAAGGGTCTATTTAGTTTTTCATATTGTAACTGTGTTGCATGTAAGACAGAAAACAACTTCTTTCCTTTTCCAACAGCCATGAAGAGAATACCTTGTTAAACAGCATATACATTGCAATATGAAGAATGTGGTTTACTTTCTTGGTTGCCTGTGGTAAGCAATATAGAGGGAAGACCACTAGGTAACTAAAAACGTGCCTCGCTAAACACATTAGGAACATCAAAAAGGGGTTTTCTAAGAACAGCATCTCTGAGCATTTTGCTGCAGCACATGATAAGGACCCTGGCTTGCTCATATTTAAGGGTATCAGCCATTAGTCAAAGCCCTGGCCAGGGGGTGACATACCTGCATTATATCATAGTAGGAATTTAGGTGGATTTATGAACTGAAAACCATTTAACCAAGAGAACTCAATATAGATGTAGAATTGAAATGTTTCTTGGAATAACTATAGCACTTTTTTTTGTAGATAATCTTGGGGATTGGTTATTAAAATCTTAAAATCTCAAAAAAATGAGTTTTTTCTCACTAGAAAACACAAATTTTTAGAGGAAAAAAAAAAACTTGAAATTTTGTCGAGATTTATTATACCCTGATGCTGCAAAAAGCATGGATCTGAAAATCAATTTCGGAATTGTCGCCTGAGTCAATTTTGACTCCCTCTAATTGATGCTGGTGTCAAAATTTGCATCTCGCTGATTGCTGATTTTTCGCCCGTTTCGCGAATTTCACAGGACACGGGACAATTTCGCCCATCATTATTACTCACTTAAGTGGTTTGCGGGGTCGAGAAATTCTTGACCCGCACCCAACCCTAACCTGTCCCCTCCCAACCCGCACCTGGTCTGGCCCGCTATTCCCCCTATATTTCTAGAACTACTCCTTCCCCATACCGGTAATGAAAGGCGCGGGGCAGGCGTAAGTCTATATATTTAGGGGCTGTAATCCGGAAGCCAGCAGTGCTAGGTTGCCCATGACCTGAAGATTTTGTGCAGGAGCTGGTCCGCAGGTCCCGTGGGTTTCAGGTCAACCCGCACATCAATAACTCACTTGCCTCACCACTTGTCTGTAGTTAGCTGCAGTCATCTGACATGTAGTTGCACTTACACTGAAAAAAGCACTTTTTCTAAATGTATTTCCTTATATAGATCTTGTTTCCTTCTGTCTCATTAGTCACATCTTCTGTTGTTCTCCTCATCTGCTAAGGTTTGCAGAGCATTCTGGGAGATATGTACCTTTCCTCTAGGACATCTGAATCCAAAGTAGTAGCCAAATTCTTAGCCCAAATCAGTGGGTCCCATGATTTTCGGTCCAGCCCACACATTGCTAAATGTAAATGGCCAATATTATACTGCCACCTGCAGATATTGAAGGATATAGTTGGATAGAGAGATGTAAATCAGATTGCTGCATTCATAGTTCTACTTGCAGCTGGCTTTAATAAGCTAATCATTGATTGGTTGCTATAGGTAACTGCCCAGGTGCAAATTTGCCCAGTGTTGATAAATGAGCCCCGATGGGAGCTGCTCTGATCCTCCTGGACCTTTTTTAAGCCATTCAGGCTTTTAGAGGTATTCTGATTTTTTTCCCATTAGTACAGGTACGGGACCTGTTATCTTGAATACTTGAAAATTATTTGTCTATGGGAGATGGCCTTCTCGTAATTTGGAGATTTCTGGATAACGGGTTTCCGGATAATGGATCCCATACCTGTAATTGTCAGAAAAACTCAAAGCTTTCAAAGTTTTTGTAATCTTTAGGGTAACATTCAGCATTTTTATGTTGAATTTCATGGCATTCATGGCTTTACACAAAACAAGATTTTTCATGGTTTCAAAAGCCTCCAAAACTACTAAAATGAGACTGTTGGTTGGTACATGGGCCTCTATTTGTCACATAGAGATGGTGGCTGACATACCCCAACTACCCATCACAGTGATACAATGGCAGGATGGTCTTGTATTGGAGTTTCACCATTAGACTGGGAAATGGAACATAGGTTATTTGATCCATCAGTAGATGATTAAATCTGTTGTTGGGATCCACCAACAATGTATATTTACAGCAACAGCAGTAAATCAGTCTATTGCACTAGGAGAAGGGAATAGTGTTCTACAGATTGATCTGAAAACTCTTGGATCAAGGGTCTCCCGGCAATCACAGACTGGGTAACTACAGATGGAGCAGACTTTATTATAAATTTTGGTACAAGGTGATTCAATAAATATTATTTTTTGAGCACATTTATATCTATTTGATGGTCTCGGACAGTAAAGTTACAACTGACCACTAGGTGCTGACGTTGTTACAAAATTCATTATGTTGACAGTTAAAAAAAAAAAAAACATATACTCCTGAAACTTGAAAAAATATAAATGGCAAAAGTACTTAAAAAAGCACCCTGAGCAATTTTACATTTAGTTTTGTAAGGTTTACTTAGCCTTAAATTCCTGTCTGTACTGCTATAGATAGTTGCCAGAGCAGCTCCCATAGCAATGCTGAAGAACAGCTCTGAATAGCTCTGGCTCTTGATCAGTTCTCTTTCAGACCGTAGCTGGCGTAGCCAACACCGAACACAGCTGTGGGTTCTATCAGACGAGCTTCAATGCTAAACAGGTCCATGGTGTTGGCTGTCACCATAGCAATCAGTACACTGCTTTAACAGAATGGTGGCAGATACTAGTATGGGTAACTGTACCGCCCCTTTTAAAATTTAAAAGGTGAGTAGAAGTCATCTTGAAGATCGGTGGTGACCTTTATAAAAGCATCAAGCCTTTGCCATTGAACCTTTACAGTATATGGTCAATGACCTCCATGGTGACTTATTATAACCTTATAAATTACAATAGAGGAGACATTATCATACATATATCCCTGTGTTTGTCACAAAAATATAGATGTAATCTTGTAGAACATTTGTACAGCTTCATTTTCACATACATCATTTCCTACAAATTTTAAATATAATAAATCAAAGCAGGACATGATTTTCTCATTGCAGAACTTTTTGAACTTGGACAATAATGACCCTCACCATGGTATTCCGCTATATGTTTTTATTTTCTATTTACACAAATAAACAAATAAATATAATATACCACCTCCTCTGCTTTATATTTAGCTTCATACGAGGTGGAAAAATGGAAAATGGAGCAATCACCAGTGTCAGTGACTTTTGGAAGATGCCTTGGCCAAATACATCTGTCATCTCAGTTTTAGTTGCCCTACTATGACAGGATAGTTGTCAATCCCATACTATTCTTAAATGCTTGGCTGCAATACAAATACAATTAATGTATTTTTTATTATCAGTTTAAAGGGATACTGTCATGGGAAAACATGTTTTTTTCCCCAAAATGCATCAGTTAATAATGCTGCTCCAGCAGACTTCTACACTGAAATCTGTTTTTCCAAGAGCAAACTGATTTAATTGTTTGTAATAATCTGACTTGGGGCTAGATATATTGTCAGTTTCCCAGGTGCCCCAGTCATGTGACTTGTGCTCTGATAAACTTCAGTCACTCTTTACTGCTGTACTGCAAGTTGGAGTGATATCACCCTCTCCCTTTACCCCCAACAGCCCATCAGCAGAACAATGGGAAGGAAGCCAGATAACAGTTCCCTGGTAGATATAAGAACAGCACTTAATAGTAACAAACATTGAGTAGGAGAAACAACAGCTTGCCAGAAAGCAGTTCCATTGTGCAGCACTGGTTCTGCACATGACCAGGCAAAATGACCTGAGATGCACCTACACACCAATATTACAACTAAAAAAATACACTTGTTGGATTAGAATTTACTTTTTATATGGTAGAGTGAATTATTTGCAGTGTAAACAGTGTAATTTAGAAATAAAAAATACACCATAAAAATCATGACAGAATCCCTTTAACTTAAATCTGCTCACTGTCCTCTATTTATCTTCATTAGTACATTTGGTGGAGGCAACAGACTAGATTTTTGGGGTCTGGCCTTATCATATTACCATATGTGTGCCTTGCAACATAGATTGATATCATCTTGAAAATACAAGGTTGTCTCTAAAAATTGAGTATCCATTGAAAAATAGAGGTCAACTGTATTTATCACTATACAACAATGAAGACAGCACCCCACCCAAAAGATATACTTATAGAGGGATTTCCAAGTCCCTTTTTACACTGTGGCAGAGATTGCCGCCACTCCCAGTGTTCTTGAACTCTCCTGTTGCTCTCTTGAGAACATGGATGAAAATCTTCTCTTTGAAACGCTGTACTTTAACTGCAGGGACTTCCATATGTGGTAGAAACCTCGATCCACTGACGACGAAATGAAATAAAAGATGAGAGGATCCAGAAATGCATTGCAGGTACTTGGCAAAAGAGCCCATTTCCGCCACCAAACACTCTCATGAATCACATAGCCCACCACGTGAGAAATGTTATATGGAGCAAAGCATACAATAAATACCACTAAAGTGGCGACGGCTACACGCGTTGCTTTCCTCTTTAGATTGACATGCATGCGGGATCTGATGAGGATTCGGATACACGACATGTAGCAGAAAACGGTTATGGCTAAAGGAAAGAAATATAAGACTATGGAGATCTCGAATCTTACTGGCACCACCAACGCCAGTTGTTCAGAAGTGAAATTTTCATAGCACAACCATGTATTATCATCGTTGGTAAGAAATAATGCTAGGCTTCCACTTTTGGATGTCTCCACTAGGAACACAAATGCCATGTGAAAAATCACAATTGCCCACAGAATAACACAGATGAGGCACGAGTACCTAGGCTTTTTGTAAATATTGTATTTGATTGGAAAAGCGATACTTAAGTACCGACCAACACTCACGGCACTTAGGAAGCAAACACTGGCGTAAATGGTACTGTAGTGGATGAGGTTGTAGAGAGGACATAGGATCTGAGGAAGAGTCCATGTGCTTGAAAAGATCTCTGTGATTTTTATGGGTAAAACCATGATGAAAACCAAATCGGAGACACAAAGATTGATCATGTAGATGAGGTTGGGGGTCAGCCTGTTTCTTGCTTCCTTGAAGAAAAGATAAAGTACCATTATATTCGAGGGCAATCCAAGAAAAATGGTGAGCACGTATATGGCAAGTGACAGGTTGTCAACAAGCATTTTACTTCTCATATCCATTTCTGGTCAGAAACCAAGTAGGCAAATGCATTTTTCCTTCAATTGGATGAGCAAAGCCACACGAGTAAAGTAAAGTCCCTTTAGCTTCCCTTCCTTGCAAAGGGAGTCTTCCCAATTGGATCTGTGGTTCCCACAATAACAATTTCCATGTTTGACTTTGTACTTGTACTTAACACCGACTAAAGCTTTTCCTGTGATTTACAGACTAAGCATTAAGGCATGGCATTAAGCCAATCCATGCCTTATTTTGTTGTACTAAGTGCAAGGGAAATGGTCCAGAATGATTGCTGATCTTCTCCAACAATTTCTCAAACAGGCCCACTTAACAAATCTGCATTAACTACTGCTCTATAAAGCAATAAATACTTAAGTGATTCCATAATGTACACTAACGTGAGTATTGTAATTCTGCCAATGGTTGATGCGCTAGAGTTTCATTTTGTCACATGAAAACAAATCTACTCAATGGGGCCAAATGGAGAGAGAGTGGGCTGGTACCAAAACAACAGGTACATACTGGCTTGAGTGACACGTGACCAGGATTCTCAGCAACTATTCCGTTGCTAAGTTTATCATTTAATCAGCATCCCTTTATGAAGAACTGGTACATGCTCTGGTTACACAAAAACTGATATTGTGTTTTCTTCAGTATAGGTTAAACAGAACAGAAAGGCTGAAGAAATAGGCAGTAACGAATAGGCAGCAAAAAAAAAATATATAATCTATATTATATAGATAAAGAACATATACAACTCCATCAGCTTGAACCATAAAAAATGAGACATCAGCTCACAAAGCAGGGGAAAGAAACCTTCACTGGCTGGTTATTAAATCTACTTTTATCCCCTCAATGGATGGTCCATGACACTTGCATCGTTCTGGCAAACAAAGTTCCCTTGAGAGACGTTAATAATGGCCCTGCATGTATTTGTACAGGGGTGGAGGAACAAATAGTACACTCAAGATTGATTAATTCCAACTGGCTGATGGTGAATGCCCAGCCTGAATTTTCTGGTTGGTCTTTCCATGTTTGATTTGGACAATTGCTTGGGATCTGATGAAGAATGAAAAATGGTTAGAGTAATTGCTAATGCTAGTGTTGGTGGTACGTAAGTAAAGGTTGGCACAGGGATGGTGAATGGTCTTTCTCCACAAGCTGAAATACATTGGATCAAATTCACTAACATGTGGAGTTTGGCTAGCGCAGGCTTCTTCACACTCCGCCAGATGGCCGCTAATTCACTAAAATCCAAAGTTGCGCTCAGGGAGGTGAACGGTAGCGAAGTTGCGCTAGCGTTAATTCGTCAAGGATAGCGAAGTTACGCTAGCGATGCCTAATTTGCATACGGCGCCAAGTTAAAGTACAATGGACGTATATTTAGCAGCAAATACATTACACTACAAAAGCCTGGGAAAGCTTCTTAAAATAAA
Organism: Xenopus petersii; assembly: GCA_038501925.1. Taxonomy (NCBI): domain Eukaryota; kingdom Metazoa; phylum Chordata; class Amphibia; order Anura; family Pipidae; genus Xenopus; species Xenopus petersii. The sequence goes on along the minus strand of CM076684.1, from coordinate 10,677,596 downwards.
ATAGAGTTGTTATATCGCCCTACACATGTGCCCACTGTATAGTTTAGGTATGTTAGGAAATGTAAGGGGGAAGGAGGGTACCCCCAAAAAAAAATAACGATCTTTTTCAGCCTATCACCCTTAAAAAATGAAAAGACGCCAGCGTTTTTTGGGACTTAGAAAAAATTTCAACTTTTTTTGAACCAATCCATATCTACTCTATTGCACTTCGCCTGGTCTGAGGGTGAAGGCAAGTCTGGCTCAAGAGTTAACGTTCAGTAAAATGCGCAAGTTAGTGAATTAGGGTAGTTACGTCCCATCGCCATAGCGCAACTTCGTCTGGCGTAAGGGTGCGAAGTAGCGTTTGAGTAGGTCCACTTTGCTAGCGAATTTACTCCAGCACTTGTTAGTAAATCGGCAAAGTAACTAAAAGACGTCGCGCAGGCGAATTTGCGCTTCACTCTATAGTGAATTTGCCCCATTGGCTTAATAATGGCACAAGGGAATAACTGATATTCCCTTGGAGGAATCTATGATTATTTTGCATGTAGGGGAGGTTGTATGCACACATACCGAATAGACATAGGTGTCGGATTGGTAGCAAACATGAGTATATTAGATTGCTTTTTTTCACCCTATTAAATAGGTGTTTTAGAGGGTATATGATCAACATGTGCAAACATATATAAAGTCAATATTAAAAACTGTCAAACATTTCTTCCATAGGACAGTGCAAAAGACAAAAGGACAACTGTTAAGACCAGAGGAAAGGAAACCAATCACCAGCATATGTAAGAGAGACTGAAATGAAAATCAGTATAAAAAGGCACATATTGTATAACTATGATTTATCAAACCAACACGGAACAATTTGGTTTCTGTTATCGATTTTTTACAATCTGTCCTGTAAAAATTCTGAAAAAGTTCTGCCAAGGTTGACAGTTAGTCATAATTAAAACAATGTGATTTAAATGATCCCCATCATAAGTATGTTGATGACGGAATATTTAAAATCATTATAGCATACTGTATGTAAAGGTATCAACAAAACCCCATCTCTGTAATCTATAGAATAAATGAATCAATACATTTTTCAAATTAATGCATAATAACATAACATGAGTTTTTAATGAATGTAAATGTTGGAATAATTACAAAAGTCTCCTAACATAGCTGGCTGCTTGATGCTTAGGGACAATGCCAACTTGGTAAAAATAAATCACAAATTATATGATGGTATAAGAACATAAGCAAGCCAATAACATCCTAGAGAAGAGAATATCTTCAACGTGATTATATCTGTTTATTCCAGATCTGTTTGTTGTTAAACTGAATAAGCCAGGAGGGTCATTTATTAAAGAATGAGTAGTCTTTAAAGCTTCTTGATCAATATTGTTACTTCTACCCACAACTGTGATGGTGGGTGAAAGACGTTTTGTTGATAATATATATATAGCTGCAAAAATTGACAGCACCTCCACCTCCACTTTTTTGAGTTTGCGATTTGTTGTTTAATCCTCCTTGGAGTGCCGTCAATTTTTGCAGCTTTATTTTACTTTTAAAGACTGGCACCCAGACTTTCTAATTTACTTATGGTTGTGCGTTCCATTCGCTTGGAACACTTTACTAGACATTTATATAATTTATAATCTGAGTATTTCATGCTATTTGTCCTTCTTCATAGGATACTAGACTGGGTTGCCCACTTTTCCCCTCATTATTCAAAAAAAATATCATGACAAATGTCTCAAAAACCTAGAATATAAAGCAACATGCATTCAAAATATTAAAAATTTAATTTAGAAATGTGATTACTACCCTTGTAAAAATTGTGTCATGGATTTGCTGAATTGGCTATTGTAGAATCAAATGCTTATCTAAATAAAAGATGTACCTTTGTATTGAGCGTATAATATATTTATGATTATGTATATCAATAGTGTTATGTTGTTACTGCCACCAATGGGCACTGAGCCTTGGCAGGGAGGAGAGAAAATAATCTTCCTCTTATTAAAGTTGAAAACAGGAGGAAAAATGCAGGAGTAATTACCATAGATGACAGATGTTAAAATGCACCATTGCATAAGGCAAAAAAGGGAATATATCAATTGTAAGGTTGCATAGATAACTTTTTGGCATAGCTTGAGCTATCACTTTGGGATTCCTATGGCTACATTTATACTTCAAACCCCAGGGGTGTAAGAGACTTGGGTGTCAGCTTGTCCTTTGTAAGGAATAAGCAAGAGGATGTCTTAGAGATGCCCTTTGTCAGGACAAGGCACTTGTCAGGACCTGTCCAGAATCACTCAATCACTTGTGTGACATGTTCTGATCAGTGGGATATTACCATTAAGATGGACATAATCTTTTATTGCAGAGATACAAGACAGATGGCTGCAGACCAAATAAACAGTTGATTTTTCACTGAATCACTACTAATCTCTATCTTTATAAAATGCTAGCGGGTACTGAACAGGCATTTTAACCACATCGTAATGGTCTCTTATTGTGCCATTAATTTTTCTATCCCTTATGTCACAACCATCAATTGAAAAGCTGAGTAACAGGATAACAACGATTGGGTGATCATAAAACAATAATCAAGCGGAAACAAACTTCAGCTTCTCAGGACCAGTTCCTTGACGTAACTATGGATATTTAATAGTTATCAGTAGAAGGGCTCGGACTTTGATCCTGGAAGTGTTTGTAAATATTCAGAGATAGCTTTCACTGTTACCATTTCATAGTGCCAAACGAGAATGTGCACCTCATGATCAATGAAGCTTGTGCACGTGATTCATACGAGACATGTACATAAAGAGGCACCAGTCTCTCAACTATTAAAGTAGAAATAAATCCAAAGTTCTATTTAGAGACACAATAGCATACAGTGTAGACATGAGCCACATACACTATAGAGGCCACATCTTATTAATCTTACACTCTAAATTCCAAACTGTTCCAAACTACAACACAGCTTTTTAGTTATGAAACAAATAACACAATAACACAAAACTATAGTATAACGGGAGAACTTCAGGTGAGGCCTTTTATATATAACAACATATATTGGCTAGTGATGGGCGAATTTGCGCCGTTACGATTCGACGGAAAAATTTGCGAAACTGCGCCGGCGTCTAGTTTTTGATGCCGGCGGCCATTTTTTGATGCCGGCACCCATTTTTGACGCCACCGCCCTTTTTTTGATGCCGGCGCCCATATTTGACACCAGCGTCCGTTTTGGCGAAAAAAAAATTTTGACGCCGGCAAATTTTTCGCCCATCACTAATATTGGCTTATCAGAAATGAGCCAAATTTTTAGAACTTTCTTTGTACTTACTTGGTTACAGCAGTGCAAACAACAACGGACATATGGGGGGTCAGCTAGTGAGAAAGTACACAATTCTGTGTATGCAGATTGCCCAGGGAGCCAGCCTGACTTAGATGGATTCTGTTCTCCTACTAGCCTAGCCTTGGTCAGTGGTCACTACTACTGTGGCCTTGAGGCAGAGCCACTTGCATGTCTATAAGTGCAGTTCTATGTTTTTCTATGTTGTGGAGTGATATCTCTATGCTCTCCCATTGGTAACTCCATTTCACTCCCATACTTGCACCTTCTCATATGTGGCCAAGTCTTTAAGAACTCTGAGATTCCTTTGTTCAAGCTTCTGATTCTTTGTGAGTTCAGAATTCACAGAGCCTGTGTCAAATAAACTTCTTACACCTCAAGTTGTCTCTGGTTCCTAAAGTCACAATTAGCACGTCAAGCCCCTGTAACCTTTTTTATTACCTTTAACTCCTTCTTCACCTGCCTTATGTGTTCTTTATAAGGGACATTGTCCCTTTATAAAGAATTTACCCATCAGTGGGTGCCTCCATCATTTTATTGGATTAAACAAATGGTCTGCCCAACAGATATCTGACTAATACCAACCAGATACCTGTGGGATAGGTTAGAAAATCCCATAGTCTGTTGATGCTGTCCTCTTGCTTTGGGACAGGCCTCATGATTTTCTGATCATTATCCCAGGAGCCAAACGATTCAAGGAACCTGACAGATGGCATTGCAGCAGCCATGCTTCAAAAGGTGCCCGGGATATGGAAAAAAATATCTCCTTTTTGGCATGAGCTCATTCAAATGGGTTATGTTTAAATGGTGAACATTCTGAGCCTCCAGAAAGAAAGAAATATAAATGTAGTATTTGACTGACATACCTAATTCAAGGTTTGAAAGAAGCCATAATACCTATAAGAACCATTTGCCTATCCACCCTTAGGCTCACAGTCTAATGAAGCCCCTTCCTCACTATTTCCCATTGTGTGGGACTTGAGGTCGGTCTGCTTTCCAAAGTGAGTCATACTCTAGATAGCAGGGAGACTTCAGGTCCAAAATCCATCACTTAACAATGGGAAAGGCTGAGGGATTAGTTGCAATACACTGTGAGCCTAAGGGGATGGGGAACGGGCCCCAAGGAACACACAGACCATCATTAGGGATGTAGCGAACGTCGGAAAAAAAGTTCGCGAACATATTCGCGAACTTGCGCAAAAATGCGAGCGGTTCGCGAACGGTTCGCGAACCCCATAGACTTCAATGGGAAGGCGAACTTTAACATCTAAAAAAGACATTTCTGTCCAGAAAAATGATTTTAAAGTTGTTTAAAGGGTGCAACGACCTGGACAGTGGCATGCCAGAGGGGGATCAAGGGCAAAAATGTATCTGAAAAATCTGCCTGTGTGTGCTTGGAAGAGATAGTGTAGGGGGAGAGCTGTTAGTGATTTCAGGGACAGATGATAGTAAGTTTGCTGGCTAGTAATCTGCTTGATACTGCTCTGTATTGGAGGGACAGAAGTCTGCAGGGATTTGAGGGACATTTTAGCTTAGGTAGCTTTGCTGGCTAGTAATCTACTGTTCTCTTTAAACAACTGCCATACGTTGACCTTGTAGGCATTGTTTGCCCAGTTTTTTTTGGACGCAGCCACTGAAGCACAGTTGCCAGAAAAAATATGCCATATAAATGCTGAAAATAGTAATTTTTCGCCATACGTTGACCTTGTAGACATTGTTTGCCCAGTTTTTTTTGGACGCAGCCACTGAAGCACAGTTGCCAGAAAAAATATGCCATATAAATGCTGAAAATAGTAATTTTTCGCCATACGTTGACCTTGTAGACATTGTTTGCCCAGTTTTTTTGGACGCAGCCACTGAAGCACAGTTGCCAGAAAAAATATGCCATATAAATGCTGAAAATAGTCATTTTTTGCCATACGTTGACCTTGTAGGCATTGTTTGCCCAGTTTTTTTGGTCGCAGCCACTGAAGCACAGTTGCCAGAAAAAATATGCCATATAAATGCTGAAAATAGTCATTTTTTGCCATATACGTTGAGTCAACGTATGGCAAAAAATGACTATTTTCAGCATTTATATGGCATATTTTTTCTGGCCTCTGTGCTTCAGTGGCTGCGGCCAAAAAAACTGGGCAAACAATGCCTACAAGGTCAACGACGTTGACCTTGTAGGCATTGTTTGCCCAGTTTTTTTGGCCGCAGCCACTGAAGCACAGAGGCCAGAAAAAATATGCCATATAAATGCTGAAAATAGTCATTTTTTTGGTCGCAGCCACTGAAGCACAGTTGCCAGAAAAATTATGCCATATAAATGCTGAAAATATAAATTTTTTTGGTTGCAGCCACTGAAGCACAGAGGCCAGAAAAATTATGCCATATAAATGCAGAAAATATGCATTTTTTTGGTCGCAGCCACTGAAGCACAGTTGACAGAAAAATTATGCCATATAAATGCTGAAAATATAAATTTTTTTGGTTGCAGCCACTGAAGCACAGAGGCCAGAAAAATTATGCCATATAAATGCAGAAAATATGCATTTTTTTGGTCGCAGCCACTGAAGCACAGTTGACAGAAAAATTATGCCATATAAATGCTGAAAATATAAATTTTTTTGGTTGCAGCCACTGAAGCACAGAGGCCAGAAAAATTATGCCATATAAATGCAGAAAATATGCATTTTTTTGGACGCAGCCACTGAAGCACAGTTGCCAGAAAAAAAATGCCATATAAATGCTGAAAATAGTCATTTTTCGCCATACGTTGACCTTGTAGACATTGTTTGCCCAGTTTTTTTGGTTGCAGCCACTGAAGCACAGAGGCCAGAAAAAATTAAACCAGTAGGGTTTGCACCCTAGTTTGTAACGGTGGCGGAGGGAGGAGGACGCTAAAGGACAGCTGTGTGTGGAGTCATGAGGCTTGAAGAGAAGGACAGCTGCATAGAAGTCAGAACAAGTCTTCCGGCGTGCAGTAACCCTCCGAGATCCACCCCTCATTCATTTTAATAAAGGTCAGGTAATCGACACTTTTGTGACCTAGGCGAGTTCTCTTCTCAGTTACAATCCCTCCTGCTGCACTGAAGGTCCTTTCTGAGAGCACACTTGAGGCTGGGCAAGACAAGAGGTTCATGGCAAATTGTGACAGCTCTGGCCACAGATCAAGCCTGCGCACCCAGTAGTCCAGGGGTTCATCGCTCCTCAGAGTGTCGATATCTGCAGTTAATGCCAGGTAGTCCGCTACCTGCCGGTCGAGGCGTTCTTTGAGGGTGGATCCAGAAGGGTTGTGGCGCTGCCTTGGACAGAAAAACATTTGCATGTCTGACGTTAGAGACCGGCCAAAGGGCTTTGTCCTTGCAGGTGTGCTTGTGGCAGGATTACTGGCACCTCTGCCCCTGGAATGTTGATGAGTTCCTGAAGTGACATCACCCTTAAAAGCATTGTACAACATGTTTTGCAGGCTGGTTTGTAAATGCCGCATCTTTTCGGACTTGTGGTATGTTGGTAACATTTCTGACACTTTATGCTTGTACCGAGGGTCTAGTAGCGTTGCGACCCAGTACAGGTCCTTCTCCTTAAGCCTCTTGATACGGGGGTCCTTCAACAGGCATGACAGCATGAAAGACCCCATTCTCACAAGGTTGGATGCAGAGCTATCCATCTCCGCTTCCTCATTATCAAGGACTGCATCATCCACGGTCTCCTCCCCCCAGCCACGTACAAGACCAGGGGTCCCCAAAAGGTCACCACTAGCCCCCTGGGAAGCCTGCTCCTGTTGGTCCTCCTCCTCCTCCTCCACAAAGCCACCTTCCTCCTCTGACTCCACTTCTGGCACCTCTCCCTGCGTTGCAGCAGGTGCCTGGGTTCGTTCTGGTGATTCCGACCATAAATCGTGCGCTTCCAGCTCCTCGTCACGCTGGTCTACAGCCTCATCTGTCACTCGTCGCACGGCACGCTCCAGGAAGAAAGCGAAGGGTATTAGGTCGCTGATGGTGCCTTCGGTGCGACTGACCATATTTGTCACCTCTTCAAAAGGTCGCATGAGCCTGCAGGCATCGCGCATAAGCACCCAGTAACGGGGGAAAAAAATCCCCAGCTCTGCAGATCCAGTCCTACCACCCAGTTCAAAAAGGTACTCGTTGACGGCCCTTTGTTGTTGCAGCAGACGTTCCAACATAAGGAGCGTTGAATTCCAGCGAGTCTGGCTGTCAGAAATCAAATGCCTGACTGGCATGTTGTAGCGCTGCTGAATGTCAGCAAGGCGTGCCATGGCTGTGTAGGAACGTCTGAAATGGGCCGACACCTTTCTGGACTGGGTGAGAACGTCCTGGAATCCTGGGTACTTGGAGACAAAACGTTGGACTATTAAATTTAACACATGTGCCATGCAGGGCACATGTGTTAAATTTCCCAGTCTCAACGCTGCCAACAGATTGCTTCCATTGTCACACACCACTTTTCCGATCTGCAGTTGGTGTGGGGTCAGCCACCGATCGGCCTGTGACTGCAGAGATGACAGGAGTACAGATCCGGTATGGTTTTTGCTTTCCAGGCACGTCATCCCCAAGACAGCGTGACAACGGCGTACCTGGCACGTCGAATAGCCTAGGGGGAGCTGGGGGTGCACAGGTGTGGAGGAAGAGAAGGAGGACCCAGCAGCAGAGTAAGAAGAAGAAGAGGAAGAAGACGAGGTAGAGAGCGATGGAGGAGTAGAGGTGGTGGCAGAACCGCGTGCAATCCGTGGCGGTGACACCAACTCCACTGTTGTTGTTGTTGAGCTACCCATTCCCTGCTTCCCATTCCCAGCCATTACCAAGTTCACCCAGTGGGCAGTGTAGGTGACATACCTGCCCTGACCATGCTTGGAGGACCATGCGTCAGTAGTCATATGGACCTTTGGCCCAACACTAAGTGACAGAGATGCGGTAACTTGGCTCTGCACATGTTGGTACAGGTGTGGTATTCCCTTTTTAGAAAAAAAATTGCGGCTGGGTACCTTCCACTGCGGTGTCCCAATTGCTACAAATTTGCGGAAGGCCTCAGAGTCCACCAGCTGGTATGGTAAAAGCTGGCGGGCTAAGAGTGCAGACAAGCCAGCTGTCAGACGCCGGGCAAGGGGGTGACAGTCAGACATTGGCTTCTTACGCTCAAACATGGCCTTCACAGAAACTTGGCTGGTGGCAGATGACTGGGAATGGGAACAGGTGGTCAAGGTGGAAGGCGGAGTGGAGGGTGGTTCAGATGGGTCAAGGAGAGCAGAGGTAGAGCAGTAAGATGCTGGACCAGAAGGAGTGTGGCTTTTAGTTTGCCTGTTGCCTTTGAGGTGTTGCTCCCAAAGTGCTTTGTGCTTGCCGCTCATGTGCCTTCGCATAGAAGTTGTACCTATGTGGCTGTTGGGCTTACCAAGGCTCAGTTTCTGACTGCACTCATTGCAAATTACAATGCTTTTGTCAGAGGCACACACATTAAAAAAATCCCACACTACTGACTTTTTGGAAGTGTGCGATCTGGCGGTAACAGTAGAAGTTGGCGGCATTGGCGGCAATGGCGGGTGCGTTGGCCGGCTGAACACAGGTGCCGATACATGTTGTTGCCCTACTGATCCCTGCGGGCTGTCCTTCCTGCTTCTTCTAAGTCTTATTCTCCTACTGCCTCTCTGACTCTCCGTCTCTCCATCTGAACTACCCTCCTCTTGCTCTCTTCTACTAGGCACCCACAAAACATCAATCTCCTCATCATCATTCTCCTCAGATGCATCAATTTCTTCTGACACATCACAGAAGGAAGCAGCAGCGGGGACCTCCTCCTCATCACTCATCATTATGTCCATCTCTGTCGTGTTCTCTGCCAGAATTAAATCTGGTGTAACGTCCTCATCTCCTTCATCTTCTTCTGCCAATAATGGTTGCGCATTACTCAGTTCAAGAAACTCATGGGAAAATAACTCCTCTGACTCCAGTGAAGAAGGGGCACCGGTGGTGGAGGAAGTGTTACGTGGGGTGGCCATAGCAGTGGAGGATGAGGAGGATGTTGTGGTAAAGTTAGAAACGGTAGAGGATGGGGTGTGCTGTGTAAGCCAGTCAACTACCTCTTCAGCATTTTGGGAGTTCAGGGTCATTGGCTTTTTAAAACTGGGCAATTTGCTAGGGCCACAGGATTGCATAGCAGCACGGCCCCTAGCACGGCCTCTGCGTGGCGGCCTGCCTTTGCCTGGCATTATTTTTAAAAAAACAACAACAACAAAAACTCAGTTGGTTTTTCTGGAAACGATAATACACACAGCTAGATGGCAGTTTGAAGAAAACAGTGTGCAAATAATGCCTACAAGGTCAACGTATACACAGCGGTGGATACGGATTACGTAAAATATAAGAATGCTGCTTGAAAAAAAGTAACTCAAGTGGTTTTTCTAGAGACGATAATATTATCAATATTTAGACAAAATGTGAACAAGCTCACACAGCTAGATGGCGGTTTGAAGAAAACAGTGTGCAAATAATGCCTACAAGGTCAACGTATACACAGCGGTGGATACGGATTACGTAAAATATAAGAATGCTGCTTGAAAAAAAGTAACTCAAGTGGTTTTTCTAGAGACGATAATATTATCAATATTTAGACAAAATGTGAACAAGCTCACACAGCTAGATGGCGGTTTGAAGAAAACAGTGTGCAAATAATGCCTACAAGGTCAACGTATACACAGCGGTGGATACGGATTACGTAAAATATAAGAATGCTGCTTGAAAAAAAGTAACTCAAGTGGTTTTTCTAGAGACGATAATATTATCAATATTTAGACAAAATGTGAACAAGCTCACACAGCTAGATGGCGGTTTGAAGAAAACACTGTGCAAATAATGCCCACAAGATCAACGTATACACTACTACAGCGGTGGATACGGATTACGTAAAATATATTATGGCTGCTTGAAAAAAGTCACTCCGGTGTTTTTTCTGGAGACGGTAATATTATGGATATTTAGACAGAATGTGAACAAGGTCACACAGCTAGATGGCAGTTGGTTGAATAACACACTGGGCAAAAAATGCCTACAGGGCAAATAATGCCTAAAAGGTCAACTTATACACTACTACAGCGATGGATACGGATTACGTAAAATATATTATGGCTGCTTGAAAAAAGTCACTCCGGTGTTTTTTCTGGAGATGGTAATATTATGGATATTTAGACAGAATGTGAACAAGGTCACACAGCTAGATGGCAGTTGGTTGAATAACACACTGGGCAAAAAATGCCTACAGGGCAAATAATGCCTAAAAGGTCAACTTATACACTACTACAGCGATGGATAAGGATTACGTAAAATTTATTATGGCTGCTTGAAAAAAGTCACTCCGGTGTTTTTTCTGGAGACGGTAATATTATGGATATTTAGACAGAATGTGAACAAGGTCACACAGCTAGATGGCAGTTGGTTGAATAACACACTGGGCAAAAAATGCCTACAGGGCAAATAATGCCTAAAAGGTCAACTTATACACTACTACAGCGGTAGTAAAATAAAAAAAAGTAAAATAAAAAAAAAATGAATATTAAAAAAAAAAATTACAGTTGGTGCTGCTGAACTACTAGGAGCAGCAGATTAGCACACCAGTCCCACTCCCCAACACTGCTAGACTAATAGCACTGGGCTCTTATAGTAGTAGTAGTAGTAGTAGTAGTAGTAGTAGTAAAACAACAAAAAAATAAATAAAAGCAGTCCTTACAAGGACTACTGTTATTGCAGCAGTCAGCAGATGAGATCAGAAGCAGGACAGCTGCCCACTGCAGCTACATACAGAGCACTGCAGTAGAAGGTAGATTACTAGCCAGCAAAGCTACCTAAGCTTAAATGTCCCTCAAACCCCTGCAGACTTCTGTCCCTCCAATAACAGAGCAGTATCAACACGATTACTAGCCAGCAAACTTTCAACTGTCCCTGAAATCACTAACAGGCAGCAGCTCTCTCCCTACACTATCTCTTCAGCACACACAGGCAGAGTGAAAAAACGCTGCAGGGCTTCGGTTTTTATAGGGAAGGGGAGTGGTCCAGGGGAGAGCTTCCTGATTGGCTGCCATGTACCTGCTGGTCTGGGGTGAGAGGGCAAAAAAAAGCGCCAACAATGGCGAACCCAAAATGGCGAACGTCGCGCGACGTTCGCGAACTTCCGGCGAGCGCGAACACCCGATGTTCGCGCGAACAAGTTCGCCGGCGAACAGTTCGCGCCATCTCTAACCATCATTGTTTTCTTTCAGTCTGTGAAATCAGGTATGCCTGGAAATGATATTTATTTCTGGACATCCAGATAGTGTTTATGCACCTTTTACATAAACCTGAATGAGCTCAGTTGGGTTTATGTTTTTTACATTGGATATTTTAAACTGGCTACTGTGTTTCAGATCTTGCCTGTTATAGTGAGTTATCTATGACTCCTGCCTTGATCAGGTAAATAACTCTTTGTCTGTCATTGGTTAAGCTTTTTCCTCATCCCTGTCAGTTACTTACCAATTATTAGTCTGCCCTCTGAAATGAGTAGGTTCCTGTTGGTACCAGCTAGGCATGTAGCGAACTGTTCGCCGGCGAACTAGTTCGCGGGAACTTCGACTGTTCGCGTCCGCCGCAAGTTCGTGAACGTCGCGCGACGTTCGCCAATAGGCATTCGCGTCAAAATCGTTCGACCATTCGATCGCTAAAATCGAATGATCGAATGATCGAAGCCATTGGATTGAATGAAATCATTCGATCCAATGGCTTCGATCGTTCGATTCGAACGGAAATCGTTCGATCGAACGATTAAAATCCTTCGATCGTTAGAATCGAACGATTTTCTGATGTTCGAAGTTCGCGAACTGTTCGCGAACTGTTCGCATTTTTTGCCGGTGCAGTTCGCGAACACATTGTCGGCGGTTCACTACATCCCTAGTACCAGCACAGATAGTTCTGGGGCCCCAGAAGGGTGTAGGCGAAAATTAATTCTGACTGGGGGTCTTCTGCTTTACTTAAAAGAAAAACTAGTGCCAGCTTTTATGCCATGGCTCTACATATACATATTATTACACTGACTATATCTCCCCAGGGACATGGGAAATGCTGAATGTCAATTTACTTATGCACAGATGGAGCAAATTTTGTTTAGACATCAGATGGTGCACCACATTGCAATGTAAACTGGAGTTCCAGTAATGATCTGTATGGAATGCCATGGGGAAATGGTGAGCCATCTGAGCCAAATGCCTTTAAAAGTTCTCTCTTCTCTAAAGAACCATACATTTTTTTATTTTCAGATGTTTCTTTCAGCACAGGAACTTACCTCAATAATCCAGTTCTTACAGGGGAATGGTGTTGTCTGTTTTAATTAATATATGGAAATATTTCAAACATTCTCTAACCCCAAAAATTACAAATACTATATATCTTGTTTCCCAATGGGTTTCCATGCATATCCCAGCACTAAAAGATATTACAATAACTTAATTCACAGGGGTTTCCCACATTCACACATTAGTGGCTCAATAAAGTGATTCATCTTTTTCAACCACAAAGTTGGCACCAAGCTCGCTCTGTTGTGAACAAAGCAGTACAGAAAACCGTTCTTCCTTCCTGACAGAACTTGCCCCCTCTTTGCATGAAAAGGGTGTCAGATAAAAACTAAACCGGATGCCTTACAATGCACATACTTTGGTTTGTCTATATTTCCAAGCTGCCTACAGCAAGGAATGCATATTGAAGCATGAAGATAAAGCAATTATAAGTGGTCCTGCATTCAAATTAGGATATTTGAGCTCATCACCACCACCATTTACCACCTATCTTCAGTACCCTCCTTTATTTTATTAAATCCTATTCCTTGACTGGTAGTTTTTCATATACAGATATGGGACCTGTTATCCAGAATGTTCGGGATCTGGGGTTTTCCAGATCCATAATTTTGATCCCATTACTAGTGATGGGCGAATTTGGGGCGTTTCACCAAAAAATTCGCAAAACGGCAAAGAATTCACGAAACGGCGCTATTGCTATCGGGAATTCGCCACAAATTTGCCCCTGGCGAATAAATTCGCCCATCACTACTCAATACCTTAAGTGTTCTAGAAAATCATATAAACATTAAATAAACCCAATAGGCTGGTTTTACTTCCAATAAGGATTAATTATATATTAGTTGGGATCAAGTACAAGCTACTGTTTTATTATTACAGGGAAAAAGGAAATAATTTTTAAAAATCTAGAATATTTGGATAAAATGGAGTAATGAGAGAGGGCTTTTCTGTAATTCAGAACTTTCTGGATAAAGGGATCCCATACCTGTACTCAGATTAAAAAATATCAGGAATGGATCCTGAGGGCTAACTAAGAACTCTGCAAAATTGCAAAGGAACGTCCCTAAAAAGTAGAACAATGTCTATGCTATTGCACAGCTAAGAACCCCTTAAAGGGGTTGTTCACATTTAAATCTACTTGTAGTATGATGTAGAGAGTGGCATTCCGAGACAATTTACAATTTTTTTTTTATTGCATTTTTTATTATTTTAGCTGTTTATACAGCAGCACTGATGTTTGCAATTTCAATTTTATTGGGTGCTAGGCTAATTTGGATTAGATTGATTGATTGATTGGATTGATTTGAATAAGAGACTGAAATATGAATAGGAGAGGGCCTGATTGAGTAATAACAATAAGGGGGTAATTTACTAAAATCCGAATCTATCTAATTTTTTGTATTAAACAAAGCTTGGCCAAACTCTCATTCACAATTTGACCTTTTTTTTATCAATAAAATAACTAGAAAAAGTCATGTCAGGAAAAACGAGTGAAAATGCAAATCGTACAAATTTTTCAGACTTTAGTCCCAAAACTCTCAATACTTTTGGGTTATCATCCGAAACCCTGGAATTTTTGGATTATCAGGCTAAACCCAGCACAGACCATGACATCTTCAAATTGGGATAGAGACATCAGCCATTGACTTATACATGACCTCGACAGGTTTGGAAATGCCAAGTTTTTTGGATTCAGGCTTTTTGCAGTATTGGGGTATAATAAATATTGAAAAATCTGAGTTTTTGCCCCAAAAAGCCCAACCAGAAAAATAATAATAGAAGTAACTCTGTTATCAGTCTTTGCTTTTTAATTGTGTTGCACAATTGCTCCTGCTGAAAAAGTACTCATCAAAAAAGTAAGGAAAAGCAAATAATTTAAAAGATAAAAAACGAAGAAAATACTTTCCGTTTGCTCTTGAGCCTTACCTGTTCTTGTTGTACTTTCAACACAGCTACTCTGGGCAGATGAGATTCAGTGTATATGTAAAAGTAAGTTTATGCACATGAGATGTAGAAATATGCAGCCATTATACCCTTAATGGGACTGCATTAGTCCCTTGATGGAGCATGTTATACACATTAGATAGCTTTAAGAAGGGGGTTGGATGGCTTTTTAGCAAGTGAGAAAATACAGAGTTATTGAGCTTAGTTCAAAGATGATCCAGATACTAGTCCAATTGCCATCTTGGAGCCAGGAAGGAATTTTCCCCCTTGCAAATTGCAGAGGCTTCATATGGGTTTTTTGCTTTCCTATGGATCAACTAGCAGTTGAAAGATAAACCCGAAACATGAATGAAGATGCAGATGAAGACATGCCGAAGCAGATTTGAAGTTGGTCTTTGTGGTTTTTGAAGTATTTAACTTTTTGCTGTGCAACTTCCTAGTTTGGATTAAAAAATGTGGCAGTAAATGTAGCATTTTGGTTGAGGTCACAGGACATTTTACTTCTGCACTTTGACAATAATAACATGATAATTAGTTGGAACCACTAGGGTTAACTTCCCTAGTTACTAGCAATCATTATTCACTTAACCTAAGCACGAGGACTGCATTATGAATAAGTTTAGGAAGGTGTAGAAACCCATCCAGGAGTAGCCATGTCCTGTGGTTGGTGGAGATGTTCCCATTAGTAAGGAATGTCAGGAGGTTTCCCTAGCAATTATTTGGAGTCATTAGGATTACCTTCACGAGTTTCTTTATTAATTTTCATTATTCACTAGTAAACCTAAAATTTTCTTGTCTGCCTTTTTGGGGCAAAAACTAAAATGTTTAGTGGAAAAAAACCCTTGAATTTTTCAAGATTTATTATACCCCGATGCTGTAAAAGGCCAGAATCTGGACCATCTCAGACCTATCGAGGTCCTGTATTAGTCAATGGGAGAGGCACCTATTGTGGTCTGCTCTAGGTTTAGCCTGAAAATCCAACCTTTTCGGTCAAAAACTCCAAAAAATAGAGCAATTCAGGAAAAAAGCCAGTTTTTAAAATCAATAAATAAGCTAAAATCAGGCAAAGGAGTTTGGTTGAACTTTTTTATTTAACGTTCTGAGATAAATTAGAGTTTTAGTAAATAACCGCCTTAGCACAAGGGCTGCATTTTGGCTAATCTTCAGTTGGAGGTGTAGAAATTCATCCAGGAGTAGAAATGCCCTGTGATTGGTGGAGATATTTCCAGGAGGTTTCCCTAGTGGTAGAAAATAAGGAGTAGAACAGGTCACTTTTGGGGGCCTATTTACTAAAACTCAAATTAATCAAAATTTTTCTGAAAACAAAAAATCTAACTAATTTATCAATATTTTTTCTCAAAAAACTATGTGACAAAATCTAGCATCAATTCGCATTGTGCCATTGACTTCTACATGACCTCGACAGGTTTGAGTTGGAGTTTTTGAAAAATTTGAGTTTTCCCCTAAAAAACTAGAAGTTTAATAAATGGGCCCCTTATTCTCTTGGACTCCATTGATCACATACAATAGAAGATGGAGTCTGTGGCAGATATAAGATAGCTTCAAGAATGGGTTGGGTGGCTATCTTACAAACCCTGAGAGATGGGAGGACTAGCTAGTGGTAGGTTAGATCGTACATTCAGCTTACTGTTATGAGACTTTACAAATGGTGAAAAAGATTTTGTAAAATGAATTTAGAAAGTCCATTTATTTCCAGGTATACAAGATTTCATAGTAGCACCAGAACAAGGCATCATATGATATATATAAATTCATTTATAAACAACATAGGCACTAAAACATTTAATTGAACTTTCCAATTAATATTAAAATCATATCCTAACAACAGAAATTAGGAGCACCAAGTTAAACAACTGAATTAATCAAATGGGTTTTTTTTCTCTCTCGCAATTTTCTTGCAGAATATTTGTGAAAAAATGTCTCCCCCGCGAAATACGTCCAACACTTGATATTTATGAAAAAAAATGCCTTACATACAGTAACTTCAGTAGAGTTTAACACATTTCAGTAAAGAAATCAAAATACAGTAAAAAAAAATATTAGTATGCAAAAAAGTAAGAACTTTTTTTCCTGAACTTGACCTCCAACTCCATAGCTGCCATTCCCTTTAAACAAAACAGGGATGGAAAAATAATCAATTTTTTGTAGTTTAATGCACGAAGGGCCAGATTCAATTCAGTGAGAAATATGTTTATTACGGAAAAGTCATGGACGAGATTCAATTTGAGATGCAATGCAATTAAAAAAAACATCTCTCAGTTTTGAAAAAACTGGAGCTGAATTTGGTAAATAGTTTTTCTCCTCAGATTGAATTTCATCCTTAAGTTTTCATGTAATAAACCATGAGATAACTTTTTCTATTTGAATTGAATCTGGCCCAAAATTTCAGGGAGGGTTATTTACTAAAATCCGAATTTATCTCAGATTATAAATAAAAAAAGCACGACCATTCTTCCATACCCGATTTTACCTTATTTATTATTTAAAAAAGCTATTTAATCAGGTTGGATAAAAACTCAATAAAACTCAATGAAAACCCACATTTTAAATTTTTTTCGCTGAATTGCTTGATATTTTTTTGTGATTTTTCCCAGAAATGGTCAGATTTTTGGGCAAATTCTAGTGCAGAAACTTCAAAATAGGGACTTTGCCATTGATTTATACACATCCTCAGCAGGTCTGAGATGGTGGATCTTTAGATTTTGGCTTTTTGCTGAATCTGGCTTTAATAAATCTCGAAAAATTCAGATTTAAAAAAACCCCAACAAATTAGAGTTTTGCCCCAAAAAGCATGACCGGAGTTTAGTAAATAACCCTCTAAATATCCTAAACATATTGCTTATGACTGCAAAGGACCTATTGTCTGTACAAATAAAATTTCCATTCAAATTTCAAGAAATCAATTACTGTTCTTCCAGTCACAGCTGAGCATTCCCAGGTCTCTACATAATATATTTATTGAAAATATTTAAAATGATCATTATTTTGTTTTGTTTTTCATAGATTTCTAAGATTGGCAGGTGCTGCTATCATTCGGGGTCATTTTGTGCAGTGATTCCAGTCTGTAAAAATAAACCAGATATAATAACATTTAGGGGCAGATTTATCAAGGGTTAAAGTGAAAATTCAAATTTTGAATTTGAATTTCAAATTTTGAAATTTTAATTTTCAAGTTTTTTTTGTGGAATTCGACTAGGTAATAATTGATTGAGTTTTTAAAAAAATTAAAATTAGATTTTTGAAATGCATCATGTACTGGCCCTTTAAGAATTCAAATTCGACTATTCACTACCTTAAACCTGCCGAATTGCTGTTTTAGCCTATGAGGGATGTCCTGAGATAAATTTGGAGTAGTTTTTTTCGGAATCAGATTTATCAAGGGTCGAATTGAAAATTCAAATTTTCAAATTTGAATTTCGAGTATATTTTAGTGTAATTCAACTAGGGAATAGTCCCTAGATTAGAATTTTAACAAAAATCGAAATTTGAATGTCAAAATTTATGTACTGTCCATTTAAGAATTTGAATTTGACAATTCGCCATCTAAAACCTGCTGAATTGGCGTTTTAGCCTATGGGGGACCTCCTACAAACATTTTTTTTTTGTTAAAAAAAGAAGAAAATACATACTTACCAAAATATTCTTTTCCTGGTTAATATGGCATCATTTACAAGAGGTTAATCTCCACCTCCTATACCGGACTGGACAGAGCACATTCTAAGCAATCAAGACTCTTTAGTCTCTGCCCATATAATCCCGCCTCCTCCCCTCTGCCTCTTGTCTAATATTTCAGCTTTTAGGGAGGGTCTGCCATCTATTAAAGGACCAGTAACATAAAAAAAATGTTTAAAAATTCGTTAGTGCACAACGAAAAATAAACACTAAGACAAAAGAAACTTTTAAATAGCAAAGCCTTTATTAAAAAATAACTTACAGAAAGTTCACTTCCTGTCTGCTTCAGAAACGGCGAAAAGGCGACCATCCACCCTGCAACAATCAATTTCTTCTCCCTGGCTAGTCACTGACAGGCATCGCTTTCATCCACTTCCTGGTCTCCCGACGCACACTTCTTTCTGCTACTGTTGTAGGGAAGTGAGTTCTGCTGGAGGGGACTCCAGTTGGTGAGAACTTGGAGCCGGCTGGATCAATGTGCAAAGTCCTGGGGTAGGAGCTGTAGTCGTGTCCCCGCTTCATGGCTGCTGCTTCGTGTCTGTGGCTGCTGCTCCCGCTGTGTGCCCGTGACTGGCTGCTGACACTGTGCTCCCTGCGCTGCCTCTGCCAAGCCATCCCTTTCCCATGGTCCCAGCGCAGCCGACACTTCAGTACTGGTGGCTCTGTCTCTCTCTGTCACTCTGTCCCTCTCTCTGTCTCTCTCTGTCACTCTGTCCCTCTCTCTTCCCCTCTCTCTCTCTCTCTGTCACTCTGTCCCTCTCTCTTCCCCTCTCCCTGTCACTCTGTCTCTCTCTGTCATTCTGTCCCTCTCTCTTCCCCTCTCTCTGTCACTCTGTCTCTCTCTGTCACTCTGTCCTTCTCTCTGTCACTCTGTCCCTCTCTCTTCCCCTCTCCCTGTCACTCTGTCTCTCTCTGTCACTCTGTCCCTCTCTCTTCCCCTCTCCCTGTCACTCTGTCTTTCTCTGTCACTCTGTCCCTCTCTCTTACCCTCTCTCTGTCTCTCTCTGTCACTCTGTCCCTCTCTCTTCCCCTCTCTCTGTCACTCTGTCCCTCTCTCTTCCCCTCTCTCTGTCTCTCTCTGTCACCCTGTCTCTCTCTGTCACTCTGTACCTCTCTTATAGTCTCTATCACCCACTGGTCTGAAATTGACTCTGCCCAGACCCTCTGAAATCTTTTTAATCTTCTGAGGATATATGTGATCTGGGCTGCCTTTATCTCAGAAATATTTTCTGGAACCTCTTGTGAAAGAGCTTCTACCCCTTCCAGGTCTTGATGTAGTCGACTGACCTCTATTCCAGCTTTGATCTTGTGTAATATCTTTCCCTGGTATATATGACCTTTGTTCTCTGAAAGATGATCGATCTCGAAATGATTGTCTTCTGTTGGTAGGTATCTGTTGTAAAATGTTGTCTTCGCTCCTGAGGTAAGAAAACACTTTTTCCTCCCGTGACCTTCTTTATAAGATCTTCCAATCTTGAACCGAACAGCATCTCACCCTCAAAAGGTATCCTGTATAGGTTCGATTTTGATGCTTTATCTGCATTCCATGATCTGAGCCATTAAGCTCTTCTTGCTGTCACTGAATGAGCTAACGCTCTTGACTAGTGATGGGCGAATTTATTCGCCAGATGCGAATTCGCGGCGAATTTGCACGATTCGCCGTCGGCGAATAAATTCGCGAAACGGGCGCGAAAATTCGCGGAAAAAATTCGCCGGCGTCAAAAAATCTTTTTTCGAAAAAACGGACGCCGGCGTCAAAAACGGGCGCCGGCGTCAAAAACGAGACGCCGGCGCCGTTTCGCGAATTTTTCGCCGTTTCGCGAAATTCGCACGAAATTCGCAAATTTTTCGGCGAAACTGCACAAATTCGCCCATCACTACTCTTGACTATGTTTTTACCAGATAAGTTGATGCATCTGCTACAAAATCTGTAGCTAGCTTCATCTCAGACAATGATTTTATAATACTGTCTCTATCCATTCCTTGTTTGAGGGATCTCTCAATATTATGCATCCATGACTGCATTGCCGTGACACAGATGTTAGGACTATCGCCGGTCTGCATGGTGCCGCTGTGGCCAGATAATTTTTCTTTAAAATGTTCTCCATCTTGTGGCCCATAGTATTCGCAAATGAGGCAATGTCATCCACTGGTAAAACTGTCCTCTTGGAGAGTTTAGCAACTGCTGCATCCACCTGTGGTGGTTTCTCCCATACTCTTTCTTGACCCGAAGAGAATGGATATAACTTCTGAATCTTACTCTGTATAGTAAACCTAGCATCCACCTTTCCCCATTCCGTTGTAATGATCTCTTTGATAACCTCATGTGATGGTAAAGTAGCCCTGTCCCTCTTAAGGACCTTAAAAGGATTGCTAGTTGAAGGCTGAGGCTCCTGTACCTCTGATAATTTTAACTCTTCTCTAATTGCCTTAATTAATGGCTCAACTAGCGCAAAATCAAATGTAGACAATTGTTCCACCACTTCCTCCACTTCTTCCTCTGACAATTCACCTGCCAAGGAATCTCTAACAGGAGACTCTTCTCTTATGAAACAATCCCTCTCCGGGCACTCTCTTTCATGATTGACTTGTTGTAGATTGTTTTGAGGCTTCCTTAATACCTTCTGCAACTGCCTCTTTAAGCCAGACCATAATATCTACTGATTCTGCTGCCTTTTCACCTGACAGCTTTTTTGAACAATTTGCACAGAACTTTGAATGTCTGACTGGTGGATTATCACATGCTGCACATCTTAATCTTTCTCTTGATCTTCTTGAGGAAGACACACTAATGCAAAAAGATAAAATAACACCAAAAACAAAAAAAAATTAAAATTCTTCTGATTAAAAGAATCATGACCTACCTCCTCTCCTTTCTGTTTGTTGCCTCTGGGCTGTGAGAACGCCTGGCCTCCATGACCTACTGTGGAAAACATAAGCCATGTGTATGTAGCCTTTTTATGATAGCTATCCTGCTATCTAGGGCAAAGTTAGTACCTGCATACCGTCCAGGTTTTTTCTGCCTGCCTCTGCTGCGATCATCCAGGCTGGAATCAACGCACACGGCTGTACTTCCAGGTGCACAATAGCGTGTGTCCAGCTCCTCCTATTCCGTGATGTCAGCTTCATCACAACTAACTAGTGCACGCTTCTTGTTAATGCGTGCGTCACTCCTTGTGCGCGCGTCTCCTTAACAATGGCAAACTCACAGTTCCCGTGCTTAATCCGGTTTTTGTGCACATTCTTCTCTACCAACAGGTAAAGAAAAAAACTTTATGTGCTAATGATACTCAGCTTCAGCTTTTAGCAGGCCATCTTGGCATTGCCAAACTCTTCAGTGGGATTAAAATAAGGGTGTCAGAAAGAAAACTTCCCCACTGGTATTTAATTTGGTGAACCACCAGGTTCCTGTGGGCCATAAAAAAACTCTGCCAGTCTGGTATAGGACTAAGGGACTAAAGAGTCTTGATTGCTTGGAATGTGCTCTGTTCAGTCGGGTATAGGAGGTGAAGATTACCCTCTTGTAAAATGATGCCATCTATTAACCAGGGAAACTCGAATTTAATTAAATCGAATTTGATTCGAATTCGATTCGAGTTTGCAGGTCTATCCTATTCACCCAAATTTAAAAAAATAGATTTTTTTAATAAATTCTGATTGGTCATTTTTTTTTTTTTCGAGTTTATGGGAGTTTTTTGGAAATTCTCATAAATTCGAAATTCGACCCTTGATAAATCTGCCCCTTAATAACATTATTTGAGTGTGAGAAAAAGAAACCACAATCACAGGGAAATCACAAAAAATGTATGTTTTTTTTCCTGCAATTGTGATTTGCTAATTCTCGAGCACTAGCGTATTTAAGATAACATAGAATAGTTTCAGTCATGTTGGATTAGGTTTAGGGTTAAAGGACAAGGAAAGTGTAAAAGTAAATTTAAGTTCATGGAAAGGCATAGCTCTATCCTATGTTGTAGTGCTCCTAATTTGCACAACTTTTCAGCCACTTTAGAGTTTAAAATTCTCCATTTACAAAAATATGCAGACTACAGTAAAACAAAATAGGCCAAGACTAAGACCAGGAGCATGCACATTGCATAGCATTGCCAATAGACGCATGCGCAGAAAATAAAAATTGTGAGTGCGCTAAGTCTATTGCAAGCAGGATCTCACACAAACATTCACACCACTATGCCCGCCCCTGTTCAGTGCCAACCAATAGTAACCGATTACAGTAGTTGCTATGGTGACATATGACCAAACCAGTAGCGTAGGCACTGATCAGCAAGCGCATACTATTCATTGCTGATGTGCACTGAACCATGTTCATTTTCCTTACATTTAAGAGATGGCGGCCATATTGAAGACATATTCTAGCTAAAGGAGCTGACACAGAGAAAACTTATCACTGGAACAAGGTGTATAATCGAAATTTTGGGTAAAAAAAACCTAGTGATCTACTTCAGCAAGGAGTGACTAATTATATACTAGTTTACTAAAGTGAATGGTTTCCATGTCCTTTAAACAGCTAACCAGCCCAATGGTCTTACCTTGATTTCATCATATGGCTCATTGTCTTGTAAATGAAGTGCACTGTAGGCATTGTCAGTAGACTGAGAACCCTGGGAAAATGAATGGAAATTAATATCTATATATTTTTATTACCAAACCATTGAAGTAGCTGCTCCATTTTGTCCTGATTATAACTGACATTACAAGTGCTTGAGTGAATGCATGTTCTGGCACTCTAAAATCCCTAGAATTTACAGTAGGGGGTACATTATCCCTTATAATACATGAGTGATACTCAGAGTTCCCTGTATAACTCAGCCTGCAGCCTTGTGCCTTTATATGGTCACAGAACAACCCCTCAGTGACTTCTAATATCCTTATCATTTACAGTAGGGGGTACATTATCCCTTATAATACATGAGTGATACTCCCTGTATAACTCAGCCTGCAGCCTTCTGCCTTTATATGGCTGCACTGGAAAGTCCCCTTGAACAGAAATTCATCTTGGACTTGAAATCTATCAACTTTGCTCCATAGTTTATGCTTGGGGTGTTAAGTATCAATCAATGAGTTTTACCTTGATGTCACCGTATATGTGACTCTCTCTCTTGGTGAGTGCAGTGTAGGGATTGTCGGCAGATGTAGAATCCTGAGAGAATTGATTGTGAAGAATAAATCACATAAAATGTTATTTGAAGACTTAAAGGGATTAAACCACACATGCATTTCATTAATATTTATCATGTGGCACCTCTTAGGAAGAATAACCTAAAAACACTGTCCAACAAACTTGTAGGGGCCGATTCACAAAGGTTCGAATATCGAGGGTTAATTAACCCTCGATATTCGGCTGGGAATTAAAATCCTTCGACTTCGAATATCGAAGTCGAAGGATTTTAGCGCAAATAGTGCGATCGAACGATCGAAGGATTATTCCTTCGATCGAACGATTAAATCCAACGTTCGAAGGAATAACCTTCGATCAAAAAACTTAGGAAAGCCTATGGGGACCTTCCCCATAGGCTAACATTGAGTTCGGTAGGTTTTAGATGGCAAACTAGGGTGTTGAAGTTTTTTCTTAAAGAGACAGTACTTCGACTATCGAATGGTCGAATAGTCGAACGATTTTTAGTACAATTCCTTTGATTCGAAGTCGAAGTCGTAGTCAAAGGTCGTAGTAGCCCATTCTATGGTCAAAATAGCCAAAAAATAAGAGATTCGAAGTTTTTGTACTTCGAATCCTTCACTCGAAGTTAGTGAATCGGCCCCATAGTGTTTAATTCTAACAATAGCAAAGGTTAAGTACAGGATATTCCCAAGAATTAAAAGTTTGTTTTCTTTAAATCCAGGATCCCTAAACCTTATAATAAAATGGCCTCACAGGTACAACACACTATGAAATTTTTGAAATCCCATGCATTGTTTGTTACCCACATTCTGGGCAGTAACTCTTGGCAACCAATGTGAATTTTGAAAATTTTACTTGTTAGTATTACCTTGACGTCAGAGGATTCTTTAAAGGGGTCTGTCTCTTTAATATCAAGGTATATAGGTTCAGAGAACTGTGATTCCTAAAAAAAAAAAAATTAAAATGTTTACGTTCACAAAATTCAATAAATCATTTTTATTTTAATTATCAAAATGTAGTTCATTCTAGGTGCCAACTTCAACCAGGGCTTCTCATGTGAGACGGGGAGTCCCATTTAGCAAAATTCAGATTTTAGTGGTTTTAGAGTTTTTTTAAAACAAAACTCTATTTTTCTAAAATCTTGAATGGCTTTTAATTTATTATATGAATATAAAAAGTACAAACGGAAAAAAAACCTTGAAAATCTCGAAAAATTCCAGTCTTTTGGGCAATTACTATAGCGAAGAAAAATTCGAAAACCTATAAAAGTCCAAGTGGCTAGAAAAGTCCAATCGGATCAGAGCAGCTGTCATTGACTTCTACAGGACATTGATTGCTTTTACTTGCTGAAATTTTTTATTAGAATCGTTGTGGTTTTTACAAATCTCAAATTTTTCGAGTTTTAGAGAATGAACTTTTTTGAGAAAAAAATGGGATTCATGAAAAAAATAGAAGTTTGAATGTTAGTAAATAGAGGCAACTTAACCTCTCCTGGATGATTACACTACGGGGATTATTTACTAAAACTCAAATTCATCTAAATTTTTTAATGAAAGCAAAACCGACCAAACCCCCTTCCACAATTTTAAATTTATCATTAATTAGTGATGAGCAAATTTTTTCACCAGTCATGGAGTCGAGGTGAAATTCTCGCTTTTCGCCTTCTGCAAATTTCTTTTGAAAACTGCGGCAAAAACGCATTGAAGTCAATAGGCGTCAAAATTATATATAATATATATATATAGATATATATATAGATATAGATATATATATATATATATATATATATATATATATATATATATATATATATATAGAACCATACTGCACATATATATATATGTTATGGACTAGCACCCAGGTATCCATTTTTTCTTATGGTCGTGCACTCCACTCCCTCTGCTCTATATATATATATATATATATATATACATATATATATATATATATAGCACTCTCATTAAATGGTTTAAGGTGCCTGGGTGCAGCATCAAAATTTCGATATATACTGTATATATACATATTTTGACGCGTGTCAATCTCGACGCCTGCGACAATTGTTATATGCACACTTATTTAGGCCTAATGCATTAAAGTCAATGGCCGTCTGAATAATTTTAATGCGCGACAATGTTTATTCTAGCAACTATTCTTAAATGCCCAAATATTTCACCTGCAAATTTTTGCTCCATATTCGCAAATGTTTCTACTGGTGGAAAAACTAAAAAATCGCTGAGAATTTGCACCTGGCGCATTTATTCGCCCATCAATGCGTTTCATAAATTTTTCAATAATTCACATATTTTTTTTCCACAAAAAAATTGTGAATTAGCGAATTTGGCCGTCTGAATAATTTTGATGCACGACAATGTTTATTCTAGCGACTATTCTTAAATGCCCATATATTTCTCCTTGCAAATTTTTGCGCCATATTCGCAAATCTTTTTGCTGGTGGAAAAACTAAAAATTTGCTGAGAATTTGCAACTGACGCATTTATTCGCCTATCACTGCGTTTCATAAATTTTTCGCTAATTCACAAAAAAGATTTTCCACGAAAAATTTGAGTTTTCTCCCTAAAAAACTGGCCAGAAAAAAAATCACGGTTTAATAAATAGGGCCCTACATGAGGAGTCCCTTGCAAGATGTCTGGACCTCAAATCTTGTAGCCTTTAATACAGACTGAAAACATGTACCCAATGTTCTGGGTAGCCCTGACTTCTGTCACATTACTTATACCCAATATTTTTTTAATTTACCCCTAAAAAGATATCTGGGTTCTTATTACACATTGAGCTTCATAAGCCTGAATGAAAGGGACATTTCCTTACCGCATTGTTGCTTCCTTGGTTTAATGGACACCATTTGATTTTAAGTCTTCTACAGATAAGTAAATAAAGCAATACATGAATTAAAAACATCTGAACAAAATTCATAATGCAGAAAGTTTAAGTCATAATAATTTAAGAGGTTTTTCACCCTTAAATTAACTTTTAGGGGCATATTTATCAAGGGTCGAATTTCGAATTAAAAATACTTCGAAATTTGAATTCAAAAAGACCAACTGAAGTCAAAGTTTTTTTTGGTCACATAGGTCAGTTTTCGATCGAATAGGTCCGTATTCGGCCGAATTCAAATCATACAAATTGGATTAGAAGTTCTTCCCAAATTTTTTTTTGATTTTTTTAAAGTCCACCAATTGACTCCAAATGGGTTTTAGGAGGTCCCCCATAGGCTAAAACAGAAATGCAGTAGGTTTTAGATGGCGAATGGTCGGTCGAATTTTTAAAGAGACAGTACATAATAAATTTCGATATGTATATAAATTCACCTCGATTGATATTCTGAGACAATTTGCAAATTTCATTTTTTATTATTTGTGGATCTGCCCTTTTGCTTCACTCCACTTTTTACACTCCACTTTTTACACAGCATGATAAATAGACCCTTAAATACACCAATCTTACCCAGCTTTGTAATTATAACCATGAGCAGAGCAAATATGTTCAGCGTGTGAATCATTCTGTGCTGCACAAACTTTAGCCCCACTAAGTTTGCCGAAGCGCAGTAACCCATAGCAACAAATAAGATGTTGGCTTTTGAACAGGTGACCAGTAAATGCTACCTGCTGATTGGTTGATATAGGTAATAAACTGATAGCAGGGGTTTGCTTCCTTTATTACATTGATAACATTATTGTTGAAAGCCGTTGCTACAGCACATGTTGGCCGTGGCATGCAACAATAATGTAAAAATGAATCACTAACAAAATGTGCTAATGTGTTTCACAATGATCAGAAAAAATGTTTCTCGTTCTCATATCATTAATTATCTAGTTCTCTAGTTCTCTAATTGTCTCAGAATAAGTAGAAGGGGCACCGCGGGTGCAAGGCCGCCATCAGGGGGGCACAGGGGGTACCTTCGTACTAGGCCCCCCATGACAGACCCGAAGTCATGCGCAGAACCACTGAATACCCGAAGCACCAAATCTCCAAGTCCCGAAGCTGCAAAAAGACCAGAAGCCATGAAAAGGCACAAAGCTGATGTCCTGAAGACCAGGAAAGTCCCAAAGCCAGGAAAGGAGCCAAAGCTGAAGCCCCAAATCCGCAAAAAGACCCAAAGGCACAAAATTAGCCTAAGGTAAGTTCCACTGAACACCAATGTGTTTTTTTTATTAAACCCCTGGCCACCAATGTATTACTATAATACTCTATAGGCCACCAATTTTTTAAAAAAAATATTCTATAGGGCCCATGACATGTCATGGCATGGCCACTAATGTTTTTTTAAAAACTTTTATGGGGCCATTTTTTTTAAAATTTATAGGGGGACTCTAACCACCAATGTTTTTTTTTTTTAAATTGTATGTGGGACCCTGGCCACCAATGTTTTTTTTTTTATTTTAACTTATAAGTAGGTCCTGGCCACCATTGGCTTTTTATACCTTGTGTGTGGGGGGTTTACCATTTTTAGCGCTGATATTTGTGTAGCCTTTTTCCTTTGGTGTGGGGTGGGCAGAATCTGGAGTGGGCGGGGAACAGGGGGCCCAGAAAATGTTGTTGTATGGGGCTCAGTGATTTCTGATGGCGGCCCTGGGGTCAGGCAACGGGTTGGGTACAGGTAGCAAGTAAGCAAGTTGGTTGTGGGTAGTGATGAATGTGGAGCAAATTGCAGGTATGGGTTTCAGAAAATGGTACCAAGAAGGAATTTGGACAAAGACAGCACCTTAGCAGGGATCAAACCAGCCATGCTAACCACTGTGCTGCGTCTGTGTGTATTTGTGTGTTGGTAGCTGGCCAGACAGACAGATGTTTGTGTGTATGAATTGCATATTTTACAATATTTAAGGGTACTTGTGTACCTGGATACCCAACCGCTTACTACGCTCCTCTACTGACCTGCTCCTCAACTCTTCTCTCATTACCTCCTCACATGCTCACATTCAAGACTTTGCAAGGGCTGCACCCCTCCTCTGGAACACTCTTCCACGGTCTGTCCCAATTTCTTCCAACCTTTCTGCTTTCAAGAAATCTCTTAAAACGCACTTCTTTCGAAAAGCCTACCCTCATTCTGCTTAACTACCAAACGCAACACAAAATACAGTACCACATTTCTCACCCACTTAATTCTTGCCCACTCCCACACCTTGTGTATTACTCCCTTCCCTTTAGAGTGTAAGCCTTCCTCACCTTTTGTACCGTTATTGATTGTGATGTATGTAACTCCATATGTTCTATGTATATAATTCATGTGATTTAGTACTTTACAGCGCTACGCAATGTGTTGGCACTATATAAATATATGTTATTAATAATAATAATAATAATACTAAGAAAAGCTACAGGTATACCTCAAAATAAAGAACAAAATCAGCAGAATAGGGAGGAGAGCAATGAGTCCATACATGGATGATGTTTGCTCCGAGGCACTGTCTGTGTAATTTGGAGTCTCTGCTGAAAAGAAAATACAAAGAAATAACACAGTTATATTGTTTTTCAAGAAAAATCCAGAACCACATCCAATCTTAATATTATCTATTTAGTTTTTGATTAATAAAGTGGGAGGCAACAGAACACAGGCTACAACAGAGATGCACAGTTTTGTTCAACAACTTGATTATGTGCCTCCCTAAATAATGCAGTTTAGTGCCTGTGAGGGTTTTTTTTTATAATCTCTCTCTTGTAACAGTTAATTTTTTTTTTTTGATGGGCGAATTTATTCGCCAGGCGTGAATTTGCGACGAACTTCCGCATTTTGCCACTGGTGAATAAAATCACAAAATTGTGGGGTTTTTTATCCCGATGGCAACAATTTCGATTCACGGCGTCAAAATTTGCGT
This sequence comes from Xenopus petersii, assembly GCA_038501925.1. Taxonomy (NCBI): domain Eukaryota; kingdom Metazoa; phylum Chordata; class Amphibia; order Anura; family Pipidae; genus Xenopus; species Xenopus petersii. The sequence goes on along the minus strand of CM076684.1, from coordinate 10,648,338 downwards.
TTGGCAATTTTTTTGCCATTTCGTGAATTTCGATGGAACTTGTCAGCAAAACAGGACAAATTTGCCCATCACTTTATTGAAGGTTTCTTCAATCCATTTGCATATGATACAGTTAAAAAATATACTCACCTGAGAATAATGAACACAGTGGTAACTAAGTCCCACTCACTGGACACAATTTGATGATCAGTCCCTAACAAACATACTAGGGGTATGGGCACCCTCAGGTCTGCTATAAAACCCCCTGATGAGCCCCTTAGTGCTAAATTTCATAAGTGCAGTTGCCCATAGCAACTAATCAGATATTTACAATAGACTGACCCCCAAACACATTGTGATTTGTTGCTACCAGTAACTACACTGATGCAAGTTTGCACCCCAAAGGTGCCTTTATCTGCAAATCTGACCCACATGTACAGTGCCATGCTAAGGCTATTGGTAGATGTCAATCACATGGATATTTGAGTTCAGGGAATCACTCAGAAATGACATTACTGGAAATTATTTTTGCTATTTAACTGGAGCTCTTTACACACATTAGATAGGGTCTTGTTGGGTGAACTAGTTAAAGAGCTAAACATTTAACATGGTTTCCTTTTGCTTTTGTTCTTCGACATCCAAATTTGTTATCTACAAACACTTTGTCTTGTATTTGATGAATGAGCTTGTAGATTCACAAACAACAATGCCTGGACTTAAATTATTATTAGTAAATCCATAAAAGAATTTGCTTCATTTGTGTGCTAAAAAGAACATCATTTCCTGAACCTCTCTTTATATATTAGATCCCTTAAGAAGTCAGGCTTACTAGTCTATAGTCACTAGGCTGAGAAAGTGTATATTGGATTTGGTTTTGCTTCCCCTATATGAATAAAGATTATATGCGTAAAAAGTTTCAGGTCTTAAGGTCACAGCTACTGTTTTATATCTCAATTATCTCAAGGGGTGTGGCATCTGGTCTACAATAGGAGTTTTTAATTGGTCTAAATAGGGATATACTACTTTCAGGCAGAAAAGCCTTCCGTATTACTATGATGCAAGTACTAAAACATTGTGTGGTTTATGTAATAGTATTGACTGTATACAAAGCATTTCCTCAAGCATTTTAACCCTTTACGAGTAGAGATTTACTTGGATTAGTCGAATTGTAGATCAGTGATCAATGCCAATTGTTTATTGGCTCTTCAGTGGGGCAAACTTGTCCACTGTAAGAACACAAATACCTATTTCTATAGAATACAAGGAGGAATTGAAATTATTTTATATATCTGCTTTCCCATTAACCCATTAAAATGCGGCTAAATTGGTAAAAAGACTCTTTTTCCCCTTTAAATAATACATTTTATGGACAAATACAAACCTTTCTTTAAAACAGAAACCTTGGTATCGGAGGAAGCATTTCCAATCAGATTGTGGGCAACACAGTCATATTCCCCAGAGTTTATCTCTGAGTTATTCAGCAACAGAGTTGGGTTGTTCTGGGTTATTAAAGGAATATTATCCCTCAGCCACGTGAAGTGCGTAATTTTTGGATTGCTGCTGAAAACATTGCACTGTAGTTCAATAGTCCCATCTATGTTTTCATATTTAATAATCTGCACTCCCTTTGCAGCATCTGGAAAAAAAAGCACACTGAGGAGAGAAACATATCGGATAGTGGGTATTCTCAGTTTCAGGATTACTGCTTTAGCAAGCATAAGGGTCAGGAGGAAAGAGTTTATAATCACAACCTCTTTATTCATGTGAATGGGGATTGACTCAATGCGCTCAGTACTTTCATGAATACTGTTTGATAACTCACCAGTGGGTATTTTCAATCAACAATCAGCAGTCAAGCAACTAAGTACAACTCATTTATACCATTCAAACAAATAAAGCAAAGATTGCAAGAGTTGTGTCCATGCCCAGCAATCAAAAAAGTTGGGAAACTTACTAACCCATAGTCCTTGGTCCTTATAGAATAGTATGGGACCTGTTATCCAGAATGCTCGGGGGCCTGGGGTTTTCTAGGATAATGGCTCTTTCCGTAATTTAGATCTCCATACCATAAGTCTACCAGAAATTAATTTAAACATTAAATAAACCCAAAAGGCTTGCATTGCCTTTAATTAGGATGAGTTGTACAGTATCTTAGCTGGGATCAAGAAAACATAACTATTTTATCATTACAGAGAAAAGGGAAAACATTTATAAAATCTGATTAAATTAGACTCTAGGGGCAAATTCACTAAAGTGTGAAGCGCCTAGCGCTAGCACAAATTCGCTTGGAAGTGGACCTACTCAAGCGCTACTTCGCACCCTTACGCTAGGCGAAGTTGCACTATGACGAAGGGATGTAACTACTTTAATTCACTAACTTGTGCATTTTACTGAACGTTAACTCTTGCGCCAGACTTGCCTGCGCCACCTCAGACCAGACGAAGTGCAATAGAGTAGATAGGGATTGCTTCAAAAAAAAGTTGGTGTCTTTTCCTTTTTTAAGGGTGATAGGCTGAAAATGATCGTACATTTTTTTGGGGTACCCTCCTTCCCCCCTACATTTCCTGACATATGGCACCTAAACTATACAGTGGGCACATGTGTAGGGCAATATAACAACTCTATTTTATTTAATGAAGCTTTTGCAGGCATGTGTAGTGTAATGTATTTGCTGCTACATATACGTCCATTGTACTTTAACTTGGTGTGTAAATATAAAAATATATATCTGGAACGGTCCAATTCCTATGACGGACGAATGGCTAGTGTCAGAGGGTTGATATCTGTCACCCCCGCCCTCTATGACGCCATAACGCTATATGGCCCAAGGCAGGATGGACTATTATGGCGAATGGTCTACTGTGGACAATGGTCACTCATATAGCTTATACTAGGCCATACAAACAAAAGATCATCACTCTGTTACTTAAATTCCAGAGTGTCTGTTGGGGCCCCTTTCTACTGAAGTGCGGCTCAGATTACTGGAAATACCACAATGGCCTTGGTTAGCCGATAGCTGATTGCGAGGCTGTGGACCGTTGGAGCTAGGCACAGTATGTTACAACATTCCTTTGATAACATGTAAGACTAAGTAAATCATTTAGACATTAATTGTATAAGGAGGAGACAGACTATGTATGGTATTTCCGTGAAACCCTTGTCACAATTATTGTAAAAGCCTTCTGATAGCTATATAATGCCTGGACCAAGAGGTGGGTCTTTGGTAAGTCCTTGGCTGACATTCTGTGTGTTACTCCAACAGCTTACCCAGACAAAACTGTTATGTAGTATTATGTAAGAATAAATTGCCTGACTATTAGTATTACTAAAGGTTTTCCTTTACTGAGTTTTGTCTTACACAAGGTCAAAATGGTACTACTAAAAGTACCATCAGGTGCCGTATGCAAATTAGGCATCGCTAGCATAACTGCGCTTTCCTTGACGAATTAACGCTAGCGCAACTTCGCTACCTTTCGCCTCCCTGAGCGCAACTTTGGATCTTAGTGAATTATCGGCGCACTGGTGAAACTTCGCCTGGCGAAGTGTGGCGAAGCCTGCGCTAGCGCAACTCCGCAGGTTTGTGAATTTGCCCCATATGGGAGATGGCATTTCCATAATTTGGAGCTTTCTGGATAACGGGTTTCCAGATTACGGATCCTAAACCTGTATATGAAATAACTTGATTAGAAAAATTTACTATTTATATCAGTTGGGTGAATTACTCATCTAGAATGGTTATAACCGCTTAGATGCTTTGTTTTTTAGACGTTCTTAGCTCCAGGCTATGCTTCTTGGTGATGAGCCAATGATTTGACTCTTTTGAAACAATGTGGGTGTTGCTGTTGGTCTTTTACTATCAGTTACATTTTTTTTTATTAACTTCTAAGCATGGATTCCACTTAATAATTACCTGTTTAGAATATACTGCATAAATAATTATATGTAAATAATAATTAAATGTAAATAATAATGGAGACCAAAGGCAAATTATCTTGGTGCAAATTGTGAACATCAAATTTAAATGATCCCTGTTACATATCATACATCATGGTACTACATACATTTTACTGGAATGACCACACCAGCGGATTTTCCCTCTCCTTGAATATTCCGTGCAGTGCAGAAATAGGGTTCAATTGGCCATTTCACGTTCTTCAGGGTAATATTCTGCCCTTCACCTGCTGACTCCATTCCCTTGAACCATAGGTAGGTCTGTATATCTGGGTTGGCCCTGCAATTACATGATAACGTAACCTCATCTCCCTCTTGTATATCAGGATCTCCGAGAATAGAAACCGTTGTGTTTTTGGGTGGATCTGTTTGAAATAAAGGAAATGTAAGGATCATTAACTGAAAAAGGAATTATTTAATTTAATAACAGGCAATTTGGGCTTTGCCACAACAAATATTTGTGTAGGGTAAAGGAAAGCAGAGCACACAATAACTTCTTCAGCACCATTCCCTTGCCTCTGTCCCTATATATTAGGCACCTACGGTATCTAGTGCTACTAACTACTATTTCTGTAGCAAATGAGAGCAGAAAACAGAAGATGTCACTGCTAGTGTCATTAACAACTGGAAAGCTGCAGATTGCAAGGGTCCCTCATGTCCTTATATGGTTTATGTATGTTTTTAGCATGCCTTCGTTTATTTCTAGCAAAAAATGGAATTAACTTAAATAACGCTTTACTATGTAATAGACCTTTAAATCATGTATCAGGATTAGTGATAGGCGAATAAATTCGACATTTCCACATTTCGCCGCAGGCAAATAAATTTGCGAAACTGCCGTGAAAAGCTGCTCACACCAAAACTGTCTCGGTTGACATTATTCGGATGCCCATTAACTTTAACGTCTGCGTCAAAATTGACACGAGCATCAAAATTCACTTTTCGCAAATTTTTCCCTGTTTCGCTAATTTCTCGGCCAATTCACTAATTTTTCGGTGAAACTGGATACATTTGTCCATCACTAATCAGGATTCATTGAGGTTGGTCATCTTGCAGAAAGAATGGCAAATTGCTAATGTGGTGCTGCTCTTCAAAAACGTATCCCATTCTTAGCCTCAAAACTATAGGCCTGTTAGTCTGACATCAGTAGTAGGAAAGCTTGTTCAGCTTTATCAATTATAAATGAATGAAGTCTCAAAAGTAACTTTGGCTTCCAAGGATGTTTGAGTCTAGAGTTTGGCAAAAGGGAAAACTGTGGACTGAAAATAATTTTAACATTTTTATATTTATTAAAAATTAAAACAAATTAGATTCATTTCAATTTTACAAACTAAATGATACATTTTACTTCTTTATTTGTAATCATTTTCTAAAAGTACCTCTCAAGAAAGCCAGATCTAGAAATAATATTGTAGAGCAAATCCATCCAAATACTATCCCTAAACTAAAGCTGATTAATATTCACAAACTGAAATTCTATGCCAGATGTCATACGTACAATTGACTCTGATTGGACTGGATACCAGGCTTGATTGTCCATTGGGGTATTTAACTGCACACTGAATTTCCGTTCTGTCGTCCGAATCTTTAGGATTCATGTTTATTATTGAAGTTTCTGTCAGCTCTGGATTCATGGGACTTTGTGTGGTGGTTTTCCTCTCGATTAAATCAAATTCCTTGTTCCACTTGAATTTTGGAGGTCTAGAGGCACATGTATGTATTGCTTTGCATGTAGCGACTGCAATTGTTCCTTCAGCAATATCGTTTGGTTTTTGAAGAGAAGGCCAAAGGGAATCTGATAAATCTGTTTAAAATGCAAAATCCCGACCTGTATTACAGTGGGTATACAGTATAACGTACTACTAGTAGGACTACACGAATGAGAAGGATAAACAGAATGATTGTTATTATTATTTTTTTTACAAATCTGTTATATTATATGTGGTTATTGCAGAAGTAGGTGTTGTGAAACAGACAATGAAACATTCTTATTCCAATTTTGTATCTTGTTCTTAATCTGGAAATTATTTTCTGCCTATAACTGCCTTTGGCTTCAAGAGGAGTCCTTAGCTACTTGTTTACCAGTGGACTGGATAATCCCAGTATTCCCAAAGTGTGCTACAAGGATATTTAGGGGCATATTTATCAAAGTCTGAATTTATCTCAACATGTTCTGCCAAAAACTCAGATCACATCTGCACCATTTTTTTCCCGCTTATTTATTATTACATTTTCCCGAAAATGTGGTTTGCGGGAAAAAAATCTGAATTTCACAATTTTTTCGGATTTTCCACCCAAACACTCAAAACACATCACACATTAAAATATCATTAGGACTTCTCCCATAGACTTAAATGCAACCTCGACAGGTCTGAGATGACGGCTTTTGGATTCTGACTTTTTCCATATAATTTCCGAAAAATTCATGATTTTTTGAAAGTCCGATTTTATACTAAAAATCACAATTTTTTTTTTGTAATTTTTGCATTTGGAGTTTCGTAAATAACCCCCTAAATGTTGCAATTAAATAAAAAGCCCAGTTTAGTAAAAAGTCAATAAATACACAACAATACTTTCAACTTGTGGGGGAAAGCAATGAGTCTGAATGGTGTGAGTAGAAGATAGGACTCAATATCCCAACTGAGGCACTTAAGTTAGTGATGGACAGAAAGATTCATTTTAGTATTCCCTTCCACTTAAAAGGGTTACCGGCCCTGATAAAAGGTTTGTTACATATTATCTACCTTTGAATATTAAAGGGATTCTGTCATGATTTTTATGGTTTTCTTTTTATTTTTGGGGTATCAGAAATCATTATATCTCATTGTATTTAATGTATTTCGGCTAAGATTCCCACTACTTCATGTTGTATTTAATGTATTTTGGGTGCCACTACTTCTCCCCCTTACTGTATAATGTATTTAGGATCTAGAGTTGCACCAGTGCACCATTATTTACAATGCGTACTGTGGGTATATACATATATATATCTGCTTTACTGTACAACCTAATTAAGGCTACTGGTATATGGGACAGTTATCCCATAGTGTATTTTAGCCGGCAGAGATTAGGAAGCGGTATAGGCAGTTTTGCCTGTTCACCGACTTGCTAAAATTCAGAGTAGTAGCAGCAGTGCTATTAGCTCATGGAGGACCCATCAGTTTAGGCAGCTGAATCCTTCAGCAGAGGTGTCCAGGAGCTGCTCTCTGGTTAGCTGTCCATTGTTCTCTTGATAGATTGTTGATGGACTGCTGAGGGGGTTGATATCACAACTTGCAGTTCAGCAGTAAAGAATGACTCAGAGCAGAGCCACATGGTTGGGGGAACCTAGGAAACTGACATCTAGCCCCATACCAAATGTCAAAATTAAATAGAAACAAATCTGTTTGCTCTTTTAAAAAATGGATTTTAATGCAGAATTCTGCTGGAACAGCACTATTAACTGGTGAGAATTTTTAACTGTCAGGAACAAGGATTCCTGGTTTAGAACAAGGGATCTGCTACATAGTGACGCCTGTTTCTCCAGGTTAAGCCATAGGAAACACTGTGGTTGTTGTCTGCCAGGTTGTCTGGATGTCTTTTCTCTGGTCAGTGCTTCCTGGTCCATCCACATGAACCAACTGCAGACAATAACCCAATGAGGGACTATTTAAGCCATCCTCTTCCTACAAGCTGGGCTGGATCATTGGCTTTCCGGCAGTCTCCACGAGTTCCTGTCCTGAGTTCCTGAAACCTAAAAGTCCTGTTCTTGCCCTGTTTTGACTTTGTTTTAACCTTTGGCATGTTATTACAGATTCCTGTTTGTTTCTGCCCTGACTCTTTGCGTGTTCTATTGACTCTGTTTGATTGCTGGAAGTAGAGAAAAAAAGGAACTCCTTTACCACAAAGAAAAAGAACAAGATCTTAGTGGTTACTAGCGGGGGCTGACATCCGTCAGATAGATACAAAAATTAAATAAAAAAGTACCCGTCAGTACCAACTGATTTTATGTCTAGTAATAACTTAATTAACTACCATTCAAGTAGTAGTTACAAAACTTAAATTAAAGTGCAGTGCGTGCTGGTAGTGATGGGCATATTTATTCGCCAGGCGCGAATTTGCGTCGAATTTGCGCGATTCGCTGCCCGCGAAAATTCGTGGCAAAAATTTGCCGCCGTAAAAAAAACAGACGCCAGTGCCGTTTTGCGAATTCTTCGCCGTTTACGCGAATTTCGCAAATTTTTCGGCGAAGCGAAACGGTGCAAATTCGCCCATCACTACATGCCGGTCATTTAATCCATCAACAATTTTATGTAAAGCTGATCAATTCCCAGGTCAATTAATTCCCAGGCCAATTCATAAATAAATTAAATATAAAGTGCCATTTAGTGTGTGTATCCAATGAATGTTGCCAGACTAAAAGTTGACAATCAATTCATTAAAAATTCATGATTGGGCTCAGGTGTTATTAATAATGTCCACAATTCATTAGAGAGTGACAATTTTGTTGATGTTCTAAAAAAAGTTCATAATTTAAGTAAAATTTATATATAAAGTGCCGTGCAATAAAGGTCAATTACTAGATAAGGATAAGTAAGAGTTAGATCTAAATCAGTTTTAAATTATGACCAGGAGTTGGGATAGGGGCCAAACCTAGCGCTACAGTCTTACAGTAAGTTAAAAATAGTGATGGGCGAATTTTTTTGCCAGGCGCGAATTTGCAAATTTCGTGGGAAATTCGCAAATTTTTCGGCGAAACGCCGCAAATTCTCCCATCACTAGTTATAAAGATATAAAGAAAAAATAGAGTGTGGAGCTGTCCCAAAGCTTGCTGCCTAATACATTTACTAAGACTGGGACACCACAAAGAGGAAGGCAGGACAGGGTAACCGAGACTGTGGCCTTGAAATTAACTTGCCCTGATCTTGGTTGAGGCTATGCTATGCCTGAAAAGACACCAATCATCGGCCCCTTAGAATGGAAGGAGAGATAAAGGTAGACAGTAGCGACAAAGGTTAAACCCAACCCACTTGTAAATCAAAGATAAAAAGTTTGTTAAAATTTTTTATTTCTCCAAATCTTCCTTCCATTCTAAGGGACCAATGATTTGTGTCTTTTCAGGCATAGCATAGCCTCAACTAAGATCAGGGCAAGTTAATTTCAAGGCCACAGTCTCGGTTACCCTGTCCTGCCTTCCTCTTTGTGGTGTCCCAGGCTTAGTAAATGTATTAGGCAGCAAGCTTTGGGACAGCTCCACCCTCTATTTTTTCTTTATATATTTCTAACCTACTGTAAGACTGTAGCGCTGGGTTTGGCCCCTATCCCAACTCCTGGTCATAATTTAAAACTGATTTAGATCTAACTCTTACTTATCCTACCTATCTAGTATTTGACCTTTATTGCACGGCACTTTACATATAAATTTTACTTAAATCATGAACTTTTTTAGAACATCAGCTTTGTAAATGCACCTTGTTTTCTATAATTAATTGTCACTCTCTCATGAATTGTGGGCATTATTAATTACACCTGAGCCAAATCGTGAATTTTTAATGAACTTTTAGTCTGGCAACATTCATTGGATACACACACTAAATGGCACTTTATATTTAATTTATTTATGAATTGGCCTGGGAATTAATTGACCTGGGATTTGACCGGCTTTACATAAAATTGTTGATGGATTAAATGACCAGCACGCACTGCACTTTAATTTACAGATGAAGCCACTTGGATTTGTGAGTTAAATGCGTCATGACTCAGGGTTAATTGAATAAACTGTGTTATCTAAAGTCATCTTAACTCATTTAATGCATTTAACCTTTTCATTAGCATACCAAAGCACCATTGTTCACAATGGTGAATGCTTTAATTAGATGGGATGTTGTGACGCAGTTTTCTGTGTTAAATGAGATAAATGGGATATCTGTGTTTAGTTATTCTGTGTCAAACAGACAAACCAAAGTGGCTGCATCTGTAAGTTTTGTAACTACTACTTGAATGGTAGTCAATTAAGTTATTACTAGACATAAAATCAGTTGGTACTGACGGGGTACTTTTTTATTTAATTTCTGTTTGATTGCTGCCTGCCCAGAAATGTGCCTGTATTTGGACTTATTACTACCTGCTCCATCTGACTGGCAAGATATTTGCATGGAGGTTATTTGTTCATCCTATAATTCTTGTGCAAAACTACCCATCTGTTTAATTGATTTCATGAAAGAAGCCTCACCAATCAGTGGGGCAATTTGTCTCATTTTGAAAGCTTGTGTTAGTTAGATTTGAACAGATGAGCTATAAGCTTACCTTTGACATCTATTTTAACCATCCTCCGGTTGACCTCATAAGCCGTAACATTATCGACTCCTGGATAATAATGTTTTCCATCTTCTGCATTCACATTGTCTATGCGCAGAGTACAGTCAAGTTTTGTAGGCTGGACAAGTAATGTCCGGTGTTTGTAATGAGATACAATTGATGTGGTGTTGTCGCTGCTAACAATCACATGATGCTTGTCTTCATCATAAACATACCACATCACATGGTGTGCTGGATAACTGAGAATACATGGGATCTCCACACATGAGCCCTTCAGTGCCTCCAGTTTTTCTGGAAAGGAGAAGACCTCTTGCTGCCCATGTGATTCTAGATGTAAAAAAAGGAAAACAAAGGAAACATAAGGAAAGAATTTGCTTTACTACTAATGTGCAGCTATTCAGTAGAAGCATGGCTGGTTGACCTACGTATGTGCTGTGCAACTTTTTTGATATAGAGGTTTTGACATTTCAGATGTTTATTTTAATGTAGGCTTAATTCACACTTCATCTCTCTTGAGCTTTTTATTCTACCTCTTCTGCACCTCCCATTGTCTTTGCTGCTCACTTTATCAGTATCTTCTCATTTTCCCTACATTTTACTCTACTCTTTCCCTCTTCTTGATTTCATTCATTCATCTGTAACGTACTGTAGCTGCCTTACTAAAATACGGATAGTGTTAAAATAGCAACAGACCAGGGATGGGCGAATTTTCGCTTCGCCAAAAATTCGCCGCCGGCAAAATGTCGCAGACGCCCATTAAAGTCTATGGGCGTCAAAAAAAATTTGTCACGCGGCGAAACTGTTTTGACGCGCGTCTTTTTTTTTTGACGCACGCTGCCATACAAATCTATGGGCGTCATTTTTTCGGTGAAATGAGGCGGAAAAATTCGCCCATCCCTACAACAGACGTGATCTACTCAAGGAATGGACTATTGCTGGGAGATGCACATTTTGGTTATACCAGCTCCTGTAGAACTCACCCCTTTTTCAGACTTTTTGCAGGGCTTTTAAGGGTCTTCTATCCAGGATTCGGTTCGTGATTTAGCCAAGATTCGGATTCCGAATCCTTGTGTCCAGCCGAACCAAATCCGAATCCTAATTTGCATATGCAAATTAGGGTGGGGAGGGAAATCACGTGACTTTTTGTCACAAAAATAGGATGTAAAAAATGTTTTCCCTTTCCCACCCCGATTTGAATTCGGTTCGGTATTCGGCCAAATCCAAAATAGTGGATTCGGTGCATCCCTACTTCTAGTGGAATCATAAATAAAATGAGTATGGGAAAACTGCTTGACTTGGATACAGTGCACATAGCTGGTTATGCTCATAGTGGTCCATTGAAGATACAGTTATGATAGACACGTGCACCCAAGTATCCAGACAACAACTTTTGTTAAGGTGAATTATTTATAAAGAGAGTCCCTGCACTGAGCATATAATATATCATGAGATCAATTTACTGTATGAGAAATGTGCAATGTTGTTTTCTTAAAGGTGGTCTCATATTTTACCTTTTAAAAGAAGGAGGAAGCAGATCTGAAGAAAATGAATCACCATTGCCCAAAATGTTTCAGACGGATTATTTCTCTCCTGTTATAAAAAAAAAATACATGCTTCCGAACTTAACACAGAACATAAATCTGGCTTTATAAGATGGTATATATTCGTCTTTGTAACGTTATTGCTGTTGCATAGCCCTACAGTGAAAATATTATTATTTTTAACCATACGAGTGTAAGTCTTCTGGCAATTTCTACCATGAAACACCTATAATTAACAGTTATATGGTGGCAGACATTAATTATATCCTTGCTTATATATCAAAGGGGTTGTTAATCACCTTAACTCTTATTCTTACTAGAAAGGGATGGGAGTTAGAAATTCTTAATATTAACTTAATGACTCATTCTACTAGGGGGAGTAAGGTATTCAGTGCAAATTCGTTGTGGCGTGTGGATTGCAAAGAATCATCATCATCATCATTTATTTATATAGCGCTGTCAAGATACGCAGTGCTTTACTGCAGTTATAGCAAACAGGGAATAAATGGTGGATAGCAGACAAGGATTACAGAATACAATAGGGTTTACAAACTAAAAGGATAGGGTACAATTGAGACATTAGGATTGTATAAACAATTTGTCATTTTTGATACAGCAATGATTAATTAAGGTACATCGAATAGGCCTCTTTAAACAGAATGTCTCTCTAGCAGGGACAATTGTGCCCACCATGTAAGGGGCCTTTACTTGTATAGTATCATAGAAGAGAAGGACGGTACCTGTGGATGCAGGTACAAGTCATGTGTTTACTTTTAATTTAAAAAAGCATTGCCACACAACATGTTCATATGCTTAGAGTAAATGGATATGCTACAGAGAGTAACACCAAACCATTCTACAATCTGTTTGCAAGGGCTCCCTCTGGATGAAGGCAGAGTAAATACAAATAATTCTATGCCACTAGCCAAGCAGAAGGATATATTGAGAGCATTTTGTTAATGGCTTTATCTTTATCTATGAAAAATAGACTAGATGTTAATAGCCCTCAGAGCAAACTAATTTCCTCTAAGCTTTCAGAATAAGATATTTTCTATATAGACATACTGAGGTATTTGGGAGTCAATACACCACTGGGCTCCCTGGTAGTGATGGGCGAATTTCGCGAAACGGCAAAAAATTCACGAAACTGTGCCAGCGTCTTGTTTTTTTTGGCAAAAATGCATCAGCGTCCAAAAACCGGATGCCGGCGTCCATTTTTTTTGATGCCGCCGAATTTTCGCCTGCAAATTTTCTCGGCCGTTTCGCAAATTCACACCGAATTCGCGCCTGCCGAATAAATTCGCCCATCACTACTCCCTGGACTTCCTATATAGCAACAACATTTTCTATAGCATATATTCATATCTTGGGATTTTTCCCAAACATATTTTATCTCTGTTCAATACAGAATGTGCCTAGATGCTGAAACAACCCCAAGCATTGCTTGAATTGGAATTGCTTAATATTCCACATTCTCATTTGTCTCTCACCTAAAATTGTGCTTCAATTTTTATCCAACCATTTTAACCATAAAAAATTCCCCTTTCATGGCAAGTTCATGTGATTCCTGATGTCAGCAAGTGGATGTTACGTTGAGCTCTTTGATGCTGTATTTTGACCAGGTGGACTCCATGGTGGAGAAAACCACTACACTGTATAATAATTAAGTTGCCATCTTTTCTGGGGGAAAAAACAGCCTTCCTATATTATATTTGCCTATTTATATATTGCCCTATAAATAACATTTGCATCAAGTTTCATTTTTGTGTCAGTCAAAACTCTAGTAAACATGAACACAATATATCAGCCTTCAATACAAAAAAAAAATAGATTAAAGACTCATCAAGTTACTCATCACCCCATAGTACACAAAAGACCCTCTGGGGTTTTCTGAATAACCATTCTTTACTTAATTTGGATCTTCATACCTTAAGTCTACTAGAAAATCATTAAATAAACCCAAAAAGCTGGTTTTGCTTCCAATAAGGATTAATTATATCTTAGTTGGGATCAAGTACAAGCTACTGTTTTATTATTACAGAGAAAAAGGGAATCATTTTTAAAAAATTGGATTATTTGTATAAAACAGAGTCTATGGGAGACGGCCTTTCCGTAACTAGGAACTTTCTGAATAACGGGTTTCCAGATAAAGGATCCCACACCAGTATCAGATTTTTTATGTCACCTAACATAAATCACACACAAGCAATTATTCATATATTTTATCTACTTTCTAAGGTCTGATGGCTCCAGAGCCATAGAATGTCCCTCAAAATGAAATTATCTTGAGAACAAGACATCGAAATGGCCTGTCCCTTCGGTCAAGTGAATTAAAGATACTTCTGCCTATGCCAAACAAGCCACATATAGAGTATCTCTCACCATAACACTGGAGCTTTTGTCCATAGCTTTCAATGTGATCCTTTCTTATCCACGTAGAATTTAGGCAATGGGTTAGTCAAGCAGTCTTTGCTGCTTTGTCCAGTTCTTTCAAAGTGTCGCTCCAACTTACTACCGAGTAGTTCATTCACTTGTTCCGTGTGTACTCAAGCTTCCTTATTCTGTCTGCTGGGTGTGAATCTGATATGGCTGCAAGTACATCACCGTGTGAAAGAACAGTGGTGCCCAGATAAGACTCTCTCTGAGAAGTTTATCTCCTGATTTACCCACAATAAACCGTCATGTTATTTAACAATGATACTGACCTCAATTGAAGAGATGGGAAATAATTAGAAGACTAAATGCTTTAGAAAGATTATAAAACATATATATGAGCGGTCGTCAAGTGCAGCACTTAGTCAGATAACATTAGTATAAAGTTACTGTCAAATCCAGGTCTCCTTACTATGAAAGAAATTTCAGTTCCACACTATACCACCTTGGAAACAAAATAATACATTTTTATCTGACCCACATATATCAGACTTTGCATTAACTCAGTATTCCCAGTGTAACACAGCAGAGTGTCCTATAAAGTAGTTATAATAGGAAACAGCTAAAGATATAAAAAATACAAAAATATATGTTTACGTTACACAAGAAAACAATAGAGGACATTAAGAGCCCAACAGAAAAACAAAAATATCTATAGCGGATAAAACATATCAATGAACCGCAAGAAATAATTAAAAGGTAAGCCTAAAAACATCACAATATTTCTCCAGAGAATGAACCTTAATGCAAGACCAAGCAGAGAAACTGGTCGTTCCTATTCCAGATGAAGAACTCTGACCAACAGTTCAAGACCTAGATAGCTTTACAAACCAATGCTACCAATAGAATTCAAACGTACCCACTACACAACTTTTCTAAACATTTAAATCATACACTACAAGATCTTTCTACAAAGAAAGGATTCTTTCCCATAGTAATGAAGATAGAAGAACTTATTAAAGTTACCAACACCCAGTCTAAACCACACTGTAGGGTGGATCATCTGCTAGAACCTACATTCTGGAGTCGACCAACTGCTAGAAATGATTAAAAGCCATTCTTTGCACACAAAGCAAATATTAGTATTCTACGTCTGGAGTGCATTGAAATCATTTCTCTCCCAGCAAACTGTGTGACTGAGCAGTAAGACCATGTTGCACTTACCCTTAAATTAGGAGTTCTATTGATCAAGACAGGGAGTTTTTAAGACCCAGATAATTAAGATACACCTAAATGAAATGCATTGTTCTAAAGGATGAATGGCAACAAGAAGTAATACCAGGTTATAATTTACAGATTAAACAAAAAAATACAAATTTCATTCTGGTATGCCTCTACAAGGATTTATATATTGTATATATTAATTAGCTGGCCTTGATATGGCACTTGAGCTTACGTATTTTGGCCAAATGGTGGTATTAACACTCTTTTGTAAATTATTTAGGGCTAAAACTGTACTCCTCCATAGCCCCCCACCCCCAATATTATCAGGGTAGTTATATCCCTACAGGGCCCCCTGCATAATTCCTATAGAGCAAATCAGTATCAATGGCTTCTTATCACTTCCTCTGGATTTTACTAATGAATAAGGCTGCCTATTATGTCCACTTATTTATAACAAGTGTACAAATGGTAGCTTATTTGATATGGCAAACAAAGCAAATAATAGGCATGCAGGAGGGGAAGAAAGAGCATAACATATCTCTGTTTGGAAATTATGTGGTCTTAAATGGAATCGAAACTTGAAAAAAAATTGGTGTAAACTTAGAGTGCTTCTCTGAGCACTTTTGTGATTTACATTTATGAGTGCTAATACCAGGCTTTTGGGTCAATAGCTCGATTGAAAGTCAGAAAGTCTGCAACTAGCAAGCTAAAGAACATAAAGAGAGTCCATAAAATGTGAGACATTTTAGAACTAGTGATGTGCTGGTCAGGAAAAACTCAACTTGCTGACTAGTGATGGGCGAATCTGTGGCGTTTCGCCTCGCCGGATAATTAGCGAATTTGCAGTGAAAATCGTGAAACGGCGCCAGCATCTAGTTTTTGACGAAATCGCTGAAATTCGCCACAAATTTGCGCCTGGCGAATAAATTCGCCCATCGCTACACCTGACCCTAGCTCATAATATTTAAACCCATGAAATCTTGCCATTGTATTACCTGCACCCAACCTGTACCCCAGTCTTCTTTCTCTGTACATTATTTATGTGTGCACGTCTGGTTCCAAGACACAGAATTAGGAGCAGTGGAGGAGTGTTCTTCCCCAGTCTGAGCCACACCCAACAATGGTTGGCCAAATTTCAACCAGAACCTGCCCAACCAGTGGTCAACCCATGGGTCACCGGGGGTTTCAGGTCAACCCACACAACACTTTTTAGAATGTTCATACATACAGTTTGGATTGTTCACACTGTCACTCTTTACATCATCATCATTTTTTAGAAGCCTTTTAATAGCTATAACCCCTTGAAGATCAAAACAGTTTTAAACCCTTGGAGATAAAACAGTAGTTTGTACTTTATTCCAACGGAGATATAAGTAATCCTTATTGGAGGCAAAACCAGCCTTTTGGGTTTATTTAATATTTAAATGATTTTCTAGTAGACTTAAGGTATCAAAATCCAAATTATTATACTCTTGGCCAGACCCTTTAAGTAAATTTTTTTATCATATATAAGTGCTTGTTTTCTAAAAGTTCTCATCTCTTTAAATTACTTCAGTGTCATCTTTACTGAACGTGACAGTTTATGCTGGGTAGATCAGGAGATCTCAAAGACAGAGCACCTTATCTAGGGAACACTCCTCTATCATACAGTAAGGTACTTGCAGCCGTATCAGATTCACACCCAACAGACAGAAGATTAAGCTTGAGTACAAATGAGACAAGTGAAGGTAGCCATAGACATAACAATTACGGTCTTTCTTGGAAAAGATTTTGTTCGTTTTAATAAACAAGTTGTGGTAGAGTGACAAGGAAAAGGAGGAAAAGGGTCACTCTAGCCTTTAGTTAGTTTAGAGGCTCCAGGAAGGGAGTTATGAAACAGAGAATCAGTGATCTGTTTAAAGACTTTAGTAGCCAGGCACTCCATTCCACAGATCCAGTCCAGACATTGGAGTTCACCTTCCACAGGAAAGCTGTCCTGTGGAAAGGCTTTTTAAAGTTAATTAGAATGGGAGAGTGGTTCTCTCAGCAGGACACAGCAGGTAGGAGACCTGGCTGTGTTAGGAACTCCCAGATGAGCTGGGAATGGCGCATGATACTGCAAGAAGCAGAGGGAGTCTGTGACCCTGACAAAGTTGTACCAGGAGGCTGAACAATCACCACCAGGAAGGAGTCCTGTGAGTACAGGGGTGAGTCACAACATTGCTTTGTTTGCTGGTAGTCCACAAGGGACCCAGTGTAGTCAGGGACTGCTCCAAAGTTTGAAGGTAGTGCCCAGTGGGCTAGGTTTTATTTTATGATTTGTTAGTATGATACTATGGTCACCCATGTGTCTGTGGATAATGGACTGTTTAAGTTTGTTTAAAAGGGAAAATAAACTGCTGTTTTCCTTGAAGAAGCTTTGTTTCCCTGTCTTTCTGCTGCTTTGTCCTATGCTGCCTGCCCACCATTGACTAATTCCCCCAAAAAATACGTGTTCAAGCCACCAGCTTGCCACAACATGTAGAGCTGAATTGTCAGATATACAGGTAAGAAACAACAGAATTCTGTTGTTTGGGTGCCTTCAAAGGCTCCTGATCAAAATTTTCGATCGACGAGTTGACCAATATACAAGTCTTCTGCTGATAAAGGTCAGCACTTTTCCCACCATACACACACCAAATATCATCCGAAAATTTGTTTTGTACGATATTATCTGTGCGTTTATGGCCACCTTGACTTGCCTACTTGGTCAGTAAGCAGGAACAACACTAGGAAGGAACTATAACCAAGGCTACATGAGAAACCCCTTGCATATGTTCATATTTGTGGGGAAGGACTGCATTGAAGGCTAAGAAAAAGGATAAAAGCCCCAGTGTTGTGGTGAGTGACTTTCTCCATGCAGATATGGTTTCAGCAGGCAGAAATACTTCAACTTAAAATCCTGTGAGTTTCTTTACTCAGTAACTCATTTGAGAAAAGTTGTCTTTAAACAGCAGTATCAAGTATTTTGGATTTCCACTGTATTTACACATACCTTTCATATCATTAACATTTGTAGCAATGTAGTTAGTGATTTAACTAGAGTGAGCTGGGCCCCCTGCAAAAAAAGTCTTAAGAGGGGTCCGGCACACTCGATCTCCATCCTCCAGCCCACTTCCCATCCTGCCTGTGCTCCACCCACTCTCATTTCTGATCCTTCCACTCCCGCCCTGCCTCCACCCACTTCCGCCCAACATGCGCCCCTTTCTTTGCCGCAGGTAAGAGAGCGGCTGAGGAGGAGGGGTTTTTTATTAGCTACAGAGGAAGATGACCCCACAGTCTGGGTCCCCTATTCCCTGGGCCCGCCTGCGACTGCTGGGTCTGCTTTCTCTATAGTTACGCCTCTGAATGCAGTATGTTTTAACCCTCTGTTCAAAACATGGCATCAAAGTGCTCAAAGTCCTGCTCACTCACTGGCTATGGGAATCCCATAAAACAACAGTCCAGGAAACCAAAGTAAACACTTCCCACATGTAAAACCCAAGTGTGGATGTTTCTATCACACCTTTCACCAGCTGTAGAAGGGTTTGGTTATTTCAGAACCTTGACACGTCTTGGTTTGAACTTTGAACAAGCATGAGGGAAATCCTCCAAAATGACAAAATGTTCCATAGGCAGGGGTGTAACTATAGAAATAGCTGGCCTTGTGAATAATGGGGCGTAGGGGGCAAGGATTTATAGGGGCCAAGTGGGACACTGAGAAAAATGTATTTTTCCCAAAGATTAGTAAGTCCCTAAAATTGCTGTAAGGCCTAGTTATGCAAATGCCCAGAGGACACATTGGCACATAATGGGGAATTCAAGGTCTACTTTCAAGATTTTCTTTACTCCAGAAAAACCATGCTAATGAAATGCTATTTTTATTTACATCTTGTGCGCCAGTTGTTTTAATACAAACCGTAAACAACATACTAACAAATTAAGCAGTAAAATATACCTTAGTGCAATTCAATGGCATAAAATTCTGCTCAAAGTGTATGAAGGCAAAGTACTCAGTACCACTAAAGAGCCCTAAACGGAACACCTCGCCTACATCTTGTACCCATAGGCACTTTTTCCTTTTTTCTCTTGGATGATTCACAAGTAATGAGCTCCCAAGTACATTGCTTACAAGGTGGCAGCAAGATATTAGCAGTTAGCTGCAAGTTTTAAGCCTGAGAAAACTCCTTCATCATCACCATCATCATCATCATTTATTTATATAGCGCTGTCAAGATACGCAGTGCTTTACTGCAGTTATAGCAAACAGGGAATAAATGGTGGATAACAGACAAGGATTACAGAGTACAATAGGGTTTACAAACTAAAAGGTTAGGGTACAATTGAGACATTAGGATTGTATAAACATTTTGTCATTTTTGATACAGCAATGATTAATTAAGGTACATCGAATAGGCCTCTTTAAACAGATGGGTCTTTAAGGAGCTCTTGAAAGTTTGGAAGGAAGGAGAAAGTCTGACAGCTTGTGGCAGAGAGTTCCAGAGAAAAGCAGAAGCCCGAGAGAAGTCTTGTAGATGAGAATGGGCAGAAGTGATCAGAGGAGAAGTGAGAAGATCAGAAGCAGAGCGTAGGTTTCGTGAAGGAGAGTATTTGGAGATTAGAGATGAAATATAGGGAGGGATTTTGTTATTAAGGGCCTTGAATGTGAGTGTAAGTAATTTGAATTTGATTCTAGAAGAGATTGGGAGCCAGTGAAGGGACATACTGTACATATGGGAGCAGCTGATGTTGAGCGGCGAGCTAGATGAATGAGTCTAGCGGCCGCGTTTAGAACAGATTGGAGTTGTGAAGGGTGACTTGTTGGAATACCTGTGAGGAGTAAGTTGCAGTAATCAAGGTGGGAGATGATGAGAGACTGAATCAGTGTTTTAGTTGATTCTGAACTGAGATGGGGTCGTATTCGAGCAATGTTGCGCAGTTGAATACGGCAAGATTTTGCAAGTGTTTGAATGTGTGGTGAAAAAGACAGATGAGAGTCTAAGATGACTCCTAGGCAGCGTGCCTGTGTGGTGGAATGAAAGGTGGTGTTGTTTATGGTGAGTGATATCTGAGGGACAGGGGAAGATCTTGGAGGAAATATAATGAGTTCTGTTTGAGAAAGGTTCAGTTTCAGGTGGCGCTGTAACATCCAGGAGGAGACAGCAGAGAGACAGTGTGTGACTTGGGAAAGAACAGAATTAGAAAGATTAGGAGTAGACAAGTAGAGTTGGGTGTCATCAGCATAAAGGTGATACTGAAGTCCAAATGACTGAATGAGTTTTCCTAGTGAAGTTGTATAGAGCGAGAACAGCAGGGGGCCAAGAACAGAGCCTTGAGGAACTCCAGCAGAGAGTGGGAAAGTAGTAGAAGTAGAGTTAGAGAAGGAAACTTTAAAGGAACGGTCAGACAGATAAGGTGTAAACCATGAAAGAACGGTGTCCCGAATGCCAGATGAGTGTAGAATGTCAAGAAGGAGTGTGTGGTCAACTGTGTCAAAGGCTGCAGAGAGATCTAGAAGGATTAGAATGGAATAATGACCTTTAGACTTTGCCAATAGAAGATCATTGGTTACTTTGGTGAGTGCAGTTTCAGTCGAGTGTGATGGGCAGAAGCCAGATTGCAAGGGGTCGAGGAGGGAGTTGTGAGTGAGATGCTGGATCAGGCGTTTGTAAACAAGCCTTTCTAGTAATTTGGATGCAAATGGAAGAAGGGGAGACCGGTCGATAGTTAGTGGGAGAGCAGGGACCAAGGGAAGGTTTTTTGAGGATAGGAGTGATTAGTGCTTGTTTGTATAATGATGGAAAGGTACCAGTAGAGAGTGAAAGAATGAATAGGTGGGTAAGTGCAGGAGAGATTGTATCAGAGATTGGGTGGAGAAGGCAAGAGGGTATGGGGTCAAGGGAGCAGGTGGTGGGTTTTGAGCTGGCTAGAAGTTTGCTAACTTCATCTAGAGTTGCAGGGGTGAAGGAGTGCAAAGTAGATGTGAGTGGACTGCACGTTGGTCTGAGATTGTTGTCGGACGGTATGCTCAGCCTAATGAGATCGATTTTTTCATTAAAGAAATGAGCAAGGTCTTGATCGGTAACATTAATAGGTGGAGGAGGTGGAGGGGGGCATAGGAGTGAGTTAAATGTGGCAAACAGCTGCTGTGGTTTGGAGGACATAGTAGATATTAGATAAGAGATGTATTGTTCTTTGGCTAATGATAGAGCTCGGTTAGAGCAGGAGAGCATGAATTTGAAGTGGATGAAGTCAGGATCAGTCCGTGACTTTCTCCACCGTCGCTCAGCTGATCTACTACATCTCCTTGAGGAAGGGCACCTTTTTCCACTGGGAAGTGATGGATTCTGGGGGCTTATAGTTCCACTACTTTTCAGGGAATCTGTGCAATGACTAGTAATAAAGGCAGAGGGACTTCAAGTCTCAGCATTGGCCCCAATCAGTTCTTATAGGAGGCTCTAGAGGACTTGTCTCATGCCAGTTTATACAATAACAGTTGCAATAACTCCGGTCATCATGAAATGCTTTGAGAGACTTGTGATGGCCCACATCAAGAGCACCCTCCCCCGCTCACTTGACCCACTACAATTTGCATATCAGCCAAACAGGTCAACTGAGAATGCCATATCTTCTGTACCCCACCTCTTACTAATCTGGACAAGAAAGACAGTTATGTGAGAATGCTGTTTATAGACTTTAGCTCAGCATTCAGTACCATCATCTCTCAAAAGCTGAGTGGGAAACTAAGCGAGCTG
This sequence comes from Xenopus petersii, assembly GCA_038501925.1. NCBI lineage: Eukaryota > Metazoa > Chordata > Amphibia > Anura > Pipidae > Xenopus > Xenopus petersii. The sequence goes on along the minus strand of CM076684.1, from coordinate 10,626,221 downwards.
GGATTGAGTACCTCTTTGTGCAATTGGATCTTGGACTTTCTGTCAGAGAGGCCTCAGTCTGTTCGTATTGGCCACAACGCTTCCAGCACCATCAGATTGAGCACAGGAGCTCCTCAAGCATGTGTTCTCAGCCCGTTGTTGTACAGATTGCTGACACATGACTGCATAGCTAGACACAGCTCGAACCACATCATCAAGTTCGCCGATGACACAACTATGGTGGGGCTCATCAACCACAATGACGAGTCTGCGTACAGAGATGAGGTTCAGCGGCTGGCAGTCTGTTGCAGTGAGAACAACCTGTCACTGAATGTGGATAAAATTAAAGAGATGATCGTCGACTTCAGGAGAACTCTCCCTGTTCACACACCACTCAAAATCAACGGCTCCACAGAAGAGACAGTAAAGAACACCAAATTCCTGGGAGTCCACATCTCTGATGACCTCACCTGGACCACCAACACCGCCTCCATCACCAAAAAGGCTCAGCAGCGTCTTCACTTCCTAAGACGACTGAAACAGGCCAACCTTCCGCCTCCCACCCTCACAGTGTTCTACAGGGGCACCATAGAGAGCGTCCTGATGAGCTGCATCTCCATCTGGTACAGTCGTGCCAGCTCTGCTGACCGGAAAAGTCTACAGCGGACTGTCAGAGCAGCTGGCAACATCATTGGACCGGCTCTTCCATCACTGCAGGACATCTTCCACAAGCGCTGTGTAAGAAAGGCCTCCTGCATTGCACTGGACTCCACACACCCCTCACACGGACAGTTCATGTTGCTCCCATCCAGCAGACGCATTCGCAGCATTAAAGCCAAAACAACCAGGCAGCGTGAAAGCTTTTTTCCGCAAGCTATCAGACTCCTCAACTCACTGCCTGTCCTCCCACTACATTCCAGACACACCTGAACTGTGAACTTAACTTTGTGAACTGTTAATTTATTTGCACATTTCTAAAGGTTTACACATGTACATAGCCAATTTCTGCCAAAATATTGCACATTTTTACATATTTATTGTGTATTTTTAAGTGCCTTTTTGTGATATGTACTAGCTGGAGCCACGTAGTCTCATCTCACTGTGTATTCGTATACTGCAGAGATGACAATAAAGTTGACTTTGACTTGACTTAATACATTTTATTTTAGGAAAGAGATAGTCCATTTTGATCACTGGTGATGATGATTCATTTTATGAAGATTTCCTTCTTCTTTCTTTTTAAAGGTAAAATATCATATAGCATTTAACAAAGTACTATTGCACTCTACATATGCAATACGTTGATCTTTTGATATATATTATACATTCAGTGGAGATGCAGGAACTGCCTTTGTAGTGCAGTGACTGAATTAGGCAAGGGTGGTCTATTCTCAAGGGTGGACAGCTGCTATCTTCATGTCCATCCCACCCCTTAATGCACTGTGTCCCAATAAACGTGTTTTCCCTTGTTTATAGTTAATTTATGACTCCATTAGTATCACATTGAAAGCCTGTGCAGGGGTTGGCTTTACAGGAATGGGTATCTCCCACCACTTGTCCTTTCTTTAAGTGGCTCAATCAAAGTTTAAATGTAATCACTAGATTTTTTTGGAAATGTGCCTTCGGGTGCAATTACATCAAAAGTTTTCACCAAACTTTACCAAACACAAACCTTAGAGCAAGCAGTTGCTACCCAAGGCATACAATTAAAGGGCATGTAAAGTCTAAAATAGAATAAGGCTAGAAATGCTGTATTTTGTATACTAAATATAAACATGAACTTACTGCACCACATGCCTAATCAAACAAATGATTTATGCTTTCAAAGTTGGCTACAGGGGGTCACCATCTTGTAACTTTGTTAAACATCTTTGCAAGACAAAGACTCTGCACATGCTCAGTGTGGTCTGGGCTGCTTAGGGATCGTCATAAACAAAGCTGCTTGAGTTCTGAATGGCTGGTAAGTAAGGTGGTGGCTCCCCCTGCTGTTCATAAGTATGATTGTTTCCCTGCTCAGCAGATAGGGACCGTCTGACAATTCCTATCCACAGCAGTAAATGAAGGAAGAATTTCACTGCATACAGTCAGGTTTTTTATAAAAACAGTACACATTTTTTAATTAACGTGTATTGGAGATAGGTTTCTTTTTCATTAAAGAAAGTAAAAATGGGATTCTATGTTTTTGTCTTTACATGCTCTTTAATAGTATTCGTCATGGTCAGTTCATAAGATATCACCAAAATTGTTCAGATTTGGAGCCAACCGAAGAACAAGCTAGTCATCGGAAGGATAAAATAATAAATTCACAAAACTGCAGAAAAATTTGCCAGTGAATAATCCATCTCATCAAAAAAATTTGGGCACGTGCCAGAATAGCTGCGCGCATTAAAGTCATCACGCATTAAAATTATTTGTATGGCCAGTGTCTTTAATGCATTTGGACAAAATAGGCGCGCATGCAAAAATTACTGCGGGTGACAAAAATTTACCCGCGTTAAAATAATTCTTACTGCCATTGACTTCAAAGCGTTTCGTGAATTTTTTGCTGTTTTGCGAATTTCGAGAATTTCTGGGTGAAGCAAAATGAGTCAGGGTTATGGAAGATAGCTCATAGTACAAGTTGATCCAGGGACTGGTCCGATCCATTTGGAGTCAGGAAGGAATTTATTCCCCCACTGAGGCTAATCATCTTTTGTTTTTTGTCTTTCTTCTTCTCTTGTTTGTACTTGTTTTTCTCCTCTTCTTCTTTCACATGTGGGGTCAGGTGGACAACAAGTGTTTTTCAAATTTCCAAAAAATCTAGATGCACTGAAGGGCTCCTGTGTGCAGAACCCATGTCATTACGGTCCTTATTCCAATCAGCCATATCATGTGTTGTGGTTTGTTTACTATCAAGATGAGCATCATGTGATTTTTGACAGTCGGAACACCTCGCCCCATCTAGCACGTCACTTACAAAATTACAATTCATGTGCAGCCTGCCTATAGACAACGTGACTTCTGAAGATGGGAAATATTATTATCCAAGAGTAGATAATTCTGCGGCGTATGATATCAACCAGACCATGATTAAATTAAAGGTAAGTTTATAGCTTATCAGTCAAACCAAACTGACAAATATTTAAAAAATGGAAATAAACCCCACTGACTGGTGAGGTTATATTTAAATAATTCAAATATTTCAAATATTGGTGTGTAGTGCCACCTAGTGGTCAATTTGTAATTCATTTCTCTAAAAGTGGCCTTACACAGGAAGATCCGCTCGTTTGGCAATGTTGCCAAATGAGCAGATCTCTCCCCGAAATGGCCACATTGAGGTGAGTGATATCATGCCAATCCGATAATAGGCCCTAAGGGCGGTCGCATCAACGAACAGATGCGGTTCGCTCAATCGGCATCTGCCCGACTTTCCTTTAGATATCGATCAGGGACACCAGTCGACGAGCCAATAAGCTGCCGACTCGGTCTGACTGGAGCTTTTATAGGCACATTATAGGCCTTTACTCTTACAGCTCCGGACGATTTATTGTATGTTTTGCTGCCAGAGTTTTCTCCCTTAGTGGTACTGGGATTGTGATATTTAAGTCTCTTTCCCATTCTTTGTGAACAAATTGTTTGGGGATTTTACTGTTTCCTTCTAGGAGCTTGTAGTATGTTGAGATTGGTTTGCTAACAATGTCTGCTTGTTCTATCATGCTTTCCTAATTTGTTGGGGGTTTATTTCAATCTGCTTCTTTTGTTTTTTCTATAAAGTAGTGCAGTTGGTTGCAGTTCCAAAAATCTCTAGGATGGAGACCCCCATCTTTTTTTTTCTTCTGCTAATGGGATTACTTTGTTGTTCTTTATAAAGTCGGCTATTTTAGTAGGTCTTCCTTCCTATCTGTTGCCATCTTCTAAATGCTCCTGGTTCTATACTTGGTTTGAAAGAGTGGGTTATCTACCAACGCTTGCAATATATAAGGACATTTTGTGAGAAGACTAATGTCCCTATTATTGAACCAAAATTTGAATGTTGGCCCTATTAATGGGTGTACCCTTGCTGTTTTAGGGAGTGTCTCTGGGGTGGTCCAGAGATAATTAATTAGGAGTATATCTAAATTGGATGTTTCCAGATCAACCCAATCCTTCATTACGGATTTGGAAGCCCAAAACCATTGAAAGGGTTAACATCTGATATTGTAATCTGTGGGGTTTGCCAGCCCATACAAACTTAGTTATTAATGCTTTTACTTTCTTAAAAAAGAGGGCAGGGAGTGTTATTGGTAAATTCTGCAGGAAATATGCCATTTTAGGCATAAGTATCATTTTAATCGCTTGGATCCTACCCAAGATAAATTCAGTTTCTCACTGAAATTAGATAAAATTTATATTCCTAGGTATATGTTATCTTTAATCCTTTTAAAAGGGAAACTTTGCTTTAATGAGTTTCTCATATTCCTGATATATTTATATTGAGAATCTCCAACTTGGTATAGTTAACCTTAAAATTTGAGAGTGCTCCAAAATTATCAGCTGAAGAAAATTGGGTAAGGAGATTGTCGGGTTAGTGATTAACATCATAAGATCATCTGCATAGACAGCAATTTTGTATTCATTGTTTATCACCTTAATCCCTGAAATATTCATGTTTAACCCTGACAACAGAGTTTCCATCACCATGATGAAAAGTAATGGGGACAGGGGACAGCCCTGTCTTGTACCATTATGTATCTCAACTGGGGATAATAGCGTACCATTGACTTTTTATTCTAGCGTAAGGCTCTTGGTATAGTGCTAAAATACATTGTATTGTTATATCTCCTAGGCCGAAGCTAGTAAGAACCCTCTCGAGAAAGACCCAAGAAACTCAGATCAAATGCCTCCTCGGCATCGGTGGTAAGTATCAATGTAGGGGCCTTGTTCATTTTAGCTAAGTGAATTAAAGAGATTACTTTGTAAACATTATCTTTTCCTTCCCGTTTAGGTGCAAAGCCTGCTTGGCCAGCATGAATTAATTCTGGTAAATCTATAGAAATAAGTCAAATCAACTGGACTTGCAGTGTTTTTCTTGAAATGTTTCACCAATCATCCAACTGGCTTTCTCAATTCAGAATAACTTGTACATAGGATCTTGCTTTGCTATATATCCTCTGGAATGTTGCTCCAATCAGCATAATCTGTTTATCAAAATCCACAATGAGGATTCCAGAGGAGATATAGCAAAGCAAGATCCTATGTACAAGTTATTCTGAATTGTGAAAGCCAGTTGGATGACTGGTGAAACGTCTTCAAGAAAAACACAGCAAGTCCAGTTGACTTGACTTTTTTCTATAGATATACCATGACTTGGATGAATGAGGATCTTCACAAACATAATTATTGTAAGTATCATTTCAATCTGCTTGCTAACATTTTTGCATATATCTATAGATCTATATTTATTAGTAAAATCGGTCTATAACTGGTGCATAGTTGTGGATGTGTGGTTTACAGAGTTAAAATAGGGGCTTAGGAGTGATGACAATTCCTTTTTGTATGTTTTGTAGTATAGAACACTGTATCTATCTGGCCCTGGGCTTTTCCCTGTTGTTATGGAGTCTATAGTCATCTCCATATCGCTCGAGGAGAATGGAAGGTCTAAGGCCATTTTCTTGCTCTCTGACAGGGTCCTCAAACTGGCTTGTGCTATAAATTGGTCTATGTCCTCTAATCTTTCCTTGTTTAAGCCCGCCATATGGTCTGATAATATTGCTGGAAGGTAGTTGCTATACTCTACGGGTCGAATATCGAGGGTTAATTATAAGGGTCGAATATCGAGGGTTAATTAACCCTCGATATTCGACTGGGAGTTAAAATCCTTTGACTTCGAATATCGAAGTCGAAGGATTTTAGCGCAAATAGTGCGATCGAACGATCGAAGGATTATAATCCAGCGATCGAAGGAATATCCTTTGATCAAAATAAGTTAGCCAAGCCTATGGGGACCTTCCCCATAGGCTAACATTGAGTTCGGTAGCTTTTAGATGGCGAACTAGGGGGTCGAAGTTTTTTCTTAAAGAGGTCGAACGATTTTTAGTTCGAATCCTTCGATTTGAAGTCGTAGTAGAAGGTCGTAGTAGCCCATTCTTCGAATCCTTCACTCGAAGTTAGTGAATCGGCCCCTACGTATCATAATAAATCTTTTGTTCTTTACCTTTTATTGACGTAACATGAGTTACAGAGTCTAGCTTCTTTAGTGTGAACAAAGTATTTATTTCATTTGTCTCCCATTCGTAAAACCTCTGCTTGCTATTTATATAAGCTTTATAGGTACGTAGATCTAAAATTGCCTTCAGTTGTAACCTTTTATTTTCTAATTGAAGTTTAAATTGCTTTATGTGTTTATTCTATGTAGTATTTCTTGTAGCAGGGCATTCATTTCTTTCTCTTTTTTCAGATTGCTACACAGAGCTAGCAGTTGATCCCTCACTAGAGAGGAGAGAGACTGCTGCTGCTGCTGTGTCGGCATGTCCTGCCCCCGCTTCGCTGGCTGGCCTGTGTGGAGACTGGGTGGGTGGGGAGACAGAGTGTGGACTTCACGACAGCTGTGCTGTATGGAACGCATTTTAGGACATCCTGCAGCTACAGTAAATACCCATCCTTCCTGCGATGTCCTATGCTTTCTGAATGGCACATCGAGTGCTTTTACCGTCACTCATTGTCCAAATCTGCACTCACACCTCCGACCTGTACCCTCCCGTTAGTCATGCTAACTCCGCCCTCAGCCTTCCGCCCTGAGTCTACCACCCTGAGTCTTCCGCCCTCAGCCTTCAGTCTTCAGCCCTCAGGCTTCAGATCTCTGTTTTCAGCCGACAGTCGGCGGAAGTTAGCAGACTGACGGCTGAGAAGGGAGGGTACAGGACGGAGGTGTGAGTGCAGGTTTGGACGATGAGTGACGGTAAAAGCACTCGATGCGCCATTCAGAAGGCATAGGACATCGCAGGAAGGAGACGGCCTACAATGCCCATGTGTAAGAGTGACAGATGTCTTTTGCACAGCATTTCAATTACATGGTTTCGGAATTTGTTTTAAGCTCTTCCTGAACCTGTCGATCTGCAATTGTAATAATAATTTTACTAATAAAGTTTCCCTATCTTTTTTTTTAAAGGTCAATATGGGAGAACATCTGCTTTATCACCTAAAATTTGAGTTAATTTCTCAGAATATAAATGCAGTACCACATGATTTATTTCTATTAGGTGTGCTCTCCTTTTAAAGGGGAAGTAAAATTCCCTGGTAATTTTTTACTTTGCACAGATCCTCAACATAACTGTGGCCTATAGCACATGCAGAACTGCAGCCCCACACCTGCATTATTGGTCATTCCCATCCTGAACCTCAACTGGGAACAGGCACAGTGGCCCAAGATTTCAGTTTGGTTTCCAGTGTTAAAGGAAAACTATACCCCCCAAACAATATAGCTCTCTATAAAAAGATATTGCATAAAACAGCTCATATGTAAAACCCAGCTTCATGTAAATAAACCATTTTCATAATAATACACTTTTCTAGTAGTATGTGCCATTGGGTAATCATAAATAGAAAATTGCCATTTTAAAAAATAAGGGCCACCCCCTGGGATCGTAGGATTCACTGTACTCACAAACAAACCAACAAACCATACATGTTAGGTCACATGAGCCAATTAACAGACAGAGTTGTGTCTTTTGCTTCCTTACTTCTTCCTGTTTTTATAGTAAAAAAAAAAAAACCTTTAGCTTTTCCCCTAATGAGCCATTAATACTGCCACTTAAAGAGGGGTGAATGGAGATTTATTTGAGACAAAGTTGAGGACAGGGAGAGGCTTTACCGTGAGCTCCATTTCAAAATGTTGGCGGGACAATGTTGTTAAAAATGTTTTTCTTCTATGTTTTTTGTTGTTTTTAATGATATATTCTATCAACTAACATGATATCATTTACATGTTTTCTTCTTTGTTAGTTATCAATGTCAAAGCAATCCATCTGGATAAATCTGTGTAGGGTGAAATGATTTCAATGATTTTTGCTGAATATATTTGAAGTTACATTATTTATCTGTCCCTTTCAAAAAAATATTAATAATTAACCTGTATTTTAATTACTCAGATGTCCCTAATAATATAAATCTTCAAGGACCAGGAGAAATGGCTGAAGGAACCCCAGTCATTATTAGATGCTCAGTAGAACATACCTGCGTCTCTGATCCTCCAACTCTCCATTGGAACAAGAGAGGACATCCCGTTAGGACAGGACAACAACATCTCTCAGGAGGGACATGGGAAGCTATATCTGAAATTAATTATTCTCCTACATATTAGGATGATAGAACTGAAATACAGTGTTCAGCCGACAGCCGCTTACCCTAATGGGCAAACCAGCCACCAAGCAACTCCACTCAACATTATGTGTATGTAGTATTGTCAATAGAATTAAAGGTGCCCTCTACTGAGTTGGAAAAATTCTATTACTCAAGTAGAACTTTATTTATTTAACCAACAATATAATCAACAGGTTCAGACTAAAGCCTTGGTAACACTTTTGCAATGGTGGATGTCTGTCTGGTGGAACATGGGCTCCTGCTCCCTACTCTCTATCCTAACCACTGTCAAAATGGTCAAAGTCCTTCCTCTTCCTGCAAATTATATCCTCTTAAAATAACAGTAAATGAAAATAAACTTTATAACCTACATATGAACAATGACAACAGGATCAGCAACTGCAACAAATAAACAAGAAAACACTATTCCCAGTTATGTCCCACAGTTCGTCTTGTTTTTGTATAATGAAATGAAATAATGTAAATGTAATTGTGACTTACTTTCCAATATTCATTCATTGCACATTTTCCCTGATTTAAAAGTTATCTGTAAATATAACTAGTGATGGGAGAATTTCGGGCGTTTTGCTTCGCCCAAAAAATTGTGAATTTTCCGCGAAATTCGCAAAATGGCGAAAAATTTGCAAAACGGTGCCGGAGTCTAGTTTTTGACGCCGGCGTCCGGTTTTTTTTTTACGCCGGCGGTTTCTCTAATGTATTCGCGCCTGCTGAATAAATTCGCCCATCACTAAATATAACTAGTGGTTCCGACTCCTGAAACAATACAGCTGATACCACCTGGAAAAGGATACACAAATATAATGCCAGATTTTTCCAGATCCCAATCATTCTGGATAGCAGATAGTATTCAAATAAGCTCTTGTCCCAACTTAACGTTAAAAAAACTCACTTTTATTACAATTATATTAAAAGCTATATTGACCCCATACAGATAGCATAGAGTACCCGTTATACATAAATCCTCTCTATCATCTGCAATGTATAAATGTGTGTGTGTATTGTCTCTTCTTGACTAAACAGATCCCCCAAAGGACATAAAAGTTCTGATCAGACAGAAGGAGATACAAGAAGAAGATGATGTTACATTATCATGGACTAGGATTGTTGTTTTATTTTGTATTAATATTATTATTACTATTATTAATATCATTATTAACACTTATTTTATAAAATACCAACATGTTATGCAGCACTGTATAATAGAAAGGATATTTATATCAAAAATGCAAATTACATATAACCATATTTGCAAACAAATTGGCACACTGTGTACATTAAAATAAAGGATGAAATGGAAATCATTTAACCTCTATATTCAATTGCAAATACAGGTATGGGATCCGTTATCTGGAAACCCATTATCCTGAAAGCTCTGAATTACGGAAAGGCTGCCTCCAATAGAGTCTATTTTATCAAAATAAATCTGATTTGTAAACATGATTTCCTTTTTTCTCTGCAATAATAAAGCAGCACCTTGTACTTGATCCCATCTAAGATATAATTAATCTTTATTAGAAGCAAAACCAGCCTATTGGGTACACCTGGATATCAAGGGTCGAATTTCGAATTCATGTGAGTTTTTTAAAACTCTCATAAACTCCCATGAAGTCGAAATTCGACCAGTCAAAATGTATTTAAAAAAATCAAATTTTTAAAACTGGGGTGAATAGAAACCCCCAGGTCCCGAACATTCTGGATAACAGGTCCCATACCTGTAGTACAAAAATAACACATCAAAGGTAAAAACTGAGAAATTCCAGTATTTTGTGAAAAATATCATTTGAATTGGACTGTGTTGCATCAGCTCTTTTTTTTTTAACAATACTCTTTAACCATTTGCAAACCAACTGATTTAGGAGCCTATTTATCATGGTGTGTAAAATTGTAGTGAAACATTATCAGCTATTTGATCTCAACAGAAAACAAAAGCAAAGATCTGATTGGTTGCAATGAGCAACATCACCGGTAATGTTTTACTTCACTTTTTACACAGCGTGATAAATAGGCCCCTACTCAATTTGGGTCTCCTATTGCACCAAAAAGTTGCACCAAAAGTTTTCAGTGGGTGACAGGTTGGACTGCAGGCTGACAGTTTAGCACCCAGACTATCTGGGATCCACTCAGTTTAGTGCTAGAAATAACAATAGGCAAATTTAAAACAATAGGCAAAAAGAAGGTTAAGCACAAGCCCTGTCCATTGCACTCATATTAAACAATGGAGGTACAGTATATTGTCCCTGTCAAAAAGCCCCACATGTTGCTATTTACAGTAATGGCAGTGATTGTGACTGATGATTAGTGATGGGCGAATTTGCGCCGTTTCGCTTCGCCGAAAAATTCGCGAATTTCGCGCGAAATTCGCGAAATGGCGAAAAATTCGAGAAACTGCGCCGGCGTCTCGTTTTTGACGCCGGCGCCCGTTTTTGACGCCGGTGCCCGTTTTTCCGACGCCGGCGCCCGTTTTTGACGCCGGCGTCCATTTTTCGAAAAAAAAAATTTTTGACGCCGGCGAATTTTTGACGCGAATTTTCGCGGGAGTTTCGCGAATTTATTCGCTGGCGGCGAATCGCGCAAATTCGATGCGAATTCGCGCCTGGCGAATAAATTCGCCCATCACTACTGATGATCAATGATAATGATTAAATGATTGGATGGGGACCAATTAATGATTAAAGGAGAATTCAATCCAAAAGTAAAAAAAAAAACCCTACCACCCTATCCTACATAGACCCCCCTCCCTGCCCCCCCAGCCTAGCTGTTACCCCGGGAAATGCCCCTAACTCTTTACTTATCCCTCTGCGCAGATTCTGTCCAGCGGAGTTCATGGCAGCCATCGTCTTCTCTTCGGAAATCTTCGGAATGATGCTGGCATATCGGCGCATGCATAGTTGGAGCACTTTTCTGTTTTGCAACAACTGCACATGCGCCGAAACTCATGAAAATGCTTGAAGCGCCGGTCTAATTCCATAGATTACAGAAGCGGCTGAAGATGGCGCCCGTGAACTCCGCTGGACAGAATCTGCATGGAGGGGGTAAGTAAAGAGTTAGGGGCATTTGCCCAGGGTAGCAGCTAGGCTGGGGGGAGGAGGGAGGATGGTCTAAGTAGGGTAGGGGGTAGGGGTTTCTTAGGGGTAGGGGTTTAGTTCTCCTTTAATGAAGACTGATGGTATGTGTCGGTAAATTGTATGAAATTTAAATTATTAGTACATTTTAATTAATTTAAGGAAGAGATGCACCAAATCCACTATTTGGGATTCAGCAGAATTCCATAATTCAATTTTTTTCTTACTTCCTTGTTTTGTGACAAAAAGTCATGTTATTTCCCCTCCCAGCCTTAATTTGCATATCCAATTAGGATTTGAATTCGGTTCAGTCAGGCACAAGGATTTGGCCAACTCCATATCTGAAAAGACTGAAAAAGACAGAATCCTGGCCGAATCCTGAGTCGAGTCCTGGATTCGGTGCATTCCTAATACTTTCAAGTACAGGTACGGGACTTGTTATCCAGAATGCTTGGGACCTGGCATTTTCCAGATAACGGATCTTATCGTAATTTAGATCTTCATCCCTTAAGTCTACTGGAAAATCATGTAAACATTAAATAAACCCAATAGGCTGGTTTTGCTTCCAAAAAGGATTCATGATATCTTTGTTGGGATCACGTACAAACTACTGTTTTATTAATACAGAGAAAAAGGAAATAATTTTTGGATTATTTGATTACAATGGAGTCTATGGGAGACTGCCTTTCTGTCATTCGGAGCTTTCTGGATAACTGGTTTCCAGGTAAGGGATCCCTTTCAGGTACTGTCACTAGTTAACAAGGATATTGTTTTGCATTCACGGACAGTCAATATTCCTTCAAAACTGAAGATCTCTGCTGTTGAATGTTCCATTTTCTGTTATACCCTGCTCTCTATTATTTTCTGTCTTTGTAGTTGCTCCTAAGGAAGTCCAACTCATAAAGTATGAAAAACAAGATGGAAGTGTTGAATTAAAGTGTAATTTCTCAAGCAGCAGCCCCAATGTAACGCACTTCACATGGCTGAAGAATGACTTGCCTTTCATAACTGAAACACAGCCAATTCTAACACTAGAAAATGCTGGAAAAAACTCAGGGGAATATCGATGTATTGCTCACAACAGGTTTGGAAATTCTTCCTGTGATAAACAAGTTACCATTCAATTTAAAGGTAAATATTCCTGTATAAACATAAGGATTCAAATAAAGGATGTCAAACGCCAGCTTCAGCTCTAACCAGGTTTCCAGAATGCTTGGGACCTAGGATTCTACATAGTTTAAATCTGGTTTTGCTTCCAATAAGGATTAATTATATCTTAGTTGGGAAAAAGTAAATCCCGTTTTTGAAATATTCCATGGAAGATGGTCATACTGTGTTTCTGAGCTATCTGGATAGCATGTTTCTGGATAATGGATCCTATACCTGTTATTTCTTAAAAGAATTCTGTCATGATTTTTATGATGTATTTTTAATTTCTAAATGACACTGTTTACACTGCAAATAATTCACTTTACCATATAAAATGTCATTCCTGAACAAGCAAGTGTATTTTTTTAGTTGTAATATAGGTGTGTATGTGCATCTCAGGTTATTTTGCCTTGGCATGTGCTTTCAGAAAGAGCCAGCACTTTAGGATGGAACTGCTTTCTGGCAGGCTGTTGTTTCTCCTACTGTAACTGAATGTGTCTCAGTGGGACATGGATTTTACTATTGAGTGCTGTTCTTAGATCTACCAGGCACCTGTTATCTTGTGTTAGGGAGCTGCTATCTGGTTACCTTCCCATTGTTCTGTTGTTAGGCTGCTGGGGGGTGATATCACTCCAACTTGCAGTATAGCAGTAAAGAGTGACTGTGACTGAAGTTTATCAGAGCACAAGTCACATGACTGGGTGCAGCTGAGAAACTGACAATATGACTTTTTTTTTTGAGAAATGGATTTCCAGCAAAATTCTGCTGGAGCAACGCTATTTATTGATGCAGTTGGAAAAAAAATGTTTTCCCATGACAGTATCCCTTTAACCAACAAATGTTTTTTTCGGTTGTAATATTGGTGTGTAGGCAATCATCTCAGGTCATTTTGTCTGGTCATGTGCTTTCAGAAAGAGCCAGTGTTGCACTATGTAACTGCTTTCTGGCAGGCTATTGTTTCTCCAAATATTTTTTTTTACTATTGAGTGTTGTTCTTATATCTACCAGGCAGCTGTTATCTTGTGTTAGGGAGCTGCTATCTGGTTACCTTCCCATTGTTCTGTTGTTAGGCTGCTGGAGGGGGGGAGGGGTGATATCAGTCCAACTTGTAGTACAGAAGTAAAGAGTGACTGAAGTTTATCAGAGCAGAAGTCCCATGACTGAGGGCACCTGGGAAACTGACAGCATGTCTAGCTCAATGTCAGATTTCAAAACTAAATATAAAAAAACCTGATTGCTCTTTTGAAAAATGAATTTCTGTGCAGAATTCCGCTGGAGCATCACTATTAATTTGAAAAAAAAAAAAAAAATAGACCACATAGACCATCATGAAATGGTGGTTCAAGGCAGATATTAAATATATATTCCAGTTTAATAAGATTTTTTAATATGCCACTTAATTTAATCTGTTGCTTAAATATTCATTTTGGGAGTAATGTTTTCCTATGACAGAATCCCCTTAAATTTCAGTTGATTGCTCATTACTGAGGACTGTTGTTCAACTTCTCCAGACTAGAATATCAAGTGGGGATTTAAGAGCAGCCTGTGTATTACAGTGACTACATTTGTTTCACTAAATTTGTTTATACAAATCAGCATGTCTGGGAAAGAATATAGTGTCTGTGTCTGTTTCCCTGTACATAGCATGATGCCCCTTTTGGGCATTTAGCCCATGACTAAGCACCCTAAAGGGGTGAGAAACGCATAGGATGGATGGAGATGCAGCTATATTTTTAACTTTTCTACCAATAAAATTATTTTTTAACTGAACATCTTTGGTCCTGTGGATCCGTTCAAATGCCGGTCAGCTCTGCTTCCATATTCTCTGATTGTTCCGCTCCCTAAAGCTGGTGGTTTGGGGCTGGTGCACCCGGACCACTTTCACTGTTTGGTGAGTTACTTTACATTTAATTCTGGAGCACCTGGTTCTCCCCTAACTACTTTGCGATTCTATTCCCCATATGTAATAAAAGGCACTAAGTTCGCCCAGGAGCAATAAGGTTTTTGCACAGGTGTATTAATAGGAGTTTTTTTTTCAATAATGGCTCATGGTAATACTCTGATTAAACGCAATAGCTCATTGCAATACTTTGATAACGAACTGTTTAACTGTTGAACCTGATGTCGTATGCTGAGCCCAATATAGTGTAAAAAGACAGCTTTATGACGTATAATTGTGTATAACAAAGCTTTGTATCATAGTATACAAGGCGGCTTTATAATCCATAATGCTGAATAATGAACCGTTGTGCAAGAGAAATCATGGAAGTAATCAACTCGATGACCTAATACTTGTTCATTATTCTCATATGTTTTATGATTTCTGCAGCCCTTATCAGACCTCCTTTATTGTAGCTAGGGGCATAATATATAGTTACATAGTTAAATTGAGTTGAAAAAAGACAAAGTCCATCAAGTTCAACCCCTCCAAATGAAAACCCAGCATCCATACATACACCCATCCCTACTTTTAATTAAATTCTATATACCCATACCTATACTAACTATAGAGCTTAGTATCACAATAGCCTTTGATATTATGTCTGTCCAAAAAATCATCCAAGTCCCTCTTATAGTCATTAACTGAATCAGCATCACAACATCACCCGGCAGTGCATTCCACAACCTCACTGTCCTGACTGTGAAGAACCCTCTACGTTGCTTCAAATGAAAGTTCTTTTCTTCTAGTCTAAAGGGGAGGCCTCTGGTACGGTGATCCACTTTATGGGTAAAAAGGTCCCCTGCCATTTGTCTATAATGTCCAAGGAAGCAAAATAAAGACAAAAGAGATCCTCTAATGTCCTAGACATGAGCCTACCCTAAAACAAATCTGGCATGCCCCTCAAATGGTTAAAAAAATGTAAACATAAAAATCTTTAATAGTTAGGACTTTTGAAGACAATCCTACTTTAAAATATGGAAAAAAAAACTTTTATGACTTTTTGGCATACAGGATATGATGTCACTGACATAAGATTGAGGAGGAAGTAGCTTCATTTTAGCAGTTCGCCAGGTCTAAGCTGGTGAAGAGGCACTAGTGTCTCTTTCACTAGAGAATTGTTCTCTACTCCTGTTAGAAAATTGTCAATGTCATTGCGGATGGGATACCTGGAAAATTTTTGCTAGCGATGGCCACTTCGCCCTTTATTAAATCTGCCCCATTGTGCGATTCAGATCAGAAAGCAAGTTCTGCATAAAAAAAGTGCAAATTACTGCTTTATTGGCCGGTAACATTCACCATAATTACACCGATTTTGAATTCGACCATCGAATATAATCCTCTGACATTCAAATTCAAAGTCGGAGGATCTTATTCATCGTACGATCTTAGTACGATCATAGTACGATCGTACGATCGTACTTCGAATCGTACAATTGGAACGATTTTCCTTCGAATATAAAAAACTTAGAAAATTGCTCTGGAAGGTCCCCATAGGCTAACATAGCACTTCAGCAGGTTTAAGTTGGACAAAGTATTGAAGTTGAAGTTTTTTTAAAGAGACAGTACTTCGAATATCGAATAGTCTAACGATTTTTGCTTCGAATCGAAGTTGAAGTAAATTTGAAGTCGTAGTATCCTATTCGATGGTCGAAGTATACAAAAAATTACTTCGCAATTCGAACTTTTTGTACTTCGAAAATTCAAACTTCGTAAATCTGCCCCTGAGTGTGAGTTACATTTTAGCCATTAATATGAATGATAACATAAAGATCTTAAATATTACAGGTCTATAACTAAAAAAAATAACAACAGTGTCCAATAGCCAACAGTCTTAGACCCTGAACTGGGTGTGGGGCTAGTGGTATTCATAGCAACGGTGGGGTATCAAGCAATACAGACCATGTACTTGAGCTGGAACAACTATCCCTAAGCTCCCGAAACAGAGGTGGGCAGTCTTCAACACCACATATCAGCCGAAGGCAATTCTGTTCTAGTGGATTCACAAAAATGACATTGTACCTCCAGTCATTAAACAATTAACAGGTTTCAATAAGTACCATGGTATGATTGTAATTGGACTGTGGTGATTTTAAAACATTCATACCTCACCAAGCTTCATCCACCACCTGGCTGAAAAAGTTCTCTGGATACAAAGTCATTGTTATTGGATAAGGGAAAATATATTGTCATTTAAAATGTTTAAGATTCTAGGGGACTCCCTACCACTCACTTAAGGCAATGCTTGAATTGATGGTGCAAGATTTCCAAATGATTTAAAGTTCAGTTGCTTTAGACTTATGCCATATATTCAAAGTATGTAATTTTTGCTTTCTTTGCTTTAAAGATGGTTCAGTCTCAATAATCAACTACATAAGAGTTGGCATGGGAATCCTCATTGTGATCCTCATCTTCCTCATTGTTGTTTTCCACTTCAGATTCTGGTAAGTCAGTGGTTTTATTCCCTCTGATTGAAATTGTAAGGTCTATATGGAAAATGATAAACTCAAATTTTATTCAGTTTCAGGTATTTGGTTATGCTTCTAGCACCACTTTTTTCTGCTGTCTGGGGCTTATACATTCCATGAATGTTAAAGAGCATCATTACAGTCAATAGATAAAATGATTGCCTGATAATTGGCCGCCAGGTTGAGTTATTTGTGGGACAGAAAGGATTATCAGCCTGAAAGTGTAGAGCAGTGATCCCCAACCAGTGGCTCCTGTAGAAAATGATTCTCACCAACCCCTTGGATTTCACTTCCAGGGGCCTCAAAACAGGAGCTTATTTTTGAACTCCTGGTTTAGAGGCAAGTTTTGGTTATATAAAAACCAGGCGTACTGCCAAACAGAGACAGTTTGCCAGTCCACATAAGGGCTACCAATAGTCAATCACAGTCCAAAATTTGCACCCCCAGGATTTCTTCAAGTTTGCGTTGCTCCCTATCTCTGTTTACATTTGAATGTGGCTCACAGGTAGAAGGTTGGGGACCCTAGTGTAGAGTTTATTGAGACACATATACAGGCAATTATATGTAGAATAGTGATGTGCGGGACGACCCGATACCCGCGGGACCTGCAGGTTTACCCGCGGGTCGGGCGGGTTTGGGTCTCTTCTCCTGATCTCCCCGTCCGCCACCTTCAAATGCAGGCATCCGACTTCCCAGTTCTGGTTTTATAAGTCTCGTGTCTGCTGGCCCTGCCCCTTTTGTGACGTCATCGGTGGGGTGGGTCGACACGGGTCTATAAAAGGACCCCCGGAAGCAGGTGCGGGCGCGGGTTGTAGCAGGGCAGATTAGGGCCGGGTGCGGGGAAACCCTGACCCGCACATCACTAATGTAGAAAGACAACTGCAAAGTTGCCAAATCAATTGATATAGGCTCCACTTTCTAAATAATTACTCGAAGGTGGAAAAATGTACGTAGCAAGCAGAATGAAAAACACAACCACATCTATTTCCCCAATTAATGGAATGCTGCATTGTATACATCAGATTCATCAGGTGTGCCCCATTTGTATGTTTTCATATGAAGTTCTGTATTATTATTATTACTATTAACTACACTCGGTTTTCCAGGAAGAAGATTACAGTTGATGGTAGTGAGACACATGTCATTGTGATTCAGAAGGTAATAAAATAAAACAGTGATATGTTACTACAGTGTGGCAAATAGGGGATCGTATGCTATGTACATATTTATTTATAAAGGGACTACATGGCACCTAAATCCATTCAGTCAGATTTTTTTGAGTGTGATATTTCTCTGTTTGAGGAGGTATTTAGGAAAATAGGTAAGTCAACAAGTATAGTAACTGTTGATCAGTTTAGACATTTGTTTCCGATGTCTCACCACCTCCCACCCTGTCCCTTTCTTGTAGGGATGCACCGAATTCACTTTTTTGGATTCAGCCGAACCCCGAATCCTTCGTGAAAGATTTGGCCGAATACCGAACCGAATCCGAACCCTAATTTTCATATGCAAATTAGGGGTGGAAAGAGGAAAAAAAAATTACTTCCTTGTTTTCTGACAAAAAGTCATGCAATTTAATTAGGATTCGGATTTGGTTCGGCTGGGCAGAAGGATTCGGCCGAATCCGAATCCTGCTGAAAAAGGCCGAATCCTGGCCGAATCCCGAACCGAATCCTGGATTCGGTGCATCCCTACTTTCTTGTAAATTTTCCAGTTGAAATGAAATGTGCGACATGTTGGACTATGGTGAGTGATGGCGTGCCATGTAAGATATGTTTGTGATGTCAAAACAATACTCATTTCCTCTGTATGTACATTTTTGCTATTTTGTGCAGAATTCTAAGAGCTGATCATTTTCATTTCACAATGGGAAAATTTCAAATAATTGGAATCGAGGTAAACTTTTTTTTGCTTTTGCTGAAGAATATTTTGGGGGATGTTTTTAATACAGCATTACATTGTTGAGAATGTAGTTAAAAAAGATTTTTAAGAATTGCAAATAAGGAAGAGTAATTAGTCCAATATAGTAATGGTTGAATCTGACCCATTTCGCTTCGCCAAAAATTAACAAAACAGCAAAAAAATTTGCCAAATGCATTGAAACCAATGGCCAACAATACAGCAATGCATCAATCTGTGCAACATTTACTTTAACATTCCATTAGTCTATGGGCATTATTTCTAGGCAAACTAGGTGAAATATTTTGCTCATCCCTAGTCCAACAAACTTCACACTTGATGGCATGGAATAAAAAAAACACACAGGAATTACTTTCTTTCATTAATATTTTTAACATTGAATATTCAGATGAGCAACATGGGGGCAAATTTACCAAATGGCAAAATTTCACCTCGGAAGGTTCCGTCACACTAATGTTAATTCACAGTGAATATGATTATTTATCAAAATGCGAAATTTTTAGCACGGAAAACAATTTGCCTAATAGAGTGAAACATAACACCAATCTCCTAAAATTAAAATACATTGTATTTCAATTTCTTTCTGACCTTAAATTTGCAGGTAAATGAATATGAAAATGTAAATGCAACAAACAGAACTCAAGAAAAGATTCCTGATAGACATGATTGTAACCTGGATAACCAAGGGGCTTCCCAGTGAAATATGCTATGATCAGCACCCAACAGAACATCTATAGCTGATAACAAAGGTCCCTCCAGCTACAGGCAGCCCATTGCTCTTATCAACACAAATGTTCTTCTGCCATTCTCCTGTCCCAATGATGAATAAGTCCAATTATTGGACATTTAAGGATTGTAATGAGTTGAATTACTATTACTACATGTGTAAAAAACTTTAATTATTCTGATGCCATGCTGTCACTGCTAGTGATGGGCAAATTTGGCGCGTTTCACAGAAAAATTTGTGAATTTCCTGCGAAATTCACGAAACATCGAAAAATTTGCGAAACAGTGCCGGTTGGTATACAGACAGTGTTGACAGTTGACAGTGTTGTTATTTGTGAATTATATAGCGAGGGGAATGGCGTTTTTATTTTTGAGACAGGATACTACGCAAGCTATATAAAAAAGCAAATGTACCACCATACCCACCGCCTCTACTTGTAGTTCTCTTGGTGCTTGGTTTAGAGGGTTAGCCACCTCACACTTAAGGGCAGATTTACTAAGCTCGAGTGAATAGTTCGAATGCAAAAATATTCAAATTTCGAGGTTTTTTTTTGGGTACTTCGACCATCGAATTGGTCAAATTCAATTCGAATGATTCGAACGATTCAAAGTAAAAATCGTTCGACCATTCGATAATCGAAGTACTGTCTCTTTAAAAAATCCCTCGACTCAATACTTTGCCAAATAAAAGCTACCGAGTTGAATGTTAGCCTTTTGGGCACTTTTTATGATCAAATAAAAATCATTCGATCGATCGCTTAAAATTGATATTCGAATTCAAAGGATTTTACTTCGAGGGTCGAATTCAAGGGTTTTTTAACCCTCAAAATTCGACCCTTGATAAATCTACCCCTTAAACTAGTACCAATATAAAGCAAGTTTTTTATAATGGTACTTTCTGAAGCTGGCAGACAGGCAGCAAAATGGCATTTACCCAAAATAGGTGGCATATAGTGTAGATTGGGGTGCAACTGGGTGTGGCTAGGGTAGATCAAGGGAGTGATCTAGGTAACATTTAAGTCAAGCTGAGGGGCAGACTTGGATATTTTTAAGGCAAACATTTGGAATGAAGGGTATAAAGTAAACAGGAGAGGTCCTTTACTGAAAGAACAATTACAAGTAGGACAATGGCACATGGGATGATTGTAGGTTTGGTAGGCAGATAGCAAAACACTCACAGTTGCCCTCCATAAGCTTGAATGGTAATTGCCTGGACCCACCTCGCAGCTATAGTGAGTAGCAAGATGGATGGGAGACTACATGTGAGCAATATGGAATATGGAAATCTTGCAATATTCAATACCAGCAATGACCATTGCTTTTGAGAAAGTGGAGTAACATAATATAATAAGTTTGGTTACATCCATCAAGTTCAGCCTTTTAAGTCTGTATATAACCTGCCTAACTGCTTTTGAACCATTTGAAGCCTCTCTAATTTTCCTTAGAGGGGGAAAAATCCTTCCTGACTCCATTCGCTAACGCATGCCCCTGCCCGCATGGTCATATCGCCAGATCGGCAGGCAACGCCACAAATCTGGGCCTGCCAACTTACCCAGTCTTTCCTCATAGCTAAGATTTTCCATACCTGTTACCATCTTAATTGCTCTTCTCTGGACCCCCTCTAATTCAATAATATCCTGTTTGAGCACTGGAGACCAAAACTGCATGGCATATTCTAGATGGGGCCTTAGCAGTGCTCTATACAGTGGAATAATAACCAGCTCCTCCCTCGAATCTACGTCCCTTTTAATACAGCTCAATACGAGTGATGGGCGAATCTCTCCCTTTTCCCTTAGCCGAAAAATTCGGGAATTTCCTGCAAAATTTGCGAAACAGTGAAAAATTCTTGAAAGATTATGGAAACGGAAAGTTCATGAAAAATGAGTGAAATTCGACCGTTTTCACGCAAAATCAAGCAATTCAAACCTTTTCACGAAAAAAAATATCGAGCATTTCGAAGTTTTCATGAAAAGATCGTGAAAATTTAAAATTGCCCCAGGCGAATTTTCACCGGCGAATTTTCGAAAATGATTTGCGAATTTATTTGCCGGCGGCGAAATGCGGGAATTAGTTGCAAATTTGTGCCTGGCTATTTTATTCGCCCATCACTACTCAATACCTTATTTATCATCTACAAGGACTCCAAGGTCCTTTTCCATTATGGATTTGCCTAGTGCATTAAGGGTACAGTGGTGTGCAAAACTATTTGCCCCCTTCCTGATTTCTTATTCTTTTGCATGTTTGTCACACTTAAATGTTTCTGCTCATCAAAAACCGTTAACTATTAGTCAAAGATAACATAATTGAACACAAAATGCAGTTTTAAATGAAGGTTTACGTTATTAAGGGAGAAAAAAAACTCCAAATCTACATGGGCCTGTGTGAAAAAGTGATTGCCCCCCTTGTTAAAAAATAACTTAACTGTGGTTTATCACACCTGAGTTCAATTTCAAAGGTTATAAAGCCATTTCTAAAGCTTTGGGACTCCAGCGAACCACAGTGAGAGCCATTATCCACAAATGGCAAAAACATGGAACAGTGGTGAACCTTCCCAGGAGTGGCCGGCCGACCAAAATTACCCCAAGAGCGCAGAGACAACTCATCCGAGAGGCCACAAAAGACCCCAGGACAACATCTAAAGAACTGCAGGCCTCACTTGCCTCAATTAAGGTCAGTGTTCACGACTCCACCATAAGAAAGAGACTGGGCAAAAACGGCCTGCATGGCAGATTTCCAAGGCGCAAACCACTTTTAAGCAAAAAGAACATTAAGGCTCGTCTCAATTTTGCTAAAAAACATCTCAATGATTGCCAAGACTTTTGGGAAAATACCTTGTGGACCGACGAGACAAAAGTTGAACTTTTTGGAAGGTGCGCGTCCCGTTACATCTGGCGTAAAAGTAACACAGCATTTCAGAAAAAGAACATCATACCAACAGTAAAATATGGTGGTGGTAGTGTGATGGTCTGGGTTGTTTTGCTGCTTCAGGACCTGGAAGACTTGCTGTGATAGATGGAACCATGTCTACTGTCTACCAAAAAATCCTGAAGGAGAATATCCGGCCATCTGTTCGTCAACTCAAGCTGAAGCGATCTTGGGTGCTGCAGCAGGACAATGACCCAAAACACACCAGCAAATCCACCTCTGAATGGCTGAAGAAAAACAAAATGAAGACTTTGGAGTGGCCTAGTCAAAGTCCTGACCTGAATCCTATTGAGATGTTGTGGCATGACCTTAAAAAGGCGGTTCATGCTAGAAAACCCTCAAATAAAGCTGAATTACAACAATTCTGCAAAGATGAGTGGGCCAAAATTCCTCCAGAGTGCTGTAAAAGACTCGTTGCAAGTTATCGCAAACGCTTGATTGCAGTTATTGCTGCTAAGGGTGGCCCAACCAGTTATTAGGTTCAGGGGGCAATTACTTTTTCACACATGAAAATGTAGATTTGGATTTCTTTTCTCCCTAAGTAATAAAAACCCTCATTTAAAAACTGCATTTTGTGTTTACTTGTGTTATCTTTGACTAATAGTTAAATGTGTTTGATGATCAGAAACATTTTGTGTGACAAACATGCAAAAGAATAAGAAATCAGGAAGGGGGCAAATAGTTTTGCACACCACTGTATGTGACTTGGGTTTTTTACATCCCAGGTGCATGACTTTACATTTATCAACATTGAATCTCATTTGCCAATTAGCTGCCCAAATTGCCAGTTTGTCAAGATCATGTTGCAAGTGTCACATCCTGGATGGAATTAATTGGGCTGGATAGTTTTGTGTCATCTGCAAACACTGATACATTACTTACAATACCCTCCCCTAAGTCATTGATGAACAAGTTCAAAAAGAGTAGACCCAATACCAAGGGAGGGACTCCACTAAGAACCTTACTCTAAGTAGAGAATGTACCATTAACAAACACCCCCTGTACCCTTAATTTAGCCCAACAGCCCTTAGTTTGGAAAGCAGTTGTTTGTGGGGCACTGTATTAAACGCTCCCCCTCTGCCTAGCATCTTACTTAACTCATCGATCATATTTGTCTGACATAACCTATTCTTCATAAAGCCATTCTGATTGTTGCTCATAATGCCATTCACTGGGATAACATTTTGAATGTGATCCCTTAACAAGCCTTCAAATAATTTGCCCACCAAACCTCACAGGCCTATAATTGCCAGGCTGAGCTCGTAATCCCTTTTTAAATATAGGAATGTCATCATCTTTCCTCAAATCCATAGGTACCATACCAGATGAAAGAGAGTCTGAGAACATCAGAAATAGAGTCCAGTCTAAAACTGAACTAGGATCTCTTAAAACCTGTGGGTGTATTCCATCTGGCCCTGGTCACCTTGTTCACATTAAGTTTTAGTAAAGCTTTATGAGCCATATCCTGTGCACATATGAGGTGGGTCTGGGAACTCTGACTCATCTATTATATTCACTGAAAAAAAGAACTGATTTAGCACCTTTGCCTTTTTTGTATCTGTTACAACCATACTGGTTCCATTATTTAAAGGGGCAGCACTCTCAAACTCTCAAATCTTTTTACTATTAATATACTTAAAAAACTTTTTGCGGTTAGTCCTCTGCTGCAATGTGCAATCATACATTGCCTTTCGGATTGCTGTTTTATAACATTTATTATAATGTTTATATTTATTAAATGCAGCTTCTGTCCCCACAGACTTGTAGTATTTAAATGCCTTTCTCTTCTTTCCTATTAACTTATTTACTTCTACAGAATATTAAGCCACATAGGATGATTCTTAGAGCTTCTACATTTTCTCCTTAAGGCAATAAATTGAGAACATGACAACCATTTCTGTTCTGTGTTTTTAGAAGAAAACATAGGGGCTAATTTACTATGGGTCAAATATCGAGGGTTAATTAACCCTCGATATTCGACTAGGAATTGAAATCCTTCGACTTCGTATATCGAAGTCGAAGGATTTAGCGCAGAAAATTCGATCGAACGATCGAAGGATTATTCCTTCGATCGAACGATTCGAAGGATTTTAATCCAACGATCGAAGGAATATCCTTCGATCAAAAAAACTTAGGCAAGCCTATGGGGACCTTCCCTATAGGCTAACATTGACTTCGGTAGCTTTTATCTGCCGAACTAGGGGGTCGAAGTTTTTTTTAAAGAGACAGTACTTCGACTATCGAATGGTCGAATAGTCGAACGATTTTTACTACGAATCCTTCGATTCTAAGTCGTAGTCGAAGGTCGAAGTAGCCCATTCGATGGTCGAAGTAGCCCAAAAAAACCTTCGAAATTCAAACTTTTTTTACTTCGAATCCTTCACTCGAATTTAGTGAATCGGCCCCATAATGTCCCAATCAATGCTCTGAAGGGCAGCCCTTTAGGCGTTAAATTGAGCTTTTCTGAAATTCATGGTTTTTGTTGCTCCAGTATATATTTGATTTTTGCACCAGACATTAAATGATATAACATTATGGTCACTGTTACCCAGGGATTCAATTACTTTAGTTTTGGGTCAATAGAGATCACTAGATCCAGAATAGAATTGTTTTTTGATTGGCTCCTCAACAACCTGTGCCATAAAATTGTCATGCAACAAGCTTATAAACTTGTTTCATTAATTGTCCAGTCTGGGTCTGTGTCTGGGTGATGCCATGAAATGTGTCAAGCATGGGGCTTTATCTCCTTACTCATGTTATTTGATTTCAATGGGACACAATAAAAGTTTGGGTCAGGAAAGAGCCAATGAAACAAAGTCTGTAAAAAATATTTTGGGTACCCAGGTTCCCCCCTACATTTCCTAACATATGACACATAAACTATACACTGGGCTCACGTGTACGGCAATATAACAACTTTATTTTCTTTTATTAAGGTTCCCTGGACTTGTGTAGTGTAATGTATTTGCTGCAACATATACGTCCATTGAAATTTAACTTCCTGCCGTATGTAAATTAGCCAACGCTAGCGCAACTTTGCTCTGCTTGCTGAATTAACATTAGCGCAACTTCGCCTCCGTTCGGAGCCCTGGACGCAACTTTGCATGTTAGTGAATTAGCGCTGTCTGAGCGAATTTTCACCTGGCAAAGTGTTGCGCTGCCTGCGAAGCCGTTGCTGTCGAAATTTTGCCGCTTAGTAAATTTCCCCCTATATCTGAAGGGCAGAACTAACTAGGGCCAAATCTAGGTAAGGTGTTTAGCTGTGGTTGCATTTGTGAATGTGTTTTATTTCACTTGAACATTTTCCTGTTGCTATTGGAGAAAAGAAGTAACAACATGATAGTATAACTAGCATCAAGCTACCAGACAAGGTAAATAAACGAAGTACTCCTCTGAGCATTTTTGCATCTTACATTATTATATATGTCAATCCATTTTACCCATTTTTACCTTATTAAAGGTTTCTGCAGTCCATTTTCATTGGTTTCATGCAGCTGTTTTCCACGAGGGCTGATATGCTCCTGGCTCAGGAAGTTTTAATGCCACTAATCTCAAGTGAATTCCAGAGCAGGAAGTCTTTAAAAGTATATTTCACTTTCCAAAAGTCAGTTGCATCCTTTTATTTGAAGTTAAAAAAAGAGAGGAAGAAAAAAGCTAGACGCCATTATTATTCACCCCTTGTCTTCCATATCAGCCAATGGAATCAGAGCCTCCCCCCTCGTCTACCTAAGGAGCTGCTGAGGTGTCATGTTTGGAAGAAACTGGCATCACGGTACCCATATTTTTCTTGACCTTGGTGAGCCCCCATTCAAGAATATGTTTTAGGTCCCTACTTTATCAGTTCATCATTGTCATTGCCCTCAAAAGCTTCTTACTCCAACCTTACTGTAATGCAATAAGTGTAGTTTTATAGGTATAACTGTATGTATAACAGTTCACAACTGGTTGGTTACGGCTTTAATAAAGCACCCGTGCCCTTTATCAATCTAATTACGTTTCCAGGGGTTATATGGGGAAACAGTGAGTGTATCTTGTTTCTTAACGCATGATGGAGGATCGGAGTCATAAAAGCAGCTCTTACTGTATATGGAGCAATCTTTCCCCAACCAGCAGGATGTGTAGCAATTCCAGAAATTCTGTACACCCTGCGCTGGGGACATACTGTACAGTGATGGCACAATTCACTCTCTCGCATAATTTATAGAGGAATGAGAAAAGAAGTTAAAACACACACACACACACACACATATATATATATATATATATATATATATATATATATATGTATATATATATATATATATATATATATATATATACATATTTTAGAGACTGATATTCTGAAATAGTTTGCCATTGGTCTTAATCTTTGTGTGTTGTTTTTTCAGTGATTTAGCTTTTTGTTCATCAGCTCTCAAGTTTGCTTCAGCAGCTATCTGGTCTCAATGGTCTTATTTACCATAGCAACTTGGCAGTGGCTTGAATGGAAGACTAGAAAATGAACAGGGATGGTCTAAATAGGAATATAAGTAATACAAATGAATAAAATTGTAACCTCACAGAGAAATCAATTTTTTGGCTGCAGGGTCAGTAACCCCCACTTGAAAAACTGGAAAAAGGAAGAATAGGAATGCAAATAATTAAAAAAAGCTATAAAATATATATAGTGAGGACCAACTGAATAGTTACTTTCAGTAGGACATTCTGTAAGTTGCTATAAATTAATATAAAGATGAACCACCACTTTAATGGAGTAGTGCACACCTGGGTTTGTTGTTGTTGTGTGTGTGTGTGATGTGTTCCCTTTTCTATGTAGCCTCTCTTCTTCATTCTACTTAAAAGGGCAGTATTGTGAAAATGAAAATTTAAATTCATCATACTGAAATAAGAAACTTTTCTAAATACTGTATAAGCAATTAAAAATGTTGTACCGTTTCTGAAATAATCAAGTTTATCTTCACTATCCCTCTCTCTTCATTGTCCTCTTATGCAGGAGTTGGGGGTCAGATTTTATTGACAGGTGTAGGCCCATTTATTCATGTATTTTGTTATTTAAAAAAAAGTGTCAAGGGACTTGTTTCCCTATGTCAAAATTGTGTTATCTGTAATACTATTAGAATCGTTTTTTCACAGCTGTTGGCTGTAATTGTTTTTGATCCTTGCCATTTGGGGGGGGGGGGTTTCTCTTTATAAACTGAGGCTGCGGTGGCTGGCATCTGGGGTAACCTATGTTTGGTATAACATGACAAGAACGGATTATCGTTTTTTTTGGTCAAATATGGTTTCAATATAGCTGTGGCCGAAAAATGAGTCAGAGGTTTTATTGCAAATGTTATATAGTTTTGCTGCAATGGTAATGTTTATATTACAAATAGGCGACTGCCTCCCCACAATCCCTCTTAAACCTCTAAAAATTCCAGTTCTTCGGATAATTCCTAGCAAAAAAACCGAAAACCTCTAAAAATCCAAATAGGATCAACCAGTATCGTATACTGGGGGCACAGCCCCAAAGTTCTTTCTGCCGGCACCCCACCCCTCCGTACGTGCTCGTATCTTTTCCGGAGTGACCGGGGTCGGGGGGTGGGGGAGATAAGAAGAGGGAGTGCAGGGAGCAGGTCTGAGCCGGCGGGGGCCCAAAAGGTTTTTTCCCAGTGTCCTGGTGGCCCAGTCCAACCCTGGGATCAGCAGATAGAAATTCGGTAAATCAGCTCCTTAGTTCTAGCATATCTTTTAGAGGGGCTTTCTTTCCTAGCAGATGTATTAGAGCTCACACAAATAACTGATTCCAGCACAAACAAAATCTAACAAAACAACTGCCTTTGGCACAAATCCTGCATGTAGAGAGACATGATGTCTGGTGATTTTAATAGCGTGAGCTCTAATACATCTTCTAGGCAAAAGGAGCCCTTCAAAGGCTGTATTAGATTTAATAATTTAATTATTAAAATCAGACTCCCAACTGCTGCATTTTTAATTGAATACATTTAGAAAGATTCTTATTTTAGAATAATGAAGCTTAATATTACATTTTCATTTTCACAATAATTTCACTTTAAAGGGGTGGTTCACCTTCAAGTTAACTTTTCATAAGTTGTAGAATGGCCAATTCTAGGCAACTTTCAATTGGTCTTCATTTTTTATAGCTCTTGAATTATTTGCCATTCTCTTCTGACTCTTTCCTGCTTTCAAATGGGGATCACTGACCCCATATAAAAAACAAATCCTCTGTAAGGCTACAAATGTATTGTTATTGCTAGTTTTTATTGCTCGTCTTTCTATTCAGCCCTCTCCTATTCATATTCCAAACTCTTATTAAATCACTGCATGGTTGCTAAGGTAATTTGAACCATAGCAACTAGAGTGCTTAAACTGCAAACTGGAGAGCTGCTGAATAAAAAGCTAAATAACTCAAAAACCACAACTAATAAAAAATGAAAACCAACTGAAAATTGTCTCAGCATATCATACTAAAAGTTAATTCAAAGCTGAACAACCCCTTTAAAGGTGTTGTTCACCTTTGAATTATCTTTTATGTAGAGAGTGATATTCTGGGACAATTTGCAATTGGTTTTCATTTTTTTTTTTTTTATTATTTGTGATTTTGAGTTATTTAGCTTTTGAATAATATGAATAGGAGAGGCCTGAATAGAAAGATGAGTAATAAAAAGCAGCAATAACAATACATGTGTAGCCTTACAGAGGATTTGTTTTTAGATGGGGTCAGTGACCCCCATTTGAAAGTTAGAAAAAGTCAGAAGAAGAAGGCAAATAATTAAAAAAACTATAAAAATAAATAAATAATGAAGACCAATTGAAAGTTTTCTGAAAATTGGCCATACTGTAACATAGTAGAAGTAAACTTAAAGTTGAACCACCATTTTAGTAGCATCCTTGCAATATTTTGCCCCATATTAATAGTTATTTGCTATGCATGTATTAATAGTGTTGGGCAGCAGTGCTGGGTGAATTCGCGAAAGGGTGCTTATAAGAGTCTATAAGCACCCTTCTCGCAGTGAAACTTGACAAAACTTTTCGCTCATTACTGCTCGGTAGTGATGGGTGAATAATTTCAGCCAGTGAATGCGAAACTGCAGCAAAAATTAGAATTTTATGGCAGCGTCAAAATTGACGCAATCGTCAGAATTGACGCGGGGGTCAAAATTCACGTTTCGGGACAAATTCGCCCATCCCTACTGCTAGGCAGTTTCCTGACACTGAATATCAATATTTCATAAAATTAAATTTTCCCCAATGTGACAGAATGGGGATTTAATGCATTTAAGAAAAAGCTTGACTGAGGGTCAGGTTGGGACAGGGACACCCAGCCGGCAACCCCTCTCCCTCCGCCGATGCATATGCGTGCATGCACCCTCATGTCGAGGAGGGGGGCAGTGACAGAGGAGAGGGAAATGGTAGATTGGAGGACCTGAGTGGGGAGGGGAAACGGTGGAGGGCAGCAGTGGGGAGGGGCAGCAACAGAGGGGAGGGCAGATCAGCAGAAGGAAGCAACTACAACTGGGGGTAGGCAGAAGACAAAGGCCTTTCCGTAATTTGGAGCTTTCTGAATAACGTGTTTTCGGATAACGGGTATGTGCACTTAATTACCAAATACAGTTAACTTTTGGAACAATAAAATCTTCTTTTGCTGTAGGTATGAACCAGCATTGGACACTGTTTATTAATGGCCTTCTTGCCCATTATTTTGGACTTGCTCCACGATGGATGTTCAAGTTGCTTTCGCTAGACTTTCTTCTAGTGGTTCTTCTCTCTTAACCTTAACATGCTCAAGTGCAAGATTCCTCTCTGACTTCTGCTTGTATCTGTTATCCACCAATTTAAAGAGAACAATCTAACTCAAATTCCCAACTGCCATGAAATAAATTTTTTTTATGACTGAAACTAATTTGTAATGGTGTCTGATGGTGTCTCACTTGAAAAGGAAAGACAATGCCTGATTTACTTAACGGGATACTCGATGGGAAAATATGTTTTTTTTTTTACAAATGCTGCTTCAGCAGAATTCTGCCCTGAAATACGTTTTTCAGAAGAGCAAACTAATTTCTTTAAATTTAATTTTGAAATCTGACATGGGGCTAGACATATTGTCAGTTTCTCAGGTGCCCCCAGTCATGTCACTTGAGTAGGAGAACAACAGCCTGCCAAAAAGCAGTTCCATCCTAAAGTGCTGGCTCTTTCTGAAATCACATGACCAGGCAAAATGACCTGAGATGCACCTACACACCAATATTACAACAAAAAAAAATACACTGGCTGGTTCAGGAATTACATTTTATATTTTAGAGGGAATTATTTGCAGTGTAAACAATGTAATTTAGGATTTAAAACTATACCATAAAAATTATGACAGAATCTATCTAAGAACAGTAATATGGGTTTGTGTCCACAGAAAGGAAACAGGAATAGAGATGAGCAAAACTGTATAGACATATACAAACCAGTGAGGTTTTTACTCAATATAAAGAAGGAAGATAACAGCAGCGACTTCTCTAAGGGAAATTCATATGTGGATATTACACAATTTAATCTTGTTCTGCATTTCACTAAAGGGACAGTTGGTATAAGTCAGTGGATTTGTGCGGTCTCTCTGTAAGTATCTCATTGTGTTTGGGTAGTTTCTTGTTGGATTTAAATATATACAGTATAAAGTTATGTGTATTTGTAAATATGTATATATGCAGTAACTGTATATGTCTGCTGAAAAGGCATGTCATTGTATTTGATACAGTTAGGGGTCATTTATAAAAGGTCGAGTTTTAGAGGTTTGTGAGGTTTTTATACCTAGAATGAACTCACTACTTGAATGTTTTCTGATTTAAGAAAAATCTCAAATGGAAAAAACTCGAATCAGTGAATTCAGTTGTGAACAACCTGAAAATTTGAATCAATTGAGTTTTTGAGCAAAACCCACTGGAAAAAAACTTGAACATCATGAAGGCTACAAACGTCTTCAAACGTTCAAGGGACCTCTGTCATTGACTTCTACATGACCTCAACAGGTTTTAGATGGAGTATTTTTGGATTTGAGCTATTTGGTAGAATGAATCTTGAAAAGTCTAGTATTTTTTAAACCCGAAAATGTGAGTTTTTACTGTAAAATACTCTCGAAAACTCATATTTTTGTCTGGAGAATATAGTTATGGAACTCATTATCCAGAAAGCTCTAAATGACTCTCACAGACTCCATTTTATCCAAATAATCAGATTTTTTTGTAATAATAAGGCTTGTACTTGACCCAAACTAAGATTAAGGGGCCTATTTATGAAACCTCAATTTTTTCTGGTTGAGTTTTTAAAGGGGAAAACTTGAATTTTTAGAGGAAACAAAACATTTTTAGAGATTTATTATACCCCAAAGATGCTTTAAATAATACTTAAATGATTTTTAGTAGATTTAAGTTATGGAGATCTAAATAACAGAAAAATCCCTTATCTGGAAAACCCCAGGTCCCGAGCATTTTGGAAAATTTGTCCCAAATCTTGATTTACATACTTAACAGGTGAAACATGAAATCATATTTTTTCCAGTACTTGTATTGTCTGTTTCTTTAATGTTTATTGGTAAGAAAATCCTCAATCACGGAGCACAAGTGGTGTTAAAACCATCGCTTTATTTAGAAAACTTAAAAAAATGAATGGAGAGCACAACAAACTAACGCTTGATGCGTTTTGTGGACAGAAGCCACTTTCTCAAAAAGTCTGAAATATTTTTTCATTTGTAGCCAGCAGCTATACATGACCAAAATATAATATTGGCTTAGAATAGCAGCAGAATTAATGTTTTTCATTACTTTTAAAATGAACCTGTGTTTTATATTTGTATCAACTCTATCTACACAAACAACATGGGGAAAATTAGCTTTTAATAGTAGACAAGTGGGCTCCTTGTGCAGATAAGAGACAGAGTGGCAATTTCACTAAGGTGCGAAGCGCCGAACGCTAGCGTTAATTCGCTAGCGTTTGGCATTTCACTACTGCGCAAATTCACTAACGAACGCTGGCGTAGTTTCGCTAGTGTTACTTCGCAACCTTAGGCCAGGTAAATCTTCGCTAGCGACGAAACTATGCAAATTCACTAACTTGCGCAGTGTAGCGAACGCTACCTTTTACGCTAGACTTCCTTCGCCACCTCAGACCTGGCGAAGCGCAATAGAGTAGATAGGGATTGTTTTCTAAGTCCCAAAAAACGCTGGCGTGTTTTCTACAGTATGGGTGATAGGCTGAAAAAGATCGAAAATTTTTTGGGGCTCCCCTTCCTCCCCCCTACTTTTCCTGACTCATGGCAACTTACCTAGACAGTGGGCACATGTGTAGGGCAAAATAACATTTTTATTTGCAGATTTGAAGGTTTTCTAGGCATTTGTAGTGCAGATAGGTGTTCCTCCATTGAAATTTGAATTTCGCGCCGTATGCAAATTAGCCTTCGCTAGCGCAACTTCGGTTTATATAGCGAAACAACGCTAGCGCAACTCCGCAACCTTACGCTACCCCTGTGCGCAACTTCGGATTTTAGTGAATTTGCAAAGCGCTGGCGAAACTACGCCTGGCGAAGTGCGGTGAAGTTGCGCCTGGCACAACTTCGCATCTTAGTGAATTTGCCCCAGAGACACAAAGATGCAGAAAACACATCAGCAGGGTTCTTGTCTTCATAGAGATCACAAAACAAAGAACAGTCTCTCTCACAGCTGAGAATGAAGTCCTGGTTACCCCAGTGCCTGTCCCAGAATCTGGACCACCACAAGGCTTCTCTATCTATCTGCCAGGCCACACAACCTACTTCAATGTCAACTTCACTTCCGCATTTTCTCCAAAAAACTGCCTTTCTCTAGGCACAGTCACAGGCCCCCTGGCAAACTTCGCCTATACATTTTAATGGCAGAAATATTTGTTTTACAAGCAAACAAACAAACAAACAAACAAACACACACACACACATAATGTGAGTAGTTTTAGTGGGGGGCAATGTTGGGGAGTTTACAGGTCCAGCAGGGTTTCTGATTGTTCAGCATTTTACATATCATTTCACCCTGGCTTGAGGCATGTAGGTTATACATTATTGTCAAAAGAAGACAGCAAATAATTCAAAAACTGTAAAAAAAAAATAAATAATGAAGACCAATTGAAAAGTTGCTTAGAAGCAGACATTCTATAATATACTGAAAGTTAATTAAAAGGTGAACCACCACCTTTAATGGAGGCAGTATAAAATGTTTATGGTACTTATGGGGACAACTTTTTGCATTACTGCATATTAAAGGTAGATACAGATATGGGGTATATTCTTTAAATACAGTGTGGCGTAGATTCCTCAATTAGTGAAGGTTTCCTTCTTAACACTCCCAATTCTAGTAATACAACTAATGATGCATGGTTCACACATGAAGAAATTCAAAAGAGACTTGAACATGTTAAGATTAACAAAGGTCCAGGGCCAGATGGTATTCATCCCAGGGTAATTAGCGAGCTTAGCTCTGTGATTGCCAAACCTCTTTACTTAATTTTTCAGGATTCATTGAGATCTGGCATTGTGCCGAGAGACTGGCGAATTGCTAATGTGGTGCCTCTATTCAAAAAAGGATCCCGTTCTCAGCCTCAAAACTATAGGCCAGTTAGTCTGACGTCAGTATTAGGAAAGCTTTTCGAAGGGTTAATAAAGGATAAGATACTGGACTTCATAGCAAATCATAATACTATGAGTTTGTGCCAGCATGGTTTTATGCGTAATAGATCTTGCCAGACTAACTTAATTTCTTTTTACGAGAATGTAAGTAGAGACCTCGATTCTGGGATGGCAGTGGATGTGATTTACTTAGACTTTGCTAAAGCATTTGATACAGTGCCACACAAAAGGTTACTGGTTAAATTAAGGAATGTTGGCCTGGAACATAGTATTTGTACCTGGATAGAGAACTGGCTAAAAGATAGACTACAAAGAGTGGTGGTAAATGGAACATTTTCTAATTGGACCAGTGTTGTTAGTGGAGTACCGCAGGGCTCTGTACTAGGTCCCTTGCTTTTCAACTTGTTTATTAATGACCTGGAGGTGGGCATTGAAAGTACTGTTTCTATTTTTGCAGATGATACTAAATTGTGCAGAACTATAGGTTCCATGCAGGATGCTGCCACTTTGCAAAGTGATCTGTCTAAACTGGAAAACTGGGCAGCAAACTGGAAAATGAGGTTCAACGTTGATAAATGCAAGGTTATGCACTTTGGCAAATATAATATAAATGCAAGTTATACACTAAATGGCAGTGTGTTGGGAGTTTCCTTAAATGAAAAGGATCTAGGGGTCTTTGTAGATAACACGTTGTCTAATTCTGGGCAGTGTCATTCTGTGGCTACTAAAGCAAATAAAGTTCTGTCTTGCATAAAAAAGGGCATTAACTCAAGGGATGAAAACATAATTATGCCTCTTTATAGGTCCTTGGTGAGGCCTCATCTGGAGTATGCAGTTCAGTTTTGGACTCCAGTCCTTAAGAGGGATATAAATGAGCTGGAGAGAGTGCAGAGACGTGCAACTAAATTGGTTAGAGGGACGGAAGACTTAAATTATGAGGGTAGACTGTCAAGGTTGGGGTTGTTTTCTCTGGAAAAAAGGCGCTTGCGAGGGGACATGATTACACTTTACAAGTACATTAGAGGACATTATAGACAAATGGCAGGGGACCTTTTTACCCATAAAGTGG
Organism: Xenopus petersii; assembly: GCA_038501925.1. Taxonomy (NCBI): domain Eukaryota; kingdom Metazoa; phylum Chordata; class Amphibia; order Anura; family Pipidae; genus Xenopus; species Xenopus petersii. The sequence continues at coordinate 10,591,009 of CM076684.1, read as the reverse complement.
ATCACCGTACCAGAGGCCACCCCTTTAGACTAGAAGAAAAGAACTTTCATTTGAAGCAACGTAGAGGGTTCTTCACAGTCAGGACAGTGAGGTTGTGGAATGCACTGCCGGGTGATGTTGTGATGGCTGATTCAGTTAATGCCTTTAAGAATGGCTTGGATGATTTTTTGGACAGACATAATATCAAAGGCTATTGTGATACTAAGCTCTATAGTTAGTATAGGTATGGGTATAAAGAATTTTAATTAAAAGTAGGGAGGGGTGTGTGTATGGATGATGGGTTTTCATTTGGAGGGGTTGAACTTGATGGACTTTGTCTTTTTTCAACCCAATTTAACTATGTAACTATGTAACTATGTAACTATGTAACTATATTAACTATGGCTGCTAGAGTTTAGGTATAGAGGGCCATCTGAAACTGAAGATCCACTTCTCCAAACTTACAGTGTTCCAAAGTGCCATATCCTCTGGTATCAAAGTGCCACCATATCTGATGTAATTGTTGGCAGTGGAACAGGCAGATTTACTGAGGTATTCAGAGATACAAGAGCAGATTGTAGTGAAAACTATGTATGTTTATATTGAAACAAAACAGAGATATCAACAGTGTAGTATTGAATCGCAGGATTTAAATTAATATTAATTTACTGTCAGCAGGTCATGTAGAATGCATAGAGAAAATCTGTGTGACTATATAAACAAACTATTAGGGGGTTATTTATCAGAAGACAGAAAAAATAGTGGTTACACTCAGGGGCGGACTGGGCCAGCCTCATGGGCCCCGCCGGCCCAGATCTGCTCCTCGTTTGGCCCTGAACAAAAAAAAAATATGTGAGGCACATGCGGGCTATAATTAACTATATTATCTATCATAACATTGCCTGTGAATGCTATGTATAATTTTGCCATAAAAGTATTTGCCCGATCCTTTTAAATCACCTCTCTGATGCCCCATGTTCCTCTTTGAGGAGGCTGCCATATTTGTGCAGCAGGAGACCATCGCATTAGAAACGCTAACTGACAGGCTGAGATGGGACAGTCAGGTTGGCAAAACAGTCAGATTTAGGAATTTCAAGTAACAAAATCGACAGCTCCACCAGCAAAAAACTATCAACATGACTTATGGATAGCTTTAAATGTCCATTAATATTTGACTGTATTTTTATAGCGTTGGTATTGCTTTAAACAAAAAGTGATGGGTCCTGGATTTGGTGGATTTCTTCTTCTGGGAACTGCAATGTTTTTTAATTTCAACCAATAGTTATAATTGTTAAGAGTCTGATCTATCTGCAATATGGAATTAATAATTTCATACATTTTTTTATTTAACAGAAATGACCCTGGTAGGGCACTAACAATGACAAACACAATTGTGAGGATTTTATTACTCACTCTGTTACCAGGTAATATAATATGATACTGTACAGTATTCGTTTATCATAGTTTGTCATAGTTTAGTTTAATATATATGCTCATTCAATTAACCTACATTTTTTTAAATCTTACAGGGACTTTAGGACAACAATGGTCATTCTCCTTTCCACAGAGCATCCAAGCATTGAAAGGTTCCTGTGTAGAGATCCCCTGTTCTTATACTTGTCCAAGAACGAAGCTGTTTCCTAAAGTGATGTGGTATATAGAACGTTACAGATACTATTATGTGGTGTTTAATAGTCAGAACAAGGAAGAAGCTGTGGATACTTACAAATCCCGCACAAAACTTGTGTCAAATGCACTAAACAGCTGCACTCTGCATATATCCAATGTGAGAAGTGAAGATTATGGTTCTTATTTCCCAGGAGTAGGTGATAAAAATGCATACAAACTCTTTGACACATTAGTGCGTATTAGTATTACAGGTAAGCAAACACCCCATTAATCTTACCATATGCTAAAATATTTTTAAATGAAAGCACAAACAAGAACAATGAACTGTCAGGGGAAATTCAGTTACCACAAACCACCTGAGGTGAAAGACAAAGTTCATTAGACACAAGCTCTCTTGAGTCAGAACCCTGAACAAAGACTCAGGGGTCCGTTTACTAAAGTGCAGGAAATCTGACTTTAAGTTTCCGCATGTTATCGCTGAGAATATTTTTCCGCCAGAATATTTGCAGCGACTACGTTTACTAAACAGCGATGCGCTCAGAAGTCATTGCGATCACAAACCAGCTTACTTTAGCGGTAATTTTAGCGAGTTGCGAATTTTCTGGCGACAAATTGTGTTTTTGCGAATATTTATGCTATAAAATAGTCTTGTTTTATGGCGGTTATTATGGCAATTTTTATTGTGACATTTATGGCTTCAAAACTCATGGGATAAATTCACTAAGATTCGTAGTTGCGCCAGGCGTAACTTCACCGCACTTGGCCACACTTGGCCAGGCGTAGTTTCGCTAACGCTCCACAAAATTCACTAAAATCCGAAGTTGCGGTCAGGGGTAGCGTAAGGTTGCGCTAGCGTTGATTCGCTAAGCGAAGCGAAGTTACGCTAGAGATGGTTAATTTGCATACGGCGCCAAATTCAAATTTCAATGGAGGAATATGTAGCAGAACTACAAATGCCTTGGAAACCTTCAAAACATCAAATAAAATTTTTATTTTGCCCTACACATGTGTGAGTTTTTTGGGACTTAGAAAAAATTGTAACTCTTTTTGAAGCAATCCCTATCTACTCTATTGCACTTTGCCTGGTCTGAGGTGGCGAAGGAAGTCTAGCGTAAAAGGTAGTGAATTTGCGTAGTTACGTCCGTTGCGCAAATTCGCCAGGCGTAAGGGTGCAAAGTAACACTAGCGAATGTACGCCAGCGTTCGTTAGTGAATTTGCGAAGTAACGAAAATGACCAACACTAGCGAATTGACGCTAGCGTTAGGCGCTTCGGCGCTTAGTGAATTTGCCCCATAAACTTTATTGACTGATGATTATACCATCGAACAACATTACCAGAGTAACACCAATCAAACATGTCTGCATCATATAAACCCTTCTGCCAACAGAATCATATGAACAAGAAATGATACCAGTCAATCTCTTTGCTTCATAGAAATGCACAGTTTAATGTAGCCCATCACAATGAAACCAAAAAAGCATAGAGGCTGACGAATCCTTGGACTTTGATGCCCGCTGCCAATAATACGCCTCTAAGCTGAACATGCTGCTGTTGCAACAGATAGAAGCAGAAGCCAAAACATCTTGTCAGCAATAGCTACAGATCTGTCTCCTCTCAGCAAAGAATGATGGGTAAAAAAAAACAAAAAAACAGTATTATGGGATATTTCCTGCCCCTTGAGAATTTTCTGGCGTAAAAATACTTTTACGCCACTACATAGGTGGCGGTAAAATTTTGCGAATATTCTTGCGTAAATTTAGTCTTTTGCACATTTTGCTGTTTAGTAAACCAGCCATTAATGTGTACGTAACGTAATTTTCAGCGAATGCGATAACTGGCGAATACATATTTTTGCGCAAGAAAATTTGCAAATTTATATTTATCGCAGGTTAGTATACTGGCGAAAACATATTTGGCGACAAATTTGTCTATATTTTGTGCGCAGATTTTTACCACACTTTAGTAAACGGACCCCTAACTATGGTTGTAATACTTTTTTTTATACCTTATGCACAGGGAGGGAGAGGTGTTACTTGTGAATGCAAAGGAGTATAGAACATGTCAAATAAAACAAATTTTTTGAGAGGAAAAAACTTGAATTTTTCAAGATTTATTATGCCCCGAAGCTGCTAAAGGTCTGAATCTGAAAATACTCGAATATTTCAAACCTGTCTAGGTCCTGTATAATTCAATAGCAGATGTCCCATTTCCAATTTAAAGATTTCATGGCTCCGTAGGATAATCTGAAGAATTCTGGCATTTCAGCGGGTATCATGAAAAATTTGAGCGTTCCGGGCATCAATCTTGATAAATTTATGCTTGTCCCGCAACAATCCGAAAAAGTTGCACGATTCAAATTTTTTTCTTGCTCCAAATTTTTGGAGTTCTTAAAACAATAAATAAGGTCGAATCGTGGATGGGGGTTTGGTTGAGTTTTTTTTTTAATTAAATTAATGAGATAAATTTGGATTTTAGTAAATAACCCCCTAGGAGTTAGCGAAGGATTGCTTAAAGATATCATTTCACAGCACAAATAACTCCAATCGCTTTCTAGTTGTAGCTATGACTGCCCTTGCTCAACTAACTACTATCTACTCACCTCTGAGGTGATCCTGGTACACTGAGCTCCTGACTCTCCTGGTCCTAACTAAGTGCAGCTCTCATTGTGGTCCTGCTCAGCTGCTTGTCTTGCCATCAGTTTTTCATAGGTCAAAGTAGAGTTCTCCTACAGGCCAACCTTATGGGTTGGTGCCACCTGCTGGCATATTGCCTAATTATGTATACTTAAATGAATCTTTATTTTGCCTCCTTACACACATGGACATAATGGAATTCAGCATTTGACCATACATTTACCATACTGTTTCCCTGCCTACTACTAACAGTTACCTCAGCAAAAGAAAACAGCCCCTACATTCAAAATGCACAGTTTTGAATTTGATATTGATATCACCCCAATCTTCTCAAAATAGGTCCTCTGATATGTGCTACTGGAAACTGTTGGTTATTGGCCATTTTAAGCTTGACATGTTAAGAGGCAATGCAGTTAGATGACATCCCTTTTTAGGTTGTAGTTTATGGATTAATAATCTACTTTGTGATGGCTATACTAATAGCAGCCAGCATGTTAACATGCATTGCTATCTTACTAAACATAGGACAGGGGCTCCCAAACTGTCAGTTTGGAATCATGCCAGTTTACTTCTGGACACTTAGCGGCCCATTTATTAAACCTCAAATTTATCTGGTCAAGTTGTGGACCAGAATGTGGAAAACTTGAATTTTTAAAGGAAAATAAAACTCGATTTTTTAGAGATTTATTATACCCCAAAGCTGCTAAAAATCCAAATCCAAAAATATTCCATCTCAAACCTGTTGAGGACATGTAGAAGTTAATGGCAGAAGTCCTTGAATTTGGTTCTTGACATTGTGATCTGCATTGGATAATCCGATAAAATTGGGGTTTTTACCTCGAAACTGAGATAATCTTGAGTTTTAATAAATAACATCCTTATTTTACATTAAACTGCTTAGCTAGTGTACCTTTAACTGTATTACAGTAAACCAAAAAAAGTCAGAAAACTTAGAGGAAATAAAGGTTGGCATTACGGATTTTTTTAATTCCCCATAATCTTTGCAAAAAAGGAGATAACAGATTGACTGGAAAATATCAAGGAGTTCCACCTTATTAGCATGTACACTGGTCCCTTTGTAATTAACAACATAAATAGAAAGAGAAAGTAATGGTACAAATTGGGTGCTAGAGATGGATGTTTAAAATAGTGTCAATAGGGCTCATTTACTGCTGCAACTGCAGTTGAGGGTGCACAAAAACAGATGCAGCCGATATGTGAATTTACTTTCATTAAATGTAGCTGCATTCAAAGTTCCACTGGAGTGTCCATCCAACATCTTTTTCTGTATTGTGTGCAAATAAACCTAGTGACTATAGAGAATCCTAATTAAAGAGTTCACCAATGTGAAAAATGGTGCTTTGGTATGCTAATGAAAAGGTTATATGAGTTAAGATGACTTTAGCTAACACAGTTTCTTCAATTAACCCTGAGTCATGACATATTTAACACACAAATTCAAGTATGGGGGGGTTGTGGATGCACACCTGAGGCCAATTTCAAAAAGTATAAAGCCCTGTCTAAGTAATTCAAGTAAATATGCAAGTGCATGTAATTTTGAAACAGGGTTTTTTTGTTACAAAGTTATGATCATAATATTGATAAGCCACCATACCACGTCAAGGTAAAACCCCACATGGTGGTCCCTAACTTATTAACCTCTAACCATAGTAAAAAATTAATTTTACCTCTCTGTATAGTAACAATTCTTTAGTAAACATCTCCTGTGCTTTGGTTTCAAACTCTGTGCTAAATCCTCCCCCGCCAACTGATAAGCGGCTTTTAAGAGGGAGAGACTGCCTTAACCAACGCCCATTTTAGAAAAGTAGAAGTCAGGTGTTGTAATTAAAAACAAAGTAGAGTGATGTGCAGTTGCACAATAGTGTGTATACATGTGTAAGTGAAATGTGAAGGTGTGTATGGTAGTGATAAGGGAAAGTGTATGTGTCTTAGGGAGTATGTATGTAAGTAAGCATAGAATGAAAGAGTATAAAGGAGAACTAAATAAATGACTCAATAAGTGTGTGTGTACATAGAGAAGTGTCTAATGGGACGTTGGTTTTTTCACGGCTAGATCCTCCCATGCCGCTAGCATTTATGGCTTTTAAGAGAGAGCGATTGCACAAACCAAGGCACAACAAGTGAGGGGGACCACCAAAAATATAAAGGGGTGGGTATGAGGGTGCAATAACCACATGAGCTTAGCCAAAGCTTCCGGCAAATACATAACTATGGGGGGGTTGTGGATGCACACCTGAGGCCAATTTCAAATTCAAGTGGCATCATCTGTAGCATCACCTGAAGGCACCTCCAGGGTTCTCACAGCAGGCTGTGGCAATCGGCTCAGCATATTTTGCCAAAAGAATAGCACACAGGTATTTTGACTAAACATACTTTAAAGTACTTTTGATGCATGTTACAGAACTCTCCCTCATGGCAGCAATTACGATCAATGCCGTTCTGGGAAAAAATGCTGCATTGTGGATAAAACACGTGATGACTTACGTCTAAAATTGCACTTTGTACACTGCACTTGCTCTCTTAAATAAGCCCTAATATCTCTTTAAACATAGGCACATTTTTTACTAGGAGTTTGCAGATTTGTGCTTATTCAAGTACCTAACCAATCTCTAATCACAATATTTTTTTTCTTTTCCTTGTCAATATCTCTCTATCCAGTGAGCAACATTATTAAAATGCTTTATTTACATTTTTCAGATGCTCCTAATATTCCAAATCTGCTAGGACCAAGAGAAATGGCTGAAGGAACCCCTGTCATTATTAGATGCTCAGTAGAACATACCTGTGGCTCCAATCCTCCAATTCTCCAGTGGAACAAGAGAGGACCTCCTGTTAAGACAGAACAAAAACATCTCTCAGAAGGGAGATGGGAAGCTATATCAGAAATTACATATTCTCCTACATATGAGGATGATGAAACTGAAATACAGTGTTCAGCAGCTTACCCTAATGGGCAATCTAGCCAACAAGCAGCTACACTCAAGATTATATGTATGTATTATTCAAAATATTTAGTTACACATCTCTGCATCCTCTCAGGCTCATTAAAATCCTTCTTAAGAATTGGGGCCCAAAACTCAAGGTAAGCCCTTACCAGGGACCTATAAACAGGCAAAATAATGTTTGCATCCCTAAAGTTAACATCCTTTTTTATGCGAGACAGCACTTTATTTGCTTTAGTAGCCACTGAACGTTACTGCCTTGAGTTACACAATTTGTTATCCATAAAAATCCCCAAATCCTTTTCAATAATTAAAGCTCCAACACGATACCATTTAGAGCAGTCCCCAACCAGTTGCTTGTGAGGAACATGTTGCTCATCAAATCCTTAAATGTTGCTCCCAGTTGCCTCAAAGCAGGTGCTTATTTTTTGAATTCCAGGCTTGGAGAAGTTTTAGTTGTATTAAAACCAGGTGTACTGTCAAACAGAGCCTCCTTTAGGCTGCCAGTCCATATAAGGGCTAACAAATAGCCAATTAAGGCACATAATTGTCACCCCATGGACTTTTTGCATGCTTGTGTTGCTCCCCAACTTATTTTACATTTGCATGTGGCTCACGGGTAAAAAAGGTGTATATATCAAATGGTGAGTTCTTTCTCCTATTCATAAATGCTCTTCTAAAAATCCCATAGTAATGAAGATTAATTTTTATTTATTAAGCTCTAAACTCACATTTTGATAAATCTGCCCCCCCCCCGAGATGGTAATCAGATTTTTTTTCTATTAATGTAATGTGTGAATGTTTTCTTGTTTTGCCTTTAAACAGATCCACCAAAGAACATTATAGTTCTTATGAGACAACAAGTGATACAAGAAGAAGATGATGTTACATTATCATGCTTTAGCAATTCCAAGTTGGAAATATACAGTTATGAATGGTTCAAGGGAATGGAAAAGATCAAGCTACCAGTTAGAGATCAAGAGATTACAGTGAGGAATGTGAGCTGGGTCACTGAGCCCTATTCCTGCTCAGCATGGAATTCCCAAGGAAAGGGAGAGTCTGCTCTCACACTTATACCTGTACAGTGTATGTATGATGGTCTTTCTTTCTTTCTTTTTTTCCTTAATGGATGTGGAGATTTAGACCTCAGATCACGTAGCAGCCAGATGTTTATAGTTCCTCTCTGGGAAAAAAACATTTTACTTTTTATCCATTTTAAACTAAATAGTCTCTCAAGATGTATGGAAAATTCTCCCATTTCAGCTAACATGCCTTTGCTATAGAAAGTCAATAAGAAAACCCAAATTGCATTTATTATTTTGTGCAAAAATGCATTCACCCACTGTTCATCTTATTGTAAGTCTGTATACTTTTGGGTCATTTATTATTAGGCTGGCAATATGTGGGAAAAAAAGTTTTCCGCAATCCATGCATTAATATCTACAGTGGTGATGATGATGGTTGATGCTAATTTATTATTTATGATGATAATAATGATTAATAATGATTGGTTGATGATTGATTGACAGGGATTAATGATGACCGATGTTATGTTACAGTAATTTGTAGCAAAATTGGGATTCTAAGGAATGTGGCATAAAACAGAAATATTTTTAATAAGCTTTGATCCATTGAAATAAGAAAATTTTGTGAATACAGTTAACTGAAGGTACCATTTCAGAAGCATCAGTTTTTTTTTCTCACTGTCTTTATGCTGTCTTTAATTCAGGCTTTGTGTCGAAGGTAGAAGTTTGAAAGTCAATTACACTATATGGCCAAAATATATGGACACTGCTTCCAATGATTGAAATAGATTATTTAAGCCATAGCCAACAGTCAACACAGGTAGCACTACATCATACAAGGATATTTTTGACAATTCTGTGCTTCTTTCTTTGTGGCAACAGTTCGGGGAAGGTCATTTCTGGTTTCAGCACAAAAATGTTTCTATATATTAAAGGGATACTGTCATGGGAAAAAAAACACTTTCAAAAATGAATCAGTTAATAGTGCTGCTCCAGCAGAATTCTGCACTGAAATCCATTTCTCAAAAGTGCAAACAGATTTTTTTATATTCAATTTTGAAATCTGACATGGGGCTAGACATATTGTCAATTATGTCGATTTTTGCAATTTTTCGAGATTTTTCTGGAACCGAGTTTTTCAAGTTAAATTATTAGTAAATAAGATAAATTAGTGGATGGGCGTTTGGTTGCGTTTGTTTGTTTTTTTAAAGGGATACTGTCATAGGAAAAATGTTTTTTTCCAATACATAAGCTAATAGTTCTTCTCCAGCAGAATTCTGCACTGAAATCTGTTTCTTAAAAGAGCAAACAGATTTTTTAATATTTAATTTTGAACTCTGCGACGGGGCTAGACATATTGTCAGTTTCCCAGCTGCCTCCAGTCATGTGACTTGTGCTCTGATAAACTTCAATCACTCTTTACTGCTGTACTGCAAGTTGGAATGATATCACCCCCCTCCCTCCCCCCCAGCAGCCAAACAAAAGAACAATGGGAAAGTAACCAGATAGCAGCTCCCTAACACAAGATAACAGCTGCCTGGTAGCTCTAAGAACAACACTCAATAATAAAAACCCATGTCCCACTGAGACACATTCAGTTACATTGAGAAGGAAAAACAGCAGCCTGCCAGAAAGCATTTCTCTCCTAAAGTGCAGGCACAAGTCACATGACCAGGGGCAGCTGGGAAATTGACAAAATGTCTAGCCCTTTGTCAGATTTCAAAATTGAATATAAAAAATATTTGTTTGTTATTTTGAGAAATGGATTTCAGTGCAGAATTCTGCTGGAGTAGCACTATCAACTGATGCGTTTTGGAAAAAACATGTTTTCCAATGACAGGATCCCTTTAAGTAAGGTCCCTACAGAATAGTTTTGCTGAGGTGGGAGTGGGAGAACCTGACTGGCCTCCACAAACCCTGACCTCAAACCAACTGAACAACTATGGGATTAATTTGAAGACTGATATAAACCTGGCTCGATCTCCAACATCCATAATTAACCTATTATGCATGAAAGGATGTATTGCAGCTAGATATACATCGGAAAAGCTGATACAGACACAAATAACAATAATATTTTAAAAGTTTCTTATTTCAGTGAGAATAAACTTATATAGAACATTTGTTTTGTTATAGCATACATAGTAATGCTTTCTAGTTGTCGCTAGTACTTGGTTGAGTAAAGATGCAGACAATCTTTCTTCATTACCGGTCTCCTCTACCTTCATTTAACAATGAATGGTCCCTGCTGCATTATAAAATGACTTTTCTTTTCTAAATTGTGTCTCTTTTTGTAGACGCCCCTAAGGAAGTTCAAATTGTAAAGAATGAAAGACCAGATGGAGGTATTGAATTAAATTGCAGTTTCTCGAGTAGCCGTCCAAATATAACCCATTTTACATGGCTGAGAAATGACGTACCTATAACTCAGACAAAGCCTATCATAACGCTAGAAAATGCTGAAGAAAACTCAGGGGAATATCAATGCATTGTTCACAACAAGGTTGGAAATTCTTCTTCCGATAACCAAGTTACCATTCAGTTCAAAGGTAAGTATTTGCATACAGAATATACTGAATCAGTGAAAAGACTCCAGTTTTAGATGCTGGAAATAGTGATGGGCAATTTTTTTTTCAGCAGGCATGGATTTGCAGAGAAATTCAGCATTTTGCCACTGGCAAGTTTTGCCACAAGAAAAACTCATGCAAACCCCCCCCCCCCAAAAAAAAAAAAAAACACCCAGTGACATCATTATATTTTGCATAAGGTGCAAAAAAAACCCACTGACTTTAATGCATTTGGTGAATTTTCTCTGTTTCACTACTTTTTCTCTGGAACATATTTACTAATCGCTAGGTTGAAATGTTAGATTAGCCTATGTGCAATGCAAAGTTTACTGCCAGACCTGTGGTCAAGTAGTTATACCATGGGTGCAGCAGACTCAACACGCCTCTAGGTGAACAACTTTCCTTTTAGGTTTCACAGATGGAGCAAACATTCAATTAACATTATATGGGTGGTACAGCTGATACAATGGACAACATGGCACAACATGTTACTGCAGTCATGAGCAATTTTAGCCAAACATCTAGACAGAGTTTGCTCTATCTGTAATTGTAGTACACGCCTACCATTGTAAAGTGAAAGTTTGCAGAGAAGATGGAAATAACTTGTGCTCCATCTGTACTGTACATGGACTAAGAGCATTGCATTATTATATGTGGCAAAGAACATTTTGCAAACTGAAACAGATACTCTACAGGTATATACTGCCAAAAACCTTCAATTAAATTGTTCAATAATCACTGCCGCTGTGCTGATTATATTGTGTTTCCTACCACAACAAAAAGGTCAGTTTCATCAGTAATCTACTAGTGTGTATGGAGTAAAGAGGATAACTGTCCCAAACCCAGAGTTAAACATATAAACTCCTTGTACATACAGTAGTGCCCAAGTTAGAACTATGCTTATGATCCCTGTGCAGTGCCACAGCAAAACTTTGTAATTCAGGTGGAAAAAATAAAGTATTCTTCATCTAAATACAAAGGTACAAATTACTTCTTTATTGTTGTATGATATTTACTCTATTTAAGTTTAAAGTGATTCTGTGTTGGGAAAACACAGATTTTTTATATTTAATTTTGCTGACGTGGGACAAGACATGTCAGTTTCCCAGGTGCCCTCAGTAATGTCACTTGTGCTCTGATAAACTTCAGCCATTCTTTACTGCTGCACAGCAAGTTAGAGTGATGTCACCCCCTCCGTTCCCCACCCCCCCTCTTTTCTTTCATCAGAACAATGGGAAGGTAACCAGATAACAGCTCCCTGACACAAGATAACAGCTCCCTGGTTGATATAAAAATAGTACTCAATAGTAGCCCACTGTCACTCCTCCAGAGTAGGAGAAACACTAGCTTATCTGAAAGCATTATCATTGTGCACCACTAGCTCTTTCTGCAAGCATAAGATCAGGCACAATGAGATGGCTGCCTATACAAAAAAGGCCTTTTTGTTGTCTTGTCTATTTTGTGCCCCTGAGGAAGACCCTTAAGGTCGAAACGCGTTGAGCTCCTTGTTTCATTATTTTTGTATAATTTTTTTGTATTTTCTTCATTTTTTTGTAATAAATGTTTCTATTATTTTTTTGATATTGGGTGTGCTATCCATTACTTTGTACATTTGTAAGTTCCCTTTAGACACTTTCAATAGAAGCCTAAATGAATGAGCCCATAGTACGTACAGTTGTAGTGAGTAATGTTGTGTAATGTTGACAAGGCCATTGTATTTGGGGTTTGCTGAAAATAATAGTTTTATAGTACATTTATGGGACCCTGAATGCACATGATCTGGGGTTTTACGGATAACAGATCCGTAATTTTCATAATTTGGATACCTTTAGTCTTCTAGAAAATCATGTAAATAAATTTTAACATTAAATAAGCCCAACAGGCTGGTTTTACTTCTAATAATGATAAATTATATATTGGTTTGATTCTAGTAAAATTATTATTATTATTATTATTATTATTACAGAGAAAAAGTTTGGATTATTTGAATTTAATGGAGTCTATGGGAGACAGCCTTTCCATAATTCAGAGCTTTCTTGATAATCGGTTTCTATATAATAAAATCCCATACTGCTGGTGGTGGGTTGCTAGAAATTGCTCAATATATACAGTATTTCTTTTGAATTTTAAAAAATTTGGATTATTTGCTTTTATTGGAGTCTATGGGAGACAGCCTTTCCATAATTCAGAGCTTTCTGGATAATGGGTTTCAGGATAACAAATCCCATACCTACTGGTGGGTTGCTAGAAATTGCTCAATATATATTTAATTTGGATTATTTGCTTTTATTGGAGTCTATGGGAGACAGCCTTTCCATAATTCAGAGCTTTCTGGATAATGGGTTTCCAGATAACAAATCCCATACCTACTGGTGGGTTGCTAGAAATTGCTCAATATATATTTCTTTTTTTTTTTTATGGATGCCCACCCTACAGCCCTCAGCTGCTGGCAAATTTTCATGAAGGATCTTAGGCTGAGCATTTCTGATGAATATGATTCACACCAGTCAGCCCTTAAAACTCCTGGCAATGATAAATCCGCTTTATCACCCCCAAATCCAAAGCTGACCCACTCTCTGGGTACAATATGTCCTGACTAACCCTCAATAACAAAGCTGACTTATCCTTTTAATGTATGTCGATACTATAAAACCAAAGTGACAAACATACAAAAAACTCAAGTAGTCCTGGATATTTCCCAATTATACGTTTAACAAACATTATATCATGTTTCTTTAATTATTAATGGAAATCACACTATTTATACATATTCAGAAACTCAGTTGTATTTCCAAAATATTTATTTCTGAAATGATATACACCATAGGGTGTCCAGCGTGAAACTCTTTGTTTTCTTGTTTCTTTAAAATAGGAACAATGGCTATTGACTTGTCCATGGTGCTGGGAAGTGCTGCAGGAGTTATTGCTCTCATATTTATCGTCATTATCATTTACTGCTGTATAAGGTAACCTGACATTTATGTATTGCGATAAGTAAACCAGCCACTTGCTAGTCATGTTCCTTCTCTAAGTTCTGCTAAAGCAATATTAGAACTATATGATCTTAAGCAGTGGTCCCCAACCTTTTTAAATCATGAGCGACATTTAAATGTAAAAAGAGTTGGAGAGCGACACAAGCATGAAAAAGTCCATGGGCATGTCAGATAAGGGCGGCAAGTAGTGATGGGCGAATTTATACGCCAGGTGCAAATTCGCGGCGAATTTGCGCGATTCGCCGCCAGCGAATAAATTCGCAAATCACCTGTGAAAATTCGCTGAAAAAATTTGCCGGCGTCAAAAATTTTTTTTAGAAAAAACGGACGCCGGCGTCAAAAACTAGACGCCGGCGCAGTTTCGCTAATTTTTCGCCGTTTTGCGAATTTTCCGGCGAAGCGAAACGGCGCAAATTCGCCCATCACTAGCGGCAAGTCTTGAACTATTTTACTTTGTTCACAAAACAGATAACTACAAGAACAATTTCAATTTGCATGTGCGTTTCTTAAACTTTTCTTCGTTTTTTACAGAATAAAGTTTACTTCATTCTCTTTCATCCATGATAATGTAACTGCATTTTAAACTAGGGTCCTGTTAGGCTGACGTTAGACGTTTGGGCAAATCTAAACACATATTCGTCTCAAAACCTGATGCGGTGTCTGTTGGTGCACTTTGTGCAAGGAGTGAATGGGTGCAGATCATTTCAGGGCGGGATTTGCATAGAGGGTGCCCTTAGGCCCGCTGTTGGTTGGTTGCTAGAAATTGCTCAATATATATTGATGGGCTGCACCCATCCCCTTTCCTTCATTCGTGCACATGCTCAAATTTTCATCATCGGGTTCAGAGCACTGAGTATTGACCCACAGAAATTTTTTAAAAAAACAAGCATATCCCCTAGCCATTCCCAGTGCTTACGAATTAGTGTGGATGTGGTTGGGCAGCAAGCAGCCTCCTAAAATTTCTGTTTGTATCAGCTTTTATTTTGCCTGCATTGAAACATCATCATTTGCCATTAGCCTTAGGCATGTTGGACAGTATAAAATACAATACCATGTGAATAGGATACTCATATACAGTGTTTGAATAAATGTCTGTGTTAATTTAATGTTTTAAGTACAAGAAAGAAGAAGTCACCCCAGCCTGAAACAATTGGGACCATTCCTGTGAGTATTTACTGTGCTTTTTTTATTCTTAGATTTTCCTGAAATGATTAAATGTGAATTAGTACTAAAAGGATGGTTATTTTTTTCTTACTGTTATAAACCAATTTTTTTTTTTTAAAAAAGTGAACAGTGTTTAATATTTGTCAAAATTCAGCAGCCCGCTGTGACTTTTGCTTTCTTACTCAAGCAACCAAAAAATATTATACTTAGGGGCCAATTCACCAAGGGTTGAATATTGAGGGTTAATTAACCCTCGATATTCGACTGGGAATTAAAATCCTTCGACTTCAAATCTCGAAGCCGAAGGATTTTAGCGCAAATAGTTCAATCGTTTGATCGAAGGAATAATCATTTGATCGAACGATTAAATCCTTCGAACGATTCGAAGGATTTTAATCCAACGATCGAAGGATTATCCTTCGACCAAAAAAACTTAGGCAAGCCTATGGGGACATTGAGTTCGGTAGGTTTTAGATGGCAAACTAGGGGGTCGAAGTTTTTTCTTAAAGAGACAGTACTTCGACTATCGAATAGTCGAACGATTTTTAGTTCGAATCCTTCGATTCGAAGTCTTAGTCAGTGGTCGAAGTAGCCCATCCGATGGTCGAAGTAGCCCAAAAAACACTTAATTTCGAAGTTTTTTTACTTCGAATCCTTCACTCGAAGTAAGTGAATTGGCCCCTTAGAATTGACTGGTCATTAAACGTCATTGCTCCCGATTAAAGCCAACATTTTGAATTTTTTTCAAACTCAGTTGTGCAAAAAAAATTAAACTCAAATGGAGTTCTTTGTGATCAATTACATACTGTATCTATTAAAAAACTTGAAATGGAAGAAAAATGCATTGAATATTGATTGTCCTGAAAATCACATTAAGGTTGTTACAGCTACAAGTGCAGTGTACAAAGTGCAAGTGTGATTTCCAGGCACTATGTTTTTTCAGTATGATGTCTCGGTTCTCTGCCCCAGATCTGCAGTTTAGGGAGCCAAATAAAATGACAATAGATTTAGACAGGCGATCAAAGTAGATCTGAAGGAACAAAAGAAAAGTAAAACTTTATTTCCAAATTGTAAGCTACACCGTAGCCTTACAGATTTTGTGCACTTATCAGTATACACAAGTGACAGAGAACATATTTACCCCTATTCCACCAATGAATGTAACCCATTCTTTAGCCAATAGTAAAAACGGAAAGGAAAAAGGAGAAAGGCAGAGCTTAAAAATGAAGTAGATATACAAAATCTTAAAGGCAAATTTCAAATGCCGGTCTATTCACAATAACAAGAAACATTAAAGTCATAATTTAATCCCAAATCAGAATTTAATCCCATTGGCTGCCTCTTTTTTAAATTAAAAATCCACTTTGCTTCAGTCAGATTAAAGAGGATATCACTCCTACAATGGAGCATAATTCTCTCAATACCCATAACAGATAAGATATTGTCACAGTAGGGCTCTTTGTCACAATATCTTCTTTTCCAAACTCACTATTTTGGAGTATTCACCTCTCAGATAAACACTTATGTTGTGTCAGGTGCTGTACTGGAAGACCCACTCCTGTCACTGGTTTATAACAATATGCAGAAAAGATACCAGCAGCACACGGAGTTAAACTGCAATAGTGCACAAAAAAGAATTTATTGAGCCCACATCATACAAAAATGCAATGTTTCGGGCCTGCCAGGCTTGATAAAGGCCTGGTAGGCCCAAAATGTTGCCTTTTGGTATGATGTGGGCTCAATAAATTCTATTTTGCACAATATCTTCATTTCCATCAGAGCACTGCATGGATACATTAGTTCCTTCTTGACCATGTATAGCCAGAATATGTTCATGGATCCATTCCTTAAACATTCTAGACATTTGGCAGATTTTTTTTGTATTTAAAATATTATAATTTTTAATTGTATAAACTTGAAAGTTGAACTTGAAAGTAAAAATGTACCTATCAATACAAAAGTACATTGTGTATCACACCCATACAATACTCATCAGCTAATATGCTTTTGTCAGGAATTACTGATTCTCAAACCCAGGTCTGTTCGATTATCCTTCTCAGCCACTGGGGGGTTTCATAATGAATGTGGGTCAATGATCCTGATAGCCATGGGTCACTCTCTTACTGCTGGTCTCTTCCTCCACCCAAAGTCATTTGCTTCAAGTGTTGTCAAATATTCAATTCAGCTGCTTTATAAGCCCATTGGAAGCAACTCCTGGTTGCTTGATCATTGAAGTCTCAGAGCCATTTCCCTGTGGCTCAACCTGACAGCTTTAAATGGGTTTATTTTCAGAGAGAACCAGCCTGAGGGAGAAAATGTTGCCTAGTGTTCTGTTTTTTTATAGTCACAAATTTACAACAATTTCTCAAGATCTCATCTAGATCAGCATGGGTCTGGAGGATAGACAGATTGTTCTTGATTCAACGGAAATTGTGGGCTGTATGTTAGAATATACAGCCGTGCCTCAGATTCAAATCCAGAACTCTCAATATTACTAAGAAGGATATTAGAGCAGAACTCTTTTTACCACATGCCACATTTTGTCTCCTAAGTGTTTTCACGGTTCTTTCAAAAGCATTAAACTAAGCAATCTATACCCCCACTCAAGCAACTGATTCCGAAGCTCATGTGATTTAGCTACAAAAATCATTAGTCTTATACACATGCTTCTAAGACATACAAACTGATCAGCATAGTCAGAACTAGGGGTAGGCAGAAGAGACACATGCCTTGGAGGCAACCTGGTAGGAGCCCCCCCTGCTCTAGGCACAAGCCTCTTTTGTCTGTCTACCCCTAGTCTGGGGCCCTCATTCTCCTGTTGCCTGTTTACTTTTATAGAAGCTTGCTGAATGTTTTATTGACATTTTTGAGATTTTTTCTAACTGATAATATCTTGAATATTATATTTCTTGGTGTAAAAAAGAAAACCTCTAAAAGCCCTAACTGATTCAAAATGGTCCAATAGGATCAGCACAGTTCCCATTGACATCTATGAGACTTATACCTGGTGAATTTTTGTATTAGGGGGTTATTTATCAAAGCTCACATGTTAGAGTTTTTCTTCTACCTCGAATCAACTCACAACTTGAATGGTATCTTATTTAAGAAAAAAACTCGAATGAGAAAATTCTATTCTACAAGTTCCAGTTACGAAAACCAAAAACTCGAATAAATTGAGTTTTCAATGGGAAAAAACTTGAATCATTCTAATTATTCTAGTTTTAAGGCAACCCCCCCCCCCGAAAAAAATGTAAACATCATGCAGGCTATTAACATCTTCAAGTGATTCAAGGGACTTTTGCCATTGACTCCTACATGACCTCTACAGATTTTAGATGGTGTTTTTTTCAGATTGAGCTATTTCCAGGGTCAGATATAATAAATCTCGAATATTCAAGTTTATTTTTAAAAACATCAAATAATTCTAGTTTTTTTAACCCAAAAATTACCAAAATAATCAACTCGAAAACCTGAACCTTAATAAATAACCCCCTTAATAAATCTTGAATGTGTAGAGTTTTACAGGAATATAGAAAAAAAACACAAATTTTTAGAGATGCATAGAAAAAACAGAAATTTGATTGTTTGTAAATAGAAAGAACTGTTTCAATTTTGCCACCAAGTTAAAGATTAGTTTGCTGTTTTTTTGGTGCAGAAAAGACATTAAGGGGCCGATTCACTCAGCTCGGGTGAAGGGTTCGAATGAAAAATACTTCGAATTTCGAAGTATTTTTTGGGTACTTCGACCATCGAATGGGCTACTTCGACCTTCGACTACGACCTTCGACTTCGAATCGAACGATTCGAAGTAAAAATCGTTCGACTATTCGACTATTCGATAGTCGAAGTACTTGCCCTTTAAAAAAAACTTCGACCCCCTACTTCGGCAGATAAAACCTACCGAAGTCAATGTTAGCCTATGGGGAAGGTCCCCATAGGCTTGCTAACCTTTTTTTGATCGAAGGATTTTCCTTCGATCGTTTGATTAAAATCCTTCGAATCGTTCGATTCGAAGGATTCAATCGTTCGATCGAACGAAAAATCCTTCGATCGTTCGATCGCAGGATTTGCGCTAAATCCTTCGACTTCGATATTCGAAGTCGAAGGATTTCAATTCGAGGGTCGAATTTCGAAGTATTTTTAACTTCGAAATTCGACCCTTCGTGAATCGGCCCCTAAGACAGTTAAAAAATTTTCTTTAAATCTTATTATTGTTTATAAAGGAACACCAGGTCTAGTGCTTAGTAGATACTTTTTCTGCACCATAATAATGAATATCTGTGAACTCATTTAAAAAAACTGTTAGAGGCTGATTCACTATGGGTCGAATATCGAGGGTTAATTAACCCTTGATATTCGACTGTGAACTAAAATCGTACGACTTCGAATATCGAAGTCGAACGATTTTGCGCAAATCCTGCGATCGATCGATCGAAGGATTTTTCGTTCGATCGAACGATTAAATCCTTCGAATCGAACGATTCGAAGGATTTTAATCCAACGATCGAAGGAAAATCCTTCGATCAAAAAATCACAGGCAAGCCTATGGGAACCTTCCCCATAGGCTAACATTGACCTTGAAGTAGGGGGTCGAAGTTTTTTTTAAAGGGACAGTACTTCGACTATCGAATGGTCGAATAGTCGAACGATTTTTAGTTCGAATCGTCCGATTCGAAGTCGAAGGTCGTAGTCGAAGGTCGAAGTAGCCCATTCGATGGTCGAAGTAGCCCAAAAAAACTTCGAAATTCAAATTTTTTTTTATTCTAACCCTTCACCCGAATTTAGTGAATCGGCCCCGTAGTGTGGATCATACCAAAGAGCACAAAAACTATTTAAAAACAATTTAACTTAATATCTGCTATCTCTGGAACTGCACTGGAACAATATCAGAAGTAGTTTTGTATCATTATTGCTCTCAATAGAACTTTCAAAATCTTCTTTTTAATTTCCATTTTTCTGTTCTGTACAGAGTATGGCTGAGGCACCACCGACAAAAATGGATGATCATTTGTACGATACATTAACTGATGGCAAATATCATCTCACATCAGACTCGGACTCCACAAGTCCATTGTGAGTTGTAAAATAAATGAATGTATGAGTGGCCTTAATACACCACTTGAAATGTCAGGCGTTTTATCTTTCTTCTCTATGTGAACATGGTAATAACTTGATAGAAAAGCCATTGAGTTCTGTTTAAAACTTGCCTTTCCATTATAGGCATGCTTCATCAAGAAAATCCAAATTCCTGAGAAAAGAAGATGAAGATTGTCATTACTACTCTGCTGATGTAAGTCTGAGAAAGAAATAATATCAGGCAATATTCATGTTACATGGCATACAATGTGAGGCTGACAGCTAGGAGATTATTCTGGGCAATGTAGCCACTAGGATGACGTGAAAGCATTGGGGTGAGATAACATGTTTTTAGGGAGAAAGGGGATGATTTGCCCAAACTGATCATGTGAGTGCTATTTAAGGGGTCGATTCACTAAGGGTCGAATATCGACTAGGAATTAAAATCCTTCTACATCGAATATCGAAGTCGAAGGATTTAGCGCAGATAGTTCGATCGAACGATCGTAGGATAATTCCTTTGATCGAACGATAAAATCCTTTGAATCGAACGATTCAAAGGATTTTAATCCAACGATCGAAGGAATATCCTTCGATCAAAAAAAGTTAGCCAAGCCTATGGGGACCTTCCCCATAGGCTAACATTGACTTCGGTAGCTTTTAGATGGCGAACAAGGGGGTCAAAGTTTTTTTTAAAGAGACAGTACTTCGACTATAGAATGGTCAAATAGTCGAACGATTTTTACTTCGTATCCTTACTTCGAAGTCGTAGTCGAAGGTCGAAGTAGCCCATTCGATGGTCGAAGTAGCCCAAAAAAAACTTTGAAATTCAAAGTTTTTTACCTTCGAAGTTAGTGAATCGACCCCTAAGTGTCAAGAAGGTGAAAATGTGCTTGTTGTTTATTTTTTATTTTCTCTGTGTCATCTACATTCTGTATCAACTTGACGGATACATTTTTTTCTTTCATCTTCATCAATCATGTAATAAAGGTGTTTTGGACATAAAGAGGAACTAATAGCTATAGAATTAAGTGAGTGAGAGACAAGAGGGAATGTTTTTTTTTTCAGCTTCTTTGCCCAATGTATGCAAATGAATGGATTGGACAGTAATCATTGTTAAAAGAGTTGGTGCAAAATACACTTGATCTGCTTTATTCAAGTATTTACACAAAGGCATATAACCCATGTCTATGTCCCATCACAGGACAAAGGGCAGGAGGAACCAGAGGACATTGAATATGCTGCAATCAGATTCTCCCAAAATGACCAACCTAATGAAGCATCACAGCAGGATGGCCACACAGAACACACAGTATATGCCATACTAAATAATTAGCTACTCTGAGACTCTTGGAACAAAAATGTCCATACGCTCATGGTGCATGTATGGTGCTTCAGCTTTCACATTTATTGCAATGTTCTAAATTGGAGTGGCACATATAGAGGATGGGAGACTCATTAAAGAGCTAAACAAAACTGGTCCAAACCACACTTGTAGTTTGTCAGCCCCATGATGCTTAATATAATTTACTATATGAATTGTATTGTAATGTTTTGTCAGCTCTGCTTGTTTATGACTCTTATCCACAAGTGTCTGTGAAACATACAAGATCAGTGATTCCCAACCAGTGGCTTGTGAACAACATCCTGCTCTTCGACCCCTTGGATGTCGCTCCCAGTGGGGTCAATGCAGGGTTTATATTTTTGAATTCCAGGCTTGGAGACATGTTAAACAGAAACTACTGTAGGCTGCCAGTCCACAAATAGGCTACAAATAGCCAACAACAGCATCTTTTTGCACTCCCAGGAATGTTTTCATGTTTCCAACTTTTTTTTTTGTATACATTTTAATGTGTTTCAAGGGTAAAAAGTGTTGTGGATCTCTGTACTAGATAATCAGCATGAGATGAGCAAAAGGTGCAGGTAAAAGGAAGTTGATGGGCAACAAAGTGGGACAATACCAAGGCAATGTTTAAGATGCAATTAAACTCAAAGAAAAATGCATATACAGTAATGTATATATCAATGCAAATAAAAATATTTCTTTACCCAAACAGTACTTTATTTATTTTAATTTCATCTTATAGTTAGTAGGGTTAAGGGAATAGTAGTTGGTTGTGCTCCATTGTCTTCATTGTATACAGCTGTGCAACTGCAAACATATTATTCTGATCTGGTGCCCGTTCCATTGTCTGTGTATAAAAATAAATTATGTCATATACTGTATGTGATCATTGGTCTATATCTGTTACACTACAGGTATGGGACTTGTTATCTAGAATACTCAGGACCTTGGAATGTCTGGATAATGGTAGTTTGGATCTTCATTGTAAGTCTTCGAAAGAATTATTTAAATGTTAATAAACCCAATAGGATGGCTTAACCTCCAATAAGGATTAATGATATTTAAAGGGATCCTGTCATCGGAAAACATGTTTTTTTCAAAACACATCAGTTAATAGTGCTACTCCAGCAGAATTCTGCACTGAAATCCATTTCTCAAAAGAGCAAACAGATTTTTATATTCAATTTTGAAATCTGACATGGGGCTAGACATTTTGTCACGGTTGGCACCGTAAACCAGAACTAGTGCCAAGCTCCCTTGTCTCGGCTTGGCTTCACCAGTAGTGTGACCCCCTTTGGCTTCGGGAGGTGCCCTCAGCGTACTCAGATGCCACCTGGACTTTTTGAGAGGAGCAAGGCAAAGAGTTCTGGCAAGCAAAGGGGCACAACAGTAGTTAAAGTCAGTTGAGGCTGAAGGTCGAGGTACAACAGGATAAGGCAGATTTGTGGTCAGACTGGCCGGGTCGAGGCAGGCAGAAAGCTAGGATCGTCAGGGAGGCAAAGGGTCAAAACCGGGTAATCAATCAGATGGTTTGAGGCAGAATCGGAATTAAATAACAGTCAGAGGTCAAACCAGAACGTCAAACAGGAGGGTGAAGCAGAATCAGAGTTGGTTTCAGGCAAAGGTCAGGTTCCAGAGATCAGAGAAGTCAAAACAGCCAGGCAGGGGTCAAAACAGGTAAGCAGAAACAGGTTTGAACAGAATAGCAATCGCTAACAGCACCAGGAAACAAATCCTATCACTGGCACTGGCAGTGGACTACACACTGAAGGTCCCTTTAATACTATTTGAATCTCGCGCTACTGCACACTGACGTCATCACGTCAGCGCGCATGCGCACAAATTCTAGGAAGAGGTGCGCACGCACCCTAGAGCAGCGGAAACCAGAGGAGCAGAAGAACACGGCAGACGTCCCGCCGAGGGGGCGGCAGGCGTCCCTGCCGTTCCCCCACTATACCACCAGGGTAAGATCTCCTTACACATTTTGTCAGTTTCCCAGCTGCCCCCAGTCATGTGACTTGTGGCTGCACTTTAGGAGTGAAATGATTTCTGGCAGGCTGCTGTTTTTCCTTCTCAATGTAACTGAATGTATCTCAGTGAGACATGGGTTTTTACTATTGTGTGTTGTTCTTAGATCTACCAGGCAGCTGCTATCTTGTGTTAGGGAGCTGCTATCTGGTTACCTTCCCATTGTTCTTTTGTTTGGCTGCTGCGGGGGAAAGGGAGGGGGGGTGAAATCACTCCAACTTGCAGTACAGCAGTAAAGAGTGATTGAAGTTTATCAGAGCACAAGTCACATGACTTGGGGCAGCTGGGAAATTGACAATATGTCTAGCCCCATGTCAGATTTCAAAATTGAATATAAAAAAATCTGTTTGCTGTTTTGAGAAATGGATTTCACTGCAGAATTCTTCTGGACCAGCACTATTAACTGATTCATTTTGAAAAAATTTTTTTTCCCTATGACAGTATCCCTTTAAGTTTGACTCAAGTACAGGTACTGTTTTATTATTACAGGGTAAAATGAAGTAATTATTTCATTAAAATGGAGTCTATGGGAAATGGCTTCCCCATAATTTGCAGCTTTCTGGATAATGAACTTCTGGATAACAGACCCAATACCACTCATAGACTTTAATGTATTGTTCAAAATAAAAAGTTGCATGGATTAGAGAAATTCGCAAATTTTTCGGCGAAGTCAAACTGGATCGATTTGCCCATTACTAAATATGAGCTATGGCAGAGTTATCATCCGTAAGCTGTATTCTAGAGCATTTAACTATTCCATTGGGTGCTTATTCTTTAACAGGGACATTTTTTTGCAGATATATTAATTGCTAATGGTGCCACTTACAATCCCTTCACTTTGACTGTCTTCCATGTTAACTGAATAGTGAACCTTCGTATCTGTAAAAAATGTATGTGGTAAAAGTGTATATGGTGGAATATGGCAAAGTGGCAACACTCATCCAGTGAGTTGACGACCCAGGAAAATAAACAAGAACACATGACATAACAATAAAAAAAAACACATTTTTATCTTGTTAAAAAAGCATAAGTAAAACATTCATGATATGATTGTGGCCTGCAACCTTGTCTGTATGATTCAGCTACCATCTATCTATCATTTCTCCCAAAGGAATGATGTAGTACAGGAATGGAACCTGTAATCCAGAATGCGCGAGACCTGGGGTTCCAGACAAGGGAACTTTCCTTAATTTGGATCACGATACTTTAAATATAATATAATAAACCCAATAGGATTCAATAAGGATTATTATATCTTGGGATCATGTACAAGTCACTGTTTTATTATTACAGAGAAAAGAGAAATAATTCTTAAAACAAAATGTATTATTTGATTAAAATGCAGTCTGTGGGAGATGTCTTTTCCATAATTTGGAGCTTTCTCAATAACAGGTTTGCAGATAAGGGTTTCCATACATACACATAATAGTATAGTAAATATACAATACAATTCTCTGCTGAGAAACAATTAGACCAGAAACCCCCAGCCAATCATAAATCATGAAGACCAGTTTACAAAAATTTCCCAGAAGTGTAGGGACTTTAGTTTGTGCAGTTAATGAATTGTTTCACCAAAG
This sequence comes from Xenopus petersii, assembly GCA_038501925.1. Classification (NCBI taxonomy): domain Eukaryota; kingdom Metazoa; phylum Chordata; class Amphibia; order Anura; family Pipidae; genus Xenopus; species Xenopus petersii. Next base: position 10,566,028 of record CM076684.1, on the reverse strand, counting down.
GATATTAATATTGCATCAAACCAGTCTTGCGTCAAAATGTTCCACACTGAGGAAATGGACCCCTAGGTCTTTCAAATGTGTTCCAGGAATATAGAAGCTGCTTATAATGTATGGCTGCAAAAAATAAATCATTTTTAAAAATCTGGATTAGTTGGATAATTCTAATTTTGCCACAGCGCTAAACTCAGTCTTTAAATCAATTGAGCATTATCAGCATTATCTTGTTCCTAATTCCCTTTCCCTCTCCTATATCCCTTTCAGATAAAATGTGTGGGTTTTTTTAGGATTAATATTTTTTAATATTTATTTTTCTCAATACTATTTTTACTATTCTTAATATTCAATACTGATCCTCAAACACTATTCTTTTGAAATATATAGATACTATATACTTCAATTCCACTCAGATGATCCACACTTCCCCTTCTTGGCAATTTCTCCTCTTCCTTTGCTTTGTTTTTCATACAAAGTAGCAAATAGCGGTCACATCATGTACTTATACATCAATCTCTCCATTTATGGTCTAAAATGTTTGTTAAGATGCTTTACCAAATATGAAAAGGTACCTTGCACCATGTGGTGTTTATACAAAATGCCTGTAGATGTCACTGTGCACAAGAGTTATACTGTGAATACAAAGTACTTTCCATACAGCTTAATGTGTTAGAGCTGAAGTTACGGTTGAAGTGTAATGGCTGCATGAACCTGCTACTAAAGTACTGTTATGCTCTACTCATCCTCAGCTACCAAAACATAACAAATTGGTGACGAGATGTCTCTTCTACGTCTGCCGCAGCCTGCAGCTTTTCTCCCAAACCCTGTTGAGCCTACCATACCTTTTACTGTTTGGATCCGTATGTTTGAAAATTACATTATTGCTGCTGACCAAGGGGAGATTTCTGCTGCTAGAAAGCATGCTTTACTTATTCACTGCCTGGGAGCAGAGGGACAACGTATTTCCTATACATTACCATTAGCTGATTAAACTGCACTCACTACTATAAGGAACTTTTTCGTGCCAAGAGTAAATGTGGTTGCTGAAAGATATAAATTCCGCCAACATGGACAATGTAATGGCGAATCCACAGAACAATTTGTAGCAGCTTTGAGAGAGCTGGTTGTTACCTGTGACTTTGGGAATCTAACAGATGAAATGCTAAGAGACCAAATAGTGGACAAAACAAACTCACCACTGCTCCTAGATCAGGATTTAACCCTTGCAAAGACTATTACAGAGGCAAGCCAAATTGAAACAGCAGTGGCAGAGGCTAAAACTCTCAGTCAGGGAACTGCTGGAAATGTACAGACTGTGAATCATTCACTGTGGCCTAATAATGCACAGCCACAGGCAAAATACAGTGCTAAGGAAAGGGCTTCACTTCAAAACCATGCAGCACATACAAGTAAAAAATACTTCTTTTGCTGTGGTTCAACACAACACACTGCAAATTATGCTGCATTCCTGCAAATGCTATACAGTGCCAAAAATGCAAAAAAGTAGGACATTTTGCTAACATCTGCCGTAGTTCTGCTAAAGATGTTCATGGAGTCACTGCTCCATAAGTTACAGTATTAAGTGTGGATAAAGCTGGTACATTTATTCCAGACAAGTTTATATGCAGTGTCAATATCAATACTGCTTCTGCTGACAAGGGACACTCCATTAACCTGATGCTGAATACAGGTTCAGCTGTTTCTATATTACCAAAGGATGTTTTCTTGAAATACTTTGCAAAAGATCAGCTTGTTGCACCTGCCCTGAGACTGGTTGCTTGCCAGTGACTGTATAATTTGAATCAAATACTGCAAAATGTGACTTTTACATTGTGAATAAGGGAACTCCTACACTTGGAAGGGATATCTTTGCTGCATTAAACCTACAATTAGTTGGTGGTCTCATTACTACAGCACCAGTGCCACACAGCCTAAATTTCCACCACTTCAACCAGTACCATTTTCCTGATTCAGCATGGGAAAAACTTGCTATTGATATTGTGGGTCCTTTTACAGATGCTCCTATAGACTGCAGATTTGCTATAACCTTGACAGACTATTACAGTAAATGGCCTGAAATTGCATTTGTTTCTCATATAACATAGCTACAGTAAAACATTTCTGTCTACAGTCTTCAGCAGAGAAGGTAATCCGAAGGAGTTAATATCAGACAACGGACCACAGTTTGTCTCATCTGAGTTCGAATTCTTTCTGAGAAAGAGAAATATTGTGCAAAGGAAAGCTTCAGTGTATTACCCACAAGCAAATGGAGAAATTGAGTGATTCAACAGAGGTCTGAAAGAAACACTACAGACAGCAAATCTTACCGGGAAATCTTGGAAAGTATTTACAACAGAGTTTCTACATAACTACAGAGCAATGCGCCATGCAACAACCCAATCGTCACCAGCTGAATTATTACATGGCAGATAGATGCGCACTAAGTTACATGTTGCAGACATCAAACTTCCACAAAATACTGTGCCTATAAAATCGTCTACTGCTGAAATTGTGAAACGTCAACAAGCCAAATGCAAGGCATATACTGACAGAAAACATGATGCAAGAGAAGTGTACTTTCAGCCTGGATCTTTAGTTCGAATTAAGAAACCAGGACTACTGAAACATCTAAATTTACTACACCACTTGAAGTGAGATGCCAGCAGGGGCATTTTCCTACTCCTGATGCCAACTGCAATAAACTTGAAGAAAGTGAATAAAAAAAGCACAAATGTTAAATTATGCTTTTCAGACAATTCCTAGTCGGAAAAAAAAAATGCAAAAACCTTTAAAAGTCCGAATTGATTTTTGAGGTGTACAATAGGATCAGCGCAGGATCAGACATTGACAACTTTTACATGGAAAGGTTTTGTATTAAAGGTTTTTGTGGTTTGTAGGGTTCATAAATATCACGTTTTTAGAGTTTACTAAAAAAATTGAAAACCACACATTTTTAGAGATTTGTGGAAAAAACTGAAATTAGATTTTTAGTAAATGGGCCCCTTATTGTCTCATAACAGCCTGACAATAAATATGTGTACTTAAAGCTTCTCTTGCTCAAGAAAAAGCGGATTAGATCACTCCAACTTGCAGTACAGCAGTAAAGAGTGTCTGAAGTTTATCAGAGCTCAAGTCACTGGAGTGGGGGCACCTGAAAAACTATCAATATGTCTAGCCTCATATCAGATTTCAAAATAAAATTAAAAAAAAAATCTATTTGCTCCTTTTGAAAATAGATTTCAGTGAGAAGTCTGCTGAAGTAGCATTATTAGCTGATGCATTTAGTCTTTCCATGACAGTATCCATTAAAGTCCATTAAAAGTGTCCATTAAAATCCATTATAGGTGACTTTTTTTAGCAAAACAAAGTAGTCTATGAACGTTATTTGGTGGCACCTTGTTTCTGCTTTGGGGCAACCAATAAAAACATTTCCCTTACTTTCAAGTCTTGTCGACTGTGTTGAGCAGCCATGTTTTGCTTTGTATTAAAATTTGCCGAATTGCATTGGAGTCAATAGGAATTCAAAGTCACATGCCTTTTTTACTCAGTGTACTGCTAGACACATGCCCAACATTGTTAGGGGACTTCTATCCACTACACTACAAATGACTTTTCAATAGAAAAAAAGCTCCCGTGTTGGCAATTTCTTAAAAACATGTCTGTGATTTTTGACATTACCTCTGGTCGACTGGTAATGGTATCCACTACTAAACTTTGTAACTATGTTGCTGTTCAAGCAAAAAGTACCATCAATAGTTTATATATTACTACTAGCTTACAAACATAGGCACAGTTAATAAAACTGACTACCAACAGATATTGGGCCAGATTCAATTAAGTGAGAAAAAGTTATCTCATGTTTTATCACGTGAACTCATGGACGGGATTCAATTCGAGGAGAAATTTTTTTTCTCCAAATCCAGTTCCATTTTTTCCCATAGACGTCAGAGTTTTCACAGTGAAATGCTTGTTGCTGTGCAATGCCCGACTGTAAGAATTTCCAGTAAAAGAAGGAAATAAGAATTACATAAGAGATAAAAATGAACATAGACGTAAGGTCTAACTGGAGGATTTAACTTAAAGAAGTAAAGAATAACGAAAGCGCTTCCCTGACGTCAGCAGTGAGAAGAGTCCATTGTTGGGATGGGAGAGGTCTTTCATAATCTTTCTGGCTTTAGTCCTGCACTGCTTAGTGTAGACAGACAGCAGGTCAGGAATCTCAGAGCGAATGATGCTTTCGGCCGACCACTCTTTGAAGAGCTTGTCTGTCCTGCTTGGTTCTGTTCCCATACCAGGTGCAGATATTTCCCATCAGGATGCTCTCGATGGTGCATAAATAAAATTTCTTAAGCACCCTCAGAGGCAGATGGAAGTCTCTTAGTCTTCTGAGGAAGAAGAGACGCTGATGGGCATTCTTCAACAGGGTGTTGATGTTACAGGACCATGACATGTCCTGTGTGATGTGAACACCCAGTTACCGGAAACTGTTCACTGTCCACTGGCACACCACTGAGGTGTAGGGGCTTGCAATTCCTCGCCTGCTTTGTGCTAAAGTCCAAAATCAGCTCCTTATTCTTGCTGAAGTTTAGGAGGAGGCCGTTCTCCTGGCACCAGTTCTCCAGGTTGCTAATCTCATCCAGGTAGGCCTTCTGGAATACTAAGGTCAGAGATAAAAATGCATTTACTGTGTATTCTATTCAATGACAATGCTCAGAAAGGAGAAGGATGTAGATAATTCCTGTTACGCCTTCATGTGGCAACCGACTAATTTCTACCTTATGTTTCCTTTTTTCTAGCAATTTGTGACTGGGCAGGGCATGAGTGAAGACATGTAAGTACAGTGCTTTTAATTTATATCAAACTATTCTATATAAACAAGGAGCAAACCATCGTGGGTGCATTATACAAGATTAGATGTAAAGAAACCTCAAACCCTGTTACTTTAATAGGGGATAGTTTCTTGAACAAGCAAAATATTGAATGTTTTTGTGATTTCCAGATCTACAGTTAGTTAGTATAGATGTTAATATATATATTTTAGATATGCGAGTGCATAGATCTCTCTGCCTGTATAGGTATGTGTACATACTGTAGGTGCACTGGGGTTCATTTGGTGACTGGAATTGCTTTACTTCCAGTACAGTCTTATGCACTGTCCCGCGGAGCTTACAATTAGGGGCAAATTCATCAAGGGTCGAATATCGAGGGGAAATACTGCGATCGAACGATCGAAGGAATAATCATTCGAACGAACGATTAAATCCTTCGAATCAAACTATTCGAAGGATTTTAATCCAACGATCGAAGGATTATCCTTCGACCAAAAAAAGTTAGGCAAGCCTATGGGGACCTTCCCCATAGGCTAACATTGGGTTCGGTAGCTTTTTAATTAATTTAATCTCCAGCACTTATCATATAAATATTAGTATTTGATTAATTCAATATATTTCCCTTTGGTCCTAATAATTCTCACTGAATCTATTTTTTTACACAATTAATTGCACTCCTTGAGGAACCTTGTCATTTTATTTTATCCTCTTTGGTTTAGTCTAACCATGAATTGTTATTGAGAATGATAATTGACTAAACTACCTTATGGATATCATGCACTAATTGGCACTTTATAGAATTCATTAATTATCTTAAAATTGCGTAGTTGTACAATTGATTAATTAATTTGGAGGCATTTCTTGCACTTTAATCTATTTATTGAATTAATTTATTTAATCCTAAGAGCTTATTGTATGCTGGTTATTGATTAGGTTGTTACCCACAGGGTACCCTTTTTTTCTACAATTTTAAGTACATTTGATTTTCTGACGGTTGTCAGTCCTCGTGTGGAACCATTAAGATCCTGTTTATTTAGGGAGTTAAGAGTTGTTTGTCCTTTTTTTATTATTTTTAACCAAGATGTAAGGATGCCTACCACTTACTAAAGTAATATTGGGCATTTGCTACACGACAACACAACAATCCTCTCTGAATACTTACAGCAGCTCTTAAAGGGGTGTTTCACATAGAATGGTCAGTTCTAATCAACTTTTCAATTAGTCTTCATTATATATTTTTTTCAGTTTTTGAATGAATTGCTCTCCAGCTTTCAAATGGGATTTCCTGACCCTATTTAAAAAAACAAATGCAATGAAAGTTTACAAATGTATTGTTATTGCTACTTTTTATTACTCATCTTTTAATCCAGGCCTTTCCTGTTCATATTCCAGTCACTTATTCAAATCAGTGCATGGTTGCTAGGGTAATTTGGAGCCTAGCAACCAGATTGCTGAAATTGCAAACTGGAGAGTTGCTGAATTAAAAGCTTTATAACTCAAAACCACAAATAAGGACTTTTGCCAGTGAAAATTAAAGCTGATATCATGTATACCCAAAGTGAAAGTATGAACATTAGAAAGAGAGTGGGGGTCAGACATATTGAGGGTAGGAGATTGAAGGGCAGAGATATTAGAGGAAATTAGAGGAAGTGTGGAAATTGTAGGTTAATAGTTATTCTGGAAGGGGTGCAGAATATACAGTATGGGTTTTCTGGATAAGGAAAAATTTGGATCCCCATCCCTTATGTCTACTAAACAGTCATTTAAACATTAATTAAACCCAATAAGATTGTTTTGTCTCCAATAAGGATTAATTATATCTTAGTTGGGATCAAGTACAAGCTAAGTTTTATTATTACAGAGAAAAATGAAATATTTTTTAAACATTTGGATTATTTGGATAAAATGGAGTCTATGGGATATGGCCTTCCCATAATGAAAAAGAAAATCATTTTTAAAAAATTGGAGAAAATGGGAGACAGTCTTTTTGTAATTCGGAGCTTTCTGGATAATGGGTTTTCCCTATAATGGATTTCATACCTGTATATCACAACTAACCATCTACCTTATTTTAGTGTTGGCAGTCAGTTTTAAAATTGGGAGGCTGGAGATGGTATACATTTTTTATCTTTGTATAAATAAAAATATTTATTAACTAATCCTCTCTGGTCCTGTGGATCTGTTTGATCCGTTTGCTTATCCTAGTCAGTTTTAAATGGGCATTGCATTAAAACGTTGTTGATAATTATTTTTATTAAGCACAATAAAAGGACAAAAAGCTTTTTTATTTCATATATTATTTTAAATAATTACAGAAAACGACAGTGTGTAAGTATCACATAGTGATGCACATAGGGATAAGGCACACTAGGCATACGTTGAACCAGTAGTTCATAACATAACACAGAGTAATATGACTTTTAGAATTTATATTCATTATTTTTATAGTTTAAAGCACAAAATCCATGTAGATCCAGTGTTGATTATAAATGATGGAACTTCACTTACTCCTGAAGAAGATTTTTCTGCTGGCTTCTCTTCAAGGTAAAACTCATACCCATCATCCATATAACAACTAAACCCATTACATAGGATTAAACTAGTATTAGGAAACAGTTTGAGCTCACGCTGGGCCATGATCCCATTCCTTTCCTTATTAGACTGGTTAGAATGTCATAGTCATAATGTGGGTCTGTAGCTAGTTTTCCTAGTTCATACTTACATGGTTTGACATGAATTCATCATCATAAAGCAGGAATGCAGCTTTAGAGCTAAGCTGCGGTTAAGACTAAATAATTACAAAATAGAGATAGATAGATAATAGATGGATAGACAAAAGATAGATAGATAGATAGATAGATAGATAGATAGATAGATAGATAGATAGATAGATAGATAGATAATAGGTAGGTAGGTAGATATATATGATAATTTATTTAGGCTTAGGGGATAATAAATGATTGATAGACTGATGATAGAAAGATTGATGGTAGATTAGATAGATGATAGATAGAAAGATAGAAAGAAAGAAAGATAGATAGATAGATAGATAGATAGATAGATAGATAGATAGATAGATAGATAGATAGATAGATAGATAGATGATGGATGGATGAATGGATGGATGGATGGATGGATGGATAGATAGATAGATAGATAGATAGATAGATAGATAGATAGATAGATAGACTTCCAATAAGGATTAATTTCGATTTTAGTTGGTATCAAGTACAATATACTGTTTTATTACAGAGAAAAAAGGAAATACTTTTCAAATATTTTAATTATTTGTATAATATGGAGTCTCTTTCTGGATAACAAGTTTCTGAATAACGGATCCCATACCTGTACTAAATAATGTTCTTGTCTGTTGCTCTGGTTGTTTCCCAGGCTTCAGTTGTCAGGATCACTCGGTTGTCCTCCCAAAGTCCATCACAGCACTGAAGGGATCCTGTGTGGAGATCCCCTGCTCATTCAATGTAGTGTCTACAGACTTCCAACTGGTTTGGTACAGGGATCAATATGGAATTGACCCCCAAGTATTCAATAACAAAAATCCATCATATGTTATTAATACATTTAATGGCAGAACTTTCCTGGTGGGGAATAAGTCAAAGAGCTGCTTCTTGAGGATTGATGACGTGAGATACACTGAAACATATTATCCATGTATAAATGAGAATATAAACTGTGATCAGTACAGCGCATATGAAAAAGTCCTGGTTCAGGTGTCAGGTAAGATACTTGATAATTTCTTTGTATCAAATATTTTTTAATAGAAAAAGACCACTGAGAAGATGCAAGATAAAAAGCTAAATGTGCAGGAAGGTTCAGGAAACCTCAAACACAAAATGTGCAAGATTTCCACCTACAGGGAATGCAGAAATGATTGGGCACACAGGCAGCTTGTTGAATTCCATCTAATAAACAGTAGCTTTAAAAGGACACTCAAAAATATTTTTACATCATTTGAAACTTTAGGAAAAACTAAACAATTTTCTAATGCCTGAGCCTTATTATTTGTTTTCATTTTTGACCTATGTCAAAATTCTTTGCACCTCTGCCTTCTCAATCTAGTCATTCCACAATAAATATTTTTGCATTTACAAGCCCATGTCTTAAAATACTTTTTTATTTTTCCAATAGAAACATGCTAGGAGCTTGTTTTGATTCCGTACGAATCCAAATTGTAGGCAAAACTAATAAAAGACATCAGTTGGGCCCAGGTGATTGTTTTGATCTATAATACCTTCAAGAGGTCTCCAGATTCAAACTCACAACTATTAGTGATGGGCGAATTTGCGCCGTTTCGCTTCGCCGAAAAATTCGCGAATTTCGCGCGAAATTCGCGCGAAATTCGCGAAACGACGCCCGTTTTTTACGCCGGCGTCCGTTTTTCTAAAAAAAAATTTTTTGACACCGGCAAATTTTTACCGCGAATTTTCGCTGGCGTTTCGCGAATTTATTCGCTGGGCACGAATCGCGCAAATTCGCTGCGAATTCGCGCCTGGCGAATAAATTCACCCATCACTAACAACTATGGCTATTCCTCACCAAAAGCCTAAAAACTTTTAACTGCAGGATTATCACTGGAAGCTGATCTGAGCACGCTCACACACTGACACACAAACCATCCTGAGTTGTGATGATGAATAACAGAAACACTTTTATTTTTTTGTCTAAACTGTCCTTGTAATAGATGTAAATTGAAAATATTTTATAAATGGATTATTGCTGCCATGCTTTTATTTTTCATTCCAGGCTGCTATAAATGATATCAATTAACTAAAACAGAGTCAACGTTTAGGCTTCTGTGTTTTTGTCTTAGCATGAGAATAACTGCCCATCTCATCAACCAACAGGGTAGGGAGAAATTGTATAAAAAGGGTGAAGAGTAGGCTATGTGTACGATGAGAAACCATTATACATTTTTATAACTTATGCCTTTAATAAGGGGAAACCCACTACAATGAAGGGGGCACAATGAGTGTAATTGAAATCATGTGATTGTGTCAGAGATTATACAAGTTCCAATTATATGAGGCACTACACATTAGCTCTACACAAGTACATTTATTGCTTTCAATACAGTACTACATCTGTACATCTGTCTTTCAGATACCCCACATAAGCCTGTACTAAACTTGCCCACCAGTCTGAATGAAGGAATTTCTGCCCTTATTAACTGCTCTGTAGAACACACCTGCACCCACAATCCCCCTGTGCTCGAATGGAACAAAGTAGGCTTCAATAAAAGAGAGTGGAGAGAAGAACTTGAAGAAGGAATCTGGAAATTTGTAAGTGAAATGGATTATATCCCAACCTATCAGGATCATGGCACCCCCATTGAATGCAAATCTATTTATCAAATGGGACAAGTATTGCAAGAACAGCTAATCTTAAAAATACAATGTAAGTATTGACTCGCTTTACATTTCTACTAATGTAGGCACAGTTCTGTATAAGGAAAGTATCTTACTAGAGCAGTTTGCTGAATTTGAAGTTCTAGATTTCCATGGTTATTTTAAGCTCACCTGGTGTACAGGGATGCCAATTTACTAATTTTTGAATTCAGTTGTGAATAAACTTGTGTTGGTAGAAAAAACTTGATCACAATAATATTCCTATTATTTCAAATGAATCTGTAAAATTTCACATAAGTAAAAAAAAAAACTTGACAATCCAATATCTTGAATTGTGAAAATAATCTCCCATGGCTTCTCCATGATTGCGCCACCTTTTATCTGCCAATCTTTTAAAAACGTCCACGTTTTTTTAATTGATGACTTTTCACACTTTTTTTTCTCTCTTTCATAACTTTGCTCTATCCCTTCATTCACTTATGCTCCATCTCTTTTGCCAATCAATTCTCCAGTAGTGATGGGCGAATCTGACTGGTTTCGCTTCACAGAAAAATGAAAATTTGCCAAAATGCATTGAAGTCTATGGGGGAGACATTTTTTGATGAGAGAGGAGGCAACAAATTTTTTTTGATCGCACAATTTTTTTCACCTATTGGAGTCTATGGGCATCATTTTTGAGGCAAAACACATTTTTCGCCATCATTTTTGAGGCGAAAATGTGCTCATGACTATTCTTCAGCTATACACAATACGTCTACTGGAAGCTGTATCTTATGTTCTCACTTTGTCTGATCTTCTGGTGCTTTCAATATCTTAACTATCTCCATTTAAGCTTTTGATCATGGGAAAAAATTGTGATCAGGAATCATGATTTCTTTTTGAAATGCTGACAAAATCTGAAAGTAAAAATTAATAAATTACCAAAATACCATTCCCCAGTGGTATTTACAGTTCTGGGTTCTCTATCACATTAGTGCCTCAAGATTTTAGTTCCTTAGGAGCAAATTAAAGGGCAGATTTGTTAAATTTCACATTCAAATGCAAAAAAAAGATGTTTTTGTCATGTTCACAAATTTATTCACAATTAGTAATAATTTGGAGTGATCACAATATTTTTTTAAATCACGATTTTTCAAATCAAATTTTCAAAAAAAAAAATCTCAGCACTTTAAGTGAGTATGGTTTTGGTTGATAAATAAATCAATACATAAAAAAGATAAATTTGAGACCATGTTTTCAACAGGAAAAAACACAATTGTTTATGTTGGTGATAAAACACAAATGTGGAAATTAATTAATAATTACTTATAAATCTTTATGAGCTGTTTGTTAATTTTTTGTTGAATGGATCTCTACTAGATCCTCCCAAACATGTTATAATTACCAAAACTGATGGAGAAAATAAAATAAAAGAAAGTGACCAAGTGACTTTACAATGTACCAGCAATGCCAACCCTCCTGCTAAGAACTATACCTGGTACCACATTAACAAAGAAGGAGAAGAGGAACTAAAAGAACATGGGGAGAATTTAACTGTGACTATAAACTCGGAGAATGTGAAGTATTCCTGCTCTGCAAGGAATGAGCTTGGAAAAAATGATTCTACCATAATGGATCTGAGCTTGTTCTGTAAGTACTAACCTTGATTCAGAAGCGGTTGAGCCGCGCAGGATTATTTCTTTATGGGGCAACAGGGGCCCACCGGGTTTTTTTCCCGGTGTCCTGCAGTCGAAGTCCGACACGGGGCATAGGCCCTTGTGTACACCACCACCCCAGACCCGCTGCTTGCCCAGTGGCGAGATTCAGCTATTAGTCCTACAGTATTGAAAATTGAATGTGGTTTTAAAGGGATATGGCAGTAAGCATTCTGCAGTATTTTATAATATAGTGCCTCTCCAAATTTGCTCTTTATTCCAGTAGGTTTGTTCTACTGTGTTTATTTGATTAGTTTTGTATTTGTTTTGCAGTGTATGCCCCTAATAATGGCCTCTCAAAGCTCATCATGTTGGTGGCTGTAATCATTGTAGTTCCAGTTCTACTGCTGATTTTGTACTTTAAAGCAAGGTATAAGCTTTATTTTTATAACATTATAATATGTTAAAATGCAATTCAAATAATCTATCTATCTATCTATCTATCTATCTATCTATCTATCTATCTATCTATCTATCTATCTATCATCTGTCTGTCTGTCTGTCTGTCTGTCTGTCTGTCTGTCTATCTATCTATCTATCTAGCTATCTGTCTGCCTGTCTATCTATTATCATCCGTCCGTCCGTCCATCTGTCTGTCTGTCTGTCTGTCTGTCTGTCTGTCTGTCTATCTATCTATCTATCTATCTATCTATCTATCTTTCTGTCTGTCTATCTATCCAACTATCTGTAAGGATTAAACCCTGGTTCCTTTGTATTTGTCAATGTTAGAGAGGCCCTCTTGTATTTATTTGAAGTTGTTTGGGGGAATTATGTTTTTTTTATGTTTCCACAGAGAAAGAAAAGTGCAATGTTGCCAGGGAAGGAATCATTTGGTAAGAAGGCCTTAATTTCATTAAAGTGGTTGTTCACCTTTAAATTAACTTTTAGTATGATGTAGAGAGTGATATTCTAAGACAATTTGCAATTGGTTTCCATTTTTTTATTATTTGGTATTTTTGATTTATTTATCTTTTTATTCAGCAGTTCTCCAGTTTGCAATTTCAGCAATCTTGTTGCTACGGTCCAAATTACCCTAGCAACCATGCATTGATTTGAATAAGAGACTGGAATATGAATAGGAGAGGCCTGAATAGAAAGACAAGCAATAAAAAGTAACAATAAGAATACACTGACAGCTTTACAGAGCATTTGTTTTTAGATCGGGGTTAGTGACCCCCATTTGAAAGCTGGAAAGAGTCGGAAAAAGAAGGCAAACAATAAATTATAAAAAAAAAGAAAAAAAGACAACCAAATGAAAAGCTGCTTAGAATTAGCCATTCTATAGCATACTAAAAGTTAACTTAAAAGCCAACCTCCAATTTGTAAAACTTTGTGAAAGTTTGTGAAACTTTTTTTGTTTTTTGTGGCACTTCTTTTCTTCTTTTCTGCTTTGGGAAGGCAAAATCACATGCATTTTTCACTGCTACAAACATGCCCTACATTGTTAGAGGACTCCTAGCGACTAGGCTACACCTGCTTCTTCAATAGAAAAAAAGGCACCATGTTACCAGTTTCTTAAGAACATGTCTGTGGGACATGACATTGACATATGGATAAAATGACATATGCATTTGTCACACTTTTTTTTTGTCACGCACATTTTTTTGTTTTGTCGCGTAAAGCGTAAAGCGTAACGAGCCGTGTAGCAAATCTTTGATGCAGTTCCACAACAAATATGTACATAGTGACATTTTTTGCTCATCACTAACTGCTTGTGGGCCATTGATGTGCTGCAACTGAGAGCTCCATCTGGTTACGTTTAAGGCTCTGTAGAGTTAATGGACCCAAAACGTTGTCTCTACCCTCCGATCAGATATGTGCAGATGAAACAGATTTCAAAATGTAAGAATGCCACTTAAAGGAGAAGGAAAGGTTCTCTTTACTTGGGGGTACCCCCAATTGACCACATTTATTTACCTGACACCCCAGACCAGTGCTCCTATCAGCAGAAAACTGCACTGGCCCAAGGTTATTCTAGTGAGCAGTGCACCATGGAGCGATCCTCTGCCTGCTTCTTCTTTCTTCTCGCGGAAAAGCTGAACTTTAACAAAAAAAAGCCGCTATTTTGAAGAAAGAAGAAGTCTGAAGATGATAGCTCTGTGGTACTCGCACCCCGGGCTGGTGCAGTTTTCTCATGATAGGAACACCGGCATGCGGTGTCAGGTAAGTAAATGCTATAGGGGTTCCTAACTTTTGGCACCCCAAAGTAAAAATGACTTTTCTTCTCCTTTTATAAAGAACTGGCGCCTTTTCATTCATCAGTCTAGCCAATAAGGTTCCAGTTCTTTGGTCAAACTCACAGTTTCCACCACTGTCTACATGATCGCAGTCTTTACACAAAGGCCACACTCAACAAAGTGGCACTGCATTGTATCATTTATTTCAGTAGGTTCTATATGAATGGAGGGAGGCGGTGGGACATTGTAAGGTGTCCGATGAATAACGTTCAATTAATTATTTAATTCCATTCTTCCTAAAAAAAAAAGGGGGGGTTCTGTGTTAAAAGTATTTGTTTCATAATGCCTCTAAGATTTGCTTTAGCTTTACAGTTGGAATAGTCATGAAAAGGGGCAAATTTACTATATTTCGAACTAGGGAATCCTAAAGACTGCCCATGAAGTTTAGCTCATCTTAGCACAACAGAATTGTTTGTTAAACACAAGATCAACAGAAATTCATTTGAATGTGTTCACCATATTTCTCTATGGGTTGTTAGAACTAAAAAATAATCAGGAAGGACACAGAATGATGGAGAACATTGGGACCACTAGAAACCCACCTTTTCCCAAAAAATGTTGATGGGATTCAATACCACCCATAACACGCACATGTCCCTTGATATAGGAAAGATCAAAAGTCAAGGCTCTTGTTTTCTTTTTCTATGCCTTCCCCATGCCCCTGTACTTCTCACTCCCTTCACTCCCAAAGAGTGAAGGGAGTGTTCCAACTTTTTCCCATGCAAACACTAAATACAATTATTTTCCACCAGCAATTTTACCAGTTACATTTATCAATCATAGGCAATATCCAATGGGTCAGGTATTATTTCTACCCTTTTTTGCCCCAATTTTTTGGCCAATTTGATTTTTTTAATATTTGGTAGGCTGCACAGCCATTTTATAATTTCTCAAAAACCTACTATATTTTTATTTTGCTATTTTGTAGATTAATGATGCATGTAATAATGTTTTGCCAATGGAATGAATGATGAATTATAAAATTATTGTTATTTTATTGAATGGTAACTATCTTTAATGGTCAGTAAGAAGTTTGCTGTTAGAAAAGTGAGGTTACAACTTGTCGTTCAAATAAAGAAAAAATAATAGGAGCCTGTAACTGTTTCTTCTTTCTAAATCTCTTGGCCTCTATAGTTACCATTTTTAATTAAAAAGAAAACCTTTTTTCTTTGATTATAAATATTTCACTTTTAGGAAGTACAGATATGTGAAGACACGTACATGAATACGTACATGAATGTGATGCAGAGAGATTCATCTGCAGAACATCCACAACTAAAGGTAATGTAAATCTTATTTTATTTGGAAATACAATAACAATATAATGTGTAAAGATAAGAAATAACCCCAAGGATGTTGAATAGCTTATATTTGTTGTAATTTAAAAGCCTAATATATATATATATATATATATATATATATATATATATATATATATATATATATATATATATATATGTATATTATTTTGTCTAACAAATACTCATTATTCTAAATTTACTATTAGTTGTTACTGTCAATGTATTTTCCAGGGTGCTGAGACTACCGACAATCTCTACTTGGCACTTCAGAAGACAGACCCTAACACATATGAAGAATTCAAGGTCAGGGATTTTTGAGTATCACTCATGTATTATAAGGGATAATGTACCCCCTACTGTAAATGATAAGGATACTAGAAGTCACTGAGGGGTTGTGTGACCATATAAAGGCACAAGGCTGCAGGCTGAGTTATACAGGGAACTCTGAGTATCACTCATGTATTATAAGGGATAATGTAACCCCTACTGTAAATGATAAGGATATTAGAAGTCACTGAGGGGTTGTGTGACCATATAAAGGCACAAGGCTGAGTTATACAGGGAACACTGAGTATCACTCATGTAATATAACAGATAATGTACCCCCTACTGTAAATGATAAGCCTGTATCTACATAAATAATGCTTATAATAAATGTATTACACTCTACTGGTTTCTATCTTTTATATGACCTGCATGTGAGGAAATACTGGCCAAGTTGGGTCTGTTCACACTGGAGAAGAGGTGCTTAAGGGGTGATATGATAACTATGTATAACTAGAGAGGTACATTTCCTGAAGAAAATGTGAGTGGTGCTTGCCGTGGCAAAACTCAGGCCCCCCATATATGTTGGGTGTCTTGCCCAGTCGCCCCTGGTGCCTAGAGAGTACACAAAGTCGGTAGAATCCAGATTAAACCGGTGAAATTTAAAGCCAACCAAATTTTACCATTGAAATCAATCCAAACAAACTGGCTATTTTTGGCTCCGCCCACTTTTAAAAATTTGCAACCCAGTCACCAAATGGACCAAGTTTGAGCACTCTTACATTAACAGTGTAAGAATGACAGGAATTTAAATATTCCCATTGAATAGCGTTAGGTAAAATTTGATTGGCTGTCTTAAGCTCCGCCCATTTTTCTGAATTTTAACCCCAGTTACCTAGTCATGGTTAGTGCCAAGTTTGGGGCCTCTGGTTTTAAAACGGTGAGAACGGCGGTATTCCAAAATTTTATATTGAAGTCAATAGGTGAAAACTGATTGGCTGTTTTTGGCTCCAGCCACTTGTCCTAAATTTTGACCACGGTCACCCAGTGAGTAATTGAGCCAAGTTTGGTACACCTAGCATTTAAACTGTGATAATAGCAGCAGTTTATCATTTTTTATTAAGGTCAATGGCTGAAATCTTATTGGCTGTTTGCGGCTCCGCCCACTTTTCCTAAATTTTGACCGCAGTCACCCAGTGACGCACGGTGCCAAGTTTGGGAGTTCTGGCTTTGATACTGTGAGAATTACAGCTGTTTACATTTTCTCATTGAAGTCAATAGGGAACATCTGATTGGCTGTTCTTGGCTCCACCCACTTTTCCTAAATTTTGACCGCAGTTACCCAGTGAGTAATTGAGCCGAGTTTGGTACACCTAGCATTTAAACCGTGATAATAGCAGCAGTTTATCATTTTTCATTAAGGTAAAAGGCTGAAATCTGATTGGCTGTTGTTGCCCCGCCCCTTTTTTTCCTAATTGTGAACCACAGTCACTCAGTGACTAACATACCAAAGTTTGGGAATGCTGTCATTTAATGTGTAAAAATGGCAGCATTTCTATTTTTTTCTATTGAAAATCAATGAATGAAATTTGATTGGTTGTTGGTGGCTCCGCCCACTTTTTCTAAACTTGAAGTGGAAACCCCCAGCGACCACATTTGTGATATTCAAGGTCCCTGACATCAATACTGAGAGAATGGCAGCCTTCTTAATTTTTCCCATTAAAACCAATCAAAGAAATCTGATTGGTTGGTTTTGGCTCCACCCACTTTTCTTAATTTTAATCCCAGTCCCCCAGTGACCAACTGTGCCAACTTTGAGGAGGCTGCCATTAACTGTCTAAGAGCGGCAGCAGTTTAAAATTTTCCTATTTAATTGAATGGCTGAAATTTGATTGGCTGTTGTAGACTCCGCCCACTTTTTGTAAATTTGGCTGCAGTCACCCAGTGACCCACGGTGCCAAGTTTGGGAGCTCTGGCTTTATTACTGTGAGAATTACTGATTGAAAATCTGATTGGTTGTTTGCGGCTCCGCTCACTTTTTTGGGTCCCCAAAATAGGACAGAAAAGTCACAACACCCCATTCCCGAATAAGCTGAACGGTTTGACACCTCATTCATGGGTCTGCGACAAACTAATTATTCGATAAATTCCCCATTATAAGTCAATGGGGCAAATTTGGGGACCTCTCCTGCCCGGGGGTAAAACTTATACCCTCGTGTGGGGTATCATCTGACACAGGTCGCAAACCTCTTCAAATGTGGTAAATTTAACGTTTCTACAAGATTCCCTCTCTGCGCTAGAATCCGTCAAAAGTTGGCCTCAATGTTAATCTATGGGACTTTTTGGGGTCACCCACCCCTTAGAAAAGTCATACCACCCCATTCCTGATTAAGCCACACGATTTGACACCTCATTCATGGGTCTAGGACAAACGGTGCGGGACTAGTTACGCGCCAAACTTTCATACGGAAGAAGAATAAAAATAAGTTTGCAAGATAACAGTAGTGATGCTTTGCTTCGCAAGCACCACTAAATATATAAGGGGATCATATAATAATCTCTCTAATGCTTTATTTACAAGTAGGTCCTTCCAGCTGACACAAGGTCACCCATTCCGATTAGAAGAAAAGAGGTTCCGCCTAAAAATTGGGAAGGGGTTTGTTACAGTGAGAGCTGTGAAGATGTGGAATTGTCTCCCTGAATCAGTGGTACAGGCTGATACATTAGATAGGTATAAGAAGGGGTTGGATGGTGTTTAGCAAGTGAGGGAATACAGGGATATGGAAGATAGCTCATAGTACAAGTTGATCCAGAGACTGGTCCATTTGTCATCTTGGAGTCAGGAAGGAATTGTTTCCCCTCTGAGGCAAATTGGAGAGGCTTCAGATATATGGTTTTCCTTTCTCTGATCAACTAGCAGTTAGGTAGGTTTAAAAGTATATTGGACTAAAAGGTTTAGCTTGATGAAAATGTGTCTTTTTTTTTCAGCCTAAGTTACTTTGTCACTATGAGTCATACAGTATTCAGCATGGCAGTTATTTGCATCTTTAACGAGTCATTTAGTGCAGTTGGATGCAAAATTTGCACTCACTGATGCAATTCATTAAGGTTACTTGCATCCAAACACACTCATTTGTGTTTTATGTAGGTGCTATAAGAGCCATTGTATCCTGCCTCTTCTGCTGCATGGTGTGCAACTGTGTCTACTGAAGCTAGTGAGTCCTGTAGCTAACACAGTAATGCCAGGGTGCAATAGGGTTTCAATTGTGTTAATAGGTGCTGCAGACTCACATGCTAATTCTGTTTTAACGTCACAGCCACCTTGACTATTTTAGTTTTTTTATGATTATAGTTTTCCTAAAGAAAAGTTATATGTTTAGCTAATACAGAATAGGAGATCATTCTACTAAAAATGTTTTTTTTTTTTCAAGTAAACTCTTCTTTAAAGAGATCTACTGAGATCAAATCTCTGTATCATCTCCAGGATATTGAGATACGTGTTCTGTGGCCAGTATTGGTTCAAGACCACTCAGGTGATTCCAAATTGTCCAACCATTTGTGCAAGCCAGTTTTTATATGATTAGCCAGAAACATTGAACATCTGTGAATATGTAGCCAACGAAGCAGTGTCATGACTATTTCATGGTTCTTCACCAGCCAGGTTTTCTGCCAGACAATGATATCTGGAAGAGTCTGGCAACTGGAAAATTGTGTTTAATTGCAATGTTCCATGCAGGGATTGATGGGATTACTGAAGACCTTTATGTGTCTTTTCCTTCAAAGCCTTTAATTAGTGATGGGCGAATTTGGGGCTTTTCAATTCGCCGAAAAATTTGCGAATTTCCAGTGAAATTTGCAAAACTATGAAAAATTTGTGAAACGGCACCATTGTCTCGATTTTGACGCCGACGTCAAAAACAAGATGCTGGCACCGTTTCGTGAAATTTTGCAGGAAATTCGAGAATCCATTGGCGTCCTTTTTTGGAGAAATTGCACCGGCGTTCAAAAAAATGGATGCTGGTATCCATTTTTTTTTTACACCGGCGAATTTTCATGGTGGTTTCACAAATGTATTTGCGGCGAATCAAGGGAATTTGCCGCAAATTCGCACCTGGAAAATAAATTGGCCCATCACTACCTTTGAGCCATTATTGTAAAACAGTCTTCCGCTTCTCCCAATAAAGATTTTTCTAAAAACATGTTTTACACCTTTATATGAGTGCTGAGTCAATCAAGAACAATTGGGTGTACAAACCTCACAGTCAAAGGAATCAGGAAGAGAAGAGACCTGTTGAAGGTCTGAACCCATTTTTACAAGATCCAATGGATTAACAATGGAATTGGGGGTGGGGGAATTGTGGTTCACAACCTGGGGGAGGGCAGGGGCCCAGAAATATTATTTAAAAATGTCCAGGAGTTCAAATTGGGCCGAACTGAGCATACTATATGCAGAGAACACATAGAGATTTACTCTCTAGAGACTTGCTGGGTTCTACTGAAATATAATTTTATTCCTCTTAACCACAGACAAGACCATCTGTTTTGTCCATACGCATTGCATTACTTAGCACAACCTCTGGATCCTTAATATTCCAGGGCTCTAATTTCCATCTCAACCCTTATAAACTAGACATATTAAATCCACACCAAAATAGCTAGCTTCTAGAGATGACAATGAGAGTTGTGTTTTGAAAATTCACGCAATTGTATTTTTAAAATATTTTTATAAATGCAATATCATTAGTGATGGGCGAATTTCTCCTGTTTCGCCAATAAATTGACGAATTTCCCACAAAATTCGCGAAACAGCGAAAAATTGTGAAATCGGAAAGTTCCTGAAAAAATCGTGACATTTGAATGTTATCAGGAAAAAATCTTGCAAATCAGACATTTTCACGCAAAAAATCATGAAATTAGAAGGATTCCACTCAAAAATCGTGAAATTTGAAAACTCAAATTTTTTTGTGGGAAAAAAAATCTCCATTTATTATCCCCCAAGGCTGCTAAAAAAGGAAAATTCAAAAATACTGCATCTCAAACTTGCCGAGTTCATGTAGAACTCAATGGCAGATGTCCCTATCCCAATTTGAAGATATTGTGATCTGTGCTGGGTTTCGTATGATAATCCAAAGAATTATCAGACTTGATAAATTTGGGTTTGTCGCACGCCAATTCTGAAAAAATCTCATGATTTGAATCGACACACAAATTAAATTGAATTCCCCCTGTGTTATTGTTAAGTATTTAAAAAGTATAATGAGTTGAGCTCAATAAAGAATATAAAAAAAGATAACCCAAGTTGTACATACACTTTAGGACTTTATATACAGGTATACGATCCGTTTATGGGGAAACCTGTTATCCAGAAAGCTCCGACACATAAAGGTCCTCTCCCATAGCCCCATTAATAGAATAATTCAACATTTTAAAACAAATTCCCCTTTTCTCTATAATACTAAAACAGTAGCTTGTACTTGATCCCAACTAAGATATAATTAATCCTTATTGGAAGCAAAACCGACCTCTTGGGTTTATTTAATGTTTACATGATTTTCTAGTAGATTTACAGTATACAGATCCAAATTAAAAAAGATTTATTATCTGGAAAACCCCTGGTCCTGAGCATACTGGAGAACATGTCCCATACTTGTACTAGAAGTCAAAGTCACTGTGGCTAAAACAGAGAACTAGCTGGTAGAAAATACATTTTGAGTTCATGTTCTAGTTAAGTGCAGAGAGTTCCTTATAGAGAACATGTAATGAAGGTCAATGGAGGGCATCAAACACAAAGTATTAGGTCACAAGTCCACTTCTCAAGAAGGAACCCGCCTGTGTGTGGTTACAGACTATGGAAACTACAGCTTCTGTTTCCCTTTTTCTCTTTTCTTTGTGACCATACAAGGGTTGGTAAAGATCCATAAGTACAATTTACATTGCCCTAAACTGACACTGCTCACTGCTAAGAGTATTTAATAAGGGTCAGCCTACTCTTTACTAGAACCTTACCCTCATTGCCTAAATTGGTCTGTGCCTTCTAGAGGTCTCTTATGCTGATACTTTACATGTTTTATGGTAAAATTCTGTACAGGATTTAAACAAACCAAAACGAATGCTGAAGTAAAGGCACAAGGGTTCATGTACTACATTGCAGTCATGCAAAAAAAGATGCATATTGCGGAAGTTGACTCAATGTCTTAAGGTGTTCTTTGGTTTCAAAGACGCTATTGACACTTGTATAGTTGCACTTGATATACGTCCTACCTCCTGTTCTGAATCTTGTGCAAGTGTGCCTATTGATGCAAAGGAATCCTAACTACTGTCATTGTCAAGCTGACAGTTTTTCCAAAGGTTCTCACAGTGGAATTATGCTTAAATCATGCACTGGCATTATTTTGACGCCAAGTAGCAGATTTATCAAGGATCGAAGTGAAAATTAAAATCTTCGAATTCTAATTTTTGAATTTTTTTAAGTGGAATTCGACTAGAGAATAGTTAAAATTCAATTTGAGTTTTTTAAAAAAAATCAAATCAGATTTTTGAAATTTATCATGTACTGGCCCTTTAAGAATTCGACTATTCGCCACATTAAACCTGCCAAATTGCTATTTTAGCCTAAGGGGACATCCTGGGACAAATTTGGAGTTGTTTGCAGCCATCCTGAAAATCAAGTTTTTTCAGAGAAAAAACTTGAATTGAATTCGATTTGAGTTTGCGGGTCGATCGCATTCACCCGAGTTTGAAAAATTCAAACATTTTTTTGATAAATTTTGATGGTCATTTTTTTCAAGTTCATGGGAGTTTATTGGAGTTACTGGGAGTTTTTACAAACACAGATGAACTCTGAATTTGACCCTTGATAAATCTGCCCCCAAGTGCCAGAAATGATGGAATCTTTACTAAGAACCTTTTTTCCCAAACTGTGGGGTATGTTGCATTCTGGGCAAAAACATAGTAAACTGAGTCCCAACTTGTCGTTTATGAATACCAAATGTTATAATAGCAGGACACCAGTGACCTAACACCCAGACACAAAAATCTGTATAAGAAAAGTCCTTTTCAAATTAAACATGAAATCCAATTTCTATTTTTTATTAAAGCATTCATAGCTGTTGTAAGCTCATTTAAAACTCTCAGCTGTCAATCAAATATTGTCTGCCCCACCTCTATGCCTTAGGTAATTACTTTCACTTTCCATTCAGCACTTCCTAGATGTCACTGCTCTCCACACATTCCCCCGTTCTCTTCATAGTTTAATTGTGTAGCTAGTAAATGGGGATGGACATCAGGTCCCCCATTCTGGTGCACAAACAAGATTCTGAGATGATACAAGACTTGTCTTAATAACAGTGTCCACAAAATGGCTCCTGCCTGAATTCCCAGACTGAAGGAAACAAGATTCAAATAATTTATATAGTGTAATTAAAGTTAATTTTGCTTGACTAATGTGATAAAATAGGAGTTTTTGGGTGACGGGTCCCCTTTAAGGGTACCTATCACTAGAATATTGCTTAACTCAACAGAGACAACAGCTATGAGATCTACAGATGGGGGGGGCAATAATATTTTCTAAAGTGTATTACCCCTGAAGGTTGGCCTGTAGGGGAGCAGGAGCTTTTAGAAGGCAATGCAGGAGCTGTGTACTTCCTCTTTTGGCAAGGAACTTCAAGTAGGCAGGACTGAAGACCTTGGTGGCCCATGCAAGTGGGAGGCTTTTTCCTTAGGATTAGTAATGGGGTGTGAGCTCACCCTAGGATTTAGAGATATAGAAGCTAGTTAGCAAGGACAGCCTGTTGTCCCTACGAGGAAAGAGTATAATTGGGTAGAGCCCCTGAGCAGTTTGTGAACCAGATAGTAAATTGACAGTTTTCAGGTGTAGGTTATAGAGGTAATAGATAGACCCAAAGTGACCCAGCCATGGGAAGCTGTGCTGTATGAAGATACAACAGACAAGAGGAGAAGCCTTGAGAGAAGAAAGGAGAAAGGTCCCTGGAACGGCTAATGGCTCTCTACTAGTGTTCTTCCACATGATGAAACTTCAGGAGAGAAAATTGTAGAGAACCTTTGGAGAAATTTTAATTTTGTAAGTCAAGTCAAGTTGTAACAAGCCACCCAGCAAGAAGCTGTTCTAGTAAAAGTGTGCCTTTGCTCATCGCACCATTGTGCATACGCTTACTACTTACAGTACAGGTCCTATACATATATCTGACTGTAATGGTTGTCAAAAAGCCCAATGTGCCATCACCCTAAGACTCCCACAGTCAATGCACCACTGCGCTGGTTAAATCTTCAATGACCAAAACGTATCCAATATAAATGAAGCAATCAGAGTTAGAACTTTCCTGGTGAGGAATAAGTCAAACAGTTGCTCCTTGAGGATTGTTGAGACATAATAAAATGTATTATCCATGTATAAATGGGAATATAAACTGTAACTGTTGATAGTATACTGTATAATAAATTCCTGGTTCATATCTCAGGTAAGATACCCTATGTCAAAAATAAAGTTCACACGCAATCACAGTTAGAATACTGACATAAGTACTTAATTACATAATTAATGAAGGGCGAATTTGTCCTGTTTTGCTTCACTGGAAAATTCGCAAAACCCAAATTTTGATGGCCGCGTCAATTTTGACAACCGCATTAATTCTGATGCTCATTTCAATTTTGATGCCAGCATTAAATTCAATGAGCGTCTGAATAATGTTGACGCTTAGCGGTTTTGACGCGATTGACTCTTCCGACACGCGTCCAAACTTTTTTGACACTGATGAATTTATTCACCCATCACTACTGATAATCCTTGCACAGGTCCAATTTCTGACACAAATATAGACTTTTTAATGGACTTTTTATTTTTAATGACTAGGGATGTAGCGAACTGTTCGCCGGCGAACTAGTTCGCGCGAACTTCGACTGTTCGCGTCCGCCGAATGTTCGCGAACGTCGCGCGACGTTCGCCAATTGGTGTTCGCGTTCTATTCGAAGTAAAATTTCGTTCGACCATTCGACCATTCGACCGTTCGATCGCTAAAATCGAACGATTTCCATTCGTTCGAACGATTATAAGCATTCGATTGAATTAAAATCATTCGATCGAATAGCTTCGATCGTTCGATTCGAACGAAAATCGTTCGATCGTACGAATAAAATCCTTCGATCGTTCGATCGAACGATTTTATCGAGCGTTCGAAGTTCGCGAACTGTTCGCGAACTGTTCGCTTTTTTGCCGGTGTTCGCGAACGGCGTTCGCGAACATCAAATCGGCAGTTCGCTACATCACTATTAATGACTTGGACCCTCTACCTAATCTGATTTGCAGCTATTAACCTGGACCTATAACCACATCTGCAAGTCCTTCTTGTACAATATCTGCACTTTTGCCAGTAACCTGGGGGTAGCTGACCCAATGCAGGACTCATGCCAGCAGCCAACCAATGATAATGAGCTTTTTTATCATTTTGCAACATTAGCATGGCAGGGGGCAAGAATGAGCTGGACATTGCATCTACATTGATAATTCCTGTAACCACTTACCTGCCAAGCTGGAGAATGGGTGGTAAAAACGCTGGGAATAGCCCCAAGTATCATTTATCTAGAAGACAATGACATTTAAAATATACAGTTCTAAGGAAAAGTGAGAGGTACTAGTTTATTATACATGAAACTATACATAGAGATGGGGAGCTATTGCACACTTTGATCAGTGCTACTTTAATGGACATGATCTAGAAGCATCCCTGGATTATTACCTTTAAATGTCAAGAAATAGCAATCAAAAGCACCACGGGCCATAGATCTACATTTGTAACCACCCCTAGTTAAAGGAACAGTATCACCAAAAAATGAAAATGTTTAAAGCAATAAAAATATAATGTACTGTTGTGCTGCACTGGTAACACTGGTGTGTTTGCTTCAAAAATCCTACAATAGTTTATATAAACAAGCTGCTGTGTAGCCATGGGGGCAGCTATTCAAGCACAGGATACACAGTAGATAGCAGATAAGTACTACTATAGTTTATATAAACAAGCTGCTGTGTAGCCATGGGGGCAGCCATTCAAGCACAGGATATACAGTAGATAACAGATAAGTACTACTATAGTTTATATAAACAAACTGCTGTGTAGCCATGGGAGCAGCCATTCAAGCACAGGATACACAGTAGATAATAGATAAGTACTACTATAGTTTATATAAACAAGCTGCTGTGTAGCCATGGGGGCAGCCATTCAAGCACAGGATAGCACCCAGGAATGCCAAGGTAAAGTGACTTATAATCGAGCATTGAACCCGTCACCTTTTTTGTCCTTTTATTTTGAATTTTGGCGACAGACGTGATGTGAAGAAAGAGAGGGTTCCGAGTGTGTCGGGTCATGATGATAATAATACAGAGAATGGTCATTTAATATAGAATAGCATTTGTCAAAAGTTTTTGAATAAATCAGTGAATTTGTGTTTTGTTTCAAGTAGGTAATGCAAACAAATTTTTATCTAACTTTTATCTAAAAATGGCAGAAAAGTAATGGCATTGAACATGCATCAGAACTGAAACATTTCCATTAGAAAGCTTGTTTTATCAATAGCCGAAATATTTTTTATTCACCTTTTTGGCTAAGTATAGCCAAAAGGGTGAGTTTTGGTTATGATTTGGGATTGTCAAATGTAAGGCGTGGGATCATTTCTTTTTTTTTTTTTTAAACTTCTTTTTATTGAGTTTAACAACAGTGTATCCACAAGAAGAGATACATAGCACAAGAAAAAAAAAGAAAAGGAAAGGTAGAAAGAAAAGGAAAGTAAGGCGGAGGAGAGCGGAGGGGGGGGCGAACGTACAGAGTGATCATACACTATAACGCAATGCATACATTCTAGACCTTACAAAACATGTGGGCTGTTAGTTTCAGGGTTGAGCACCCAGATCATCCAAATGTCTATGAACTTGTCCATACAGCCTCTAGCAAAGTAGGCAGCCTTGTAGCATGGCAGTGCCTTGTTAACTAATTCTTTCCAGGTTGCAAGTGTTGGTGGATCAGGCCTGTTCCATTTCAAAATTATCTGTTCACGTGCATAGTACATAAGCAATTGTAGCAATGTTCTGTCTGAACCATTATCAACAAATCCCTTTATCAAACCCAACAGCGCCAGTGCTGGGTCCAGAGGTATCTCGAGGACCATTATTTTAGATATAAAGGCAATTATTTGTGTCCAGTAGGTCACTAGTTTGGGGCAAGACCATATCATATGTATCCAAGTACCCGGGTGGCCGCACCCTCGAGTACAATTGGCGTCTCTGGTGGGAGTGATGTGGTGGAGGCGCTCAGGAGTTAAGTAGGGTCGGTGTAGGAATTTTACCTGAATCAGCTTGTCTCTGCTGGCAATCATGGGTTGAGTCAGTAACCTGAGAATTTCCGACCACTTATCGGGGTGTAAATCCACTATGTCTAGAAGCCATTTGTCATAAGTGCGGAGCTCCTGTCTGTCTTGCCATGATTGAATGGTTTGGTAAATAGTGGAGAGAGGTTTGGGTACATCCTGTAGTTGTAGTTTGGTTTCCAATTCGGAAGCTTGGATCAGTGTCTGAGGACCGACAAATTGCTTTTTCGCTGCATGTTGTAGTAAGCAGCTCCGGAAATATGCCGCTTGGCTAACTGGAAAAGAGGTTTGTATTTGGTCTCGATTGAGTAATTTGCCCTGGGGGAACAAATCCTTCACAATTCTTAAGCCGGCTGTAGCCCAGATATGATAGTTGGGGATGTCTAGCATAAGAGGGAGGTTCATATTGCGCCACAGTGGAGCATGAGGGGAGTACACAGTCAATCCCTTGGGGGTGAAAATAGATTGTGTTACCTTCCAGGCTGTGATAGTGGTGTTCATGGACCTGGTTACCATTGGGTGTGCCTCCCTTCCCCTGTATACCAAGAGCCGCAGGGCCTCCCTTGACCCCAAGACGGCAGCTTCCAGTGTCACTGCTGAATTCAAGGAGTCTGACTCAAACCACCATCTACTTGTCACCAGAATTGCCACCAAGTAATAGTGGTATAGGTTGGGCAACGCCAGGCCACCTGCCTGGGTTGAGCGTTGCAAAGTAGTGAAACTTATCCTCCAGTTTTTGTTGCCCCATATGAAAGATCGGAAGTGTGAATTCACATGGCACAAAAAGTATTTAGGCAGGCAGATCGGTGTATTTCTGAAAACATATAAGAATTTAGGGAGAAATTTCATTTTGACCAGGTTGAGTCTGCCATACAGCGAGATAGGAAGCGAAGCCCAAAGTGAGAATTTAGTTTTCATGTCAGTGAGAATAGGGTCAATATTGAGTTTCCTATACTGGGTAACATCTTGTGTAACCTGAATCCCAAGATATGTGAATTTGTCCACCCATTGGAGTGGGGAGTCGGGGGGTAGGTGATTTTTTGCCTCAACATCTATCGCGAATAGGGTGGATTTTCCCCAGTTCACTTTCAAGCCCGAGAATTTACCGTTCTCATTAATAACACTGAGTTGGTTGGTCAATGAGTGGTTGGGACTGTCTAGAAAGAGAAGGAGGTCGTCTGCGTAAAGGGCAAGTTTTTCTACTAGGTTACCCCTAATCAAGCCGCCAATGTCCGGCCTAGTTCTTATTATCTCGGCCAATGGTTCCATTGCTAGGCAGAACAGGAAGGGTGAAAGCGGACAACCTTGCCTGGTGCCCCTCTTCAGTGCAAAGGTGGGGTATAGCATATTGTTCGCTCTAATTTGTGCCGTGGGAGAATTATACAGTGCCTGGAGCCAGCAGAGGTACCGTGGACCGAAGCCAAATAATTTTAAGGTCTGCCAAAGGAAGGGCCGATCGACCGAGTCAAAGGCCTTCTCCGTGTCCAGAGCCGCTATCGCCCAAGTACCCACGTTATCATGTTGCAATTGGAGGTGAGTAAAGAGCCTCCTGATGTTCACATCAGTAGCTCTAGTGGGTATGAACCCCGTCTGATCAGAGTGTACTAGATCCTTCATATACGGCTTGAGCCTGTTTGCCAGAATCTTGGCTAGCAATTTAGAGTCATAGTTTATAAGGGAAATTGGGCGATAAGCGGAGCACTGAAGTGCGTCTTTCCCTTTTTTGGGTATTAAGGATATGAAGGCCTGCGACATTGACAGAGGTGTGGTACCCTTGCTGGCTATTTCGTTCAGTAGGTCAGTTAGGTGGGGTCCCAACAGGGGTCCCAACAGTTGTAAGTGGTGTTTGTAGAACTCAGCTGGAAGCCCGTCTAGGCCGGGCGCCTTGCCTATGGGGGAAGCTTTCACCACCTCTTCCACCTCCTCAGTTGTTATGGGCGCTTCCAAGAGTCTCTGGCTGTTGTCAGAGCGGTATGGCAGCTGAGCAGCTCCCAAATATGTGAGAATGTCCTCATCAGTTTGCACTGATTTGGATGAATATGTCTTGGTAAAACTGTTTGAAAGCATCTAAGACACGGCGGGGGTTCGTAATCAAGGTGTCCGTGGCATCTCTGATAAAGGGAATCGTGGCCATGGGTCTGTCTTCCATGGCTAGCATTGCTAGGAGTTTTCCTGCCTTGTCCCCAGTCTCAAAAATCGTGTATTGCTGTCTAAGTATGTGTGCCTGTGCATGTTCTATGGAGGCTAATGAAAGGAGATGGGCTGCCTGGAGCCACTCATTCCTCGTCTCTTCAGTGGGATCCCCTAAGTAGGCCTGTTCTTTTTCGGTGGTCTCTGCTTCTAGAGAGTCTATCTTTTGAGCAAGAGATTTTTTGGCCTTGCTAATCCCTGAAATATAGGCTTCCCGTGTTGTTTCCTTAAAGGCATCCCATACAGTGAAAAGATCTGCTGTGTCAGGGTTTATTTGCCAGTATTGAGAGACTGCGGGGTGTACTATGGCCTCCACAGTTGTTGCCTATCGGGCAAATCTGGGTGCAATCTAAGTGTTTAAGTAAGCGGGCATGGTCCGATATGCCTCTCGGCAGGTATTCTATCTCTTGTATGAGCGTCAGGGACTCCAGGAGGGCAAAGACCAGATCAATGCGGGAGTGGGTTTTGTGAGAGGCCGAGTAACAGGAAAACTCTTTTTTAAGGGGGTGTTTCCACCTCCAAAGCTCCGTGAGGCTGTTAGTGTTGGCCCAGGTGCCTAAGGGAAGCTTGCTATAGTGGGTACCTGACAGTGTGTTGGTTGTCGGTTGCAGCACCACATTGAAGTCCCCAAAGAGCAGAGTTGGAGCAGGGGTGAATCCCGCTAAGGAAGTAGTGATTTGTGTCAGTAGTTGGTTGTCGGCTGCAGGGGGAAGATAGATGGAGGCTAACGTGAGGAGGAGCCCATTAATCTGTGCTTGCACTATGACGTCTGTTGGGGTCCTGCTTGACTTGCATTACCTGGAAGTTTAGTTTTTAGTGGGCTAGGATAGCCACCCCCCTTGAGTAAGTTGAGTATGTGGATTGAAAGGTTCTGCCTACCCATGCCCGTTTTAGTGCCAAAATTTTCTGTCCAGTTAAATGGGTCTCCTGTAAAAGGAGTATATCAGGTTTATTCCTCCTAATAAAGTCAAAAACAAAGGTACGTTTCAGTTTGTCACCTAACCCTCTAACGTTCCAGCTAATGATCTTTAGAATATATGGTTGGAGCCGCTCAGTCCCATTCCCCTGCCTGGAGTTCGGCCCTCCCCTCAAGAGTGCATAGAAAGGAAAGAGTTGAAAGAGAAGGGAAAAAGAGTAGAGAGAGAAACATGTAGTAATAGACATTTCAAAGGACATAAAATATTACAGGGACACGTATCAAAACAGTAGAGATTATCCCGTGTCCTGTGAGTCCCAATCTTCTTGGCTTCTTCCAAGAATCCCCCCACCCTGACCCTTCTGGAACACGAAGAGTCCCGATACCCTAAACTGACTGCCTAAGCGGGAGGCACCCCATAACTATCTGGAAAGTTAGTTCGTAACTTAATAACAGTGAACGGCTAGAGCCAAATATTCAACTTTACCCTTCTGGAAATAGGTTTCATTGGCGCTTGGATTGCCTTGTGGTGGCCGCCTAGGCCGATGTCTGCATCTAGGGAATTTACCATGCCACGCCATGGTGACGGTCTTAGCGCTTGTCGAGCCACAGCCCCACCTCCTCAGGGTCTGTGAAGAACCGGACCTGCTGGCCATCAACGACCTGGAGCCTGCTAGGGTACATCATACTGTATTTGATGCCTTTGTCACCGAGCCTCTTCTTGACGTCCTGGAACGTGTGGCGTTGCCGTTGGACTTCTACAGAGAAGTCAGGGTAAAATTGTAGAGTGGCGTTGAGGTACTTTCTTCCCCTTCCTTCCGCGCTGCCAGCAGGATGGCGTCTCTGTTGTGGTAGTTCAATAGGCGTAGGATGAAAGGCCTGGGCGTAGCCCCTGGAACTTGCCTCGTGGGGATCCTATGGGCCCGTTCCACCGTGTAGGCCGTAGACAGGGCAATCGGTGCCAGGAGCTCTTTAAACAGTTGTTCAGTGAAGTCAGCCGGGCTTAGGCCTTCAGCGCCTTCTGGCAGGCCTATGATGCGCATGTTATTGCGACGCGTTCTATTTTCAGCGTCTTCTGCTCTCTGCGATAGCAGCTTAACTTGTCGCTGCAGCTCCGCGATGGCCTGTTGCTGGCGCAGGGTGTCTTCTGCCTCACTGATGCGGTGTTCAGTCTCTGTCACCCGACTGCGAATTTTGGCCATGTCGGCCCGGAACAGAGCGATCTCCGTTTGGATCTCAACACGCAGATCATCCATCTTGGCCGATATCGTTGTCTGGGATTCTTTAATGGCCCCCAGCAGCATGCTGGATTCAGGCGAGATATCAGCTGGCCGGTCTGGGTCTGTGCTGGAGGGATCAGACATACCTGCGCGTGTGTCTGTGCCGGTGCAGGCCGCTTGTTTTGACAAGATGGCGTCGCCCTCGTCCCGGTGGTGTTGCTTAGGGGCAGTATGGAGGGACCTTGAGCCGCGGCTGCGGGCATTCATATGACTGTCCTGGTAATAGGTCCCAGGGTCTGGAGGGTGAGATGCAGCTCTAGGATGTGTCAGGGTAGTCAGACAGTATGGTTTCCACATGAAGCTCTAGACGAACACGTCTTCCCGCTCGCCCTACATAGCTACGCCCCTCTGGGATCATTTCTTTATTTAGCTTCTGTCAGTGCCCATGGTTTATAGTGTATCTTAAAGGAGGAACAGAAAGAGATAGACATTGAGTTTGAGTATGAAAAAGTTCCAGCTAAGGAGTCTGTTTTTAAGACTGGGGTACTGAGACTTTTTATACTTTTGGTAAAACTTTCCAGGTCAACAGAACTGGTGGCATGTTGTTAGAGTATTTTTAAAAAAAAGTATATTTATATGAGCATTAAACCTAAAGCCAATATTCCAAAATATTCATTATATTTTGTTAGGTCACAAAATTAGCTTTTTATCAGCTTTTTGGGCCTTGCTGATTTAATAAATTATTAGAAATGGCCATATTATATCAATGTATGTAGCATTTATCAGTCCTAGCCAAAGAGGTAACAAACGATTGTGCGCGGTTTAATGCAGTTATTTAGTAAGACTGTTAGTTGTGACATTTCCTTTTAAGAAGACAGTTTTCTACATTAAACTAAAAAGAAGACAGTTCACAGTTTCTATTCTTGGAAAAAGTGATATAAATAAACACGGGGACTTGGTTTGTTTCTCACATCAAGTGAGCTGCCAAGCCTAAAAAACTTAAACATTCATAGTGTGGGTACTTTTGATGTTCTTTATTTTGCTAATTAAATATTCACTACTGATTTTATTTTCTCATTTTACTCAAGTGTTGCACACTGCATTTCAAACGTACCAATATGAAGTCATACCTAATTAAATAATAATAATAGTAAATAGATAGAATGCTGCTAGAAATGGCTAAATCAGAAGTCAGTATCTGCCGAGATAGGTAACATTTCCCTCTTTTGGCTGATTTGGAATCCATTAGTCCCAGTGGAGATCATTTATAAAGTTTGTGCAGCGCATATTTATTTGCAAATGGTTGTTTTGCCCATGTTTTTTCCTGAATGCTAAAATATTGCACTGCTGTGCCTGTGTTTGCATTTTTTTGGAAATTCGCATTGTGAATAAGTTTTCGCAAACAAGCTCAAATGAGATGGGTGTTTGTGTGAGATGGTGTTTATGTGAGTGCGCCCACTGTGTGAGGATAGACAGACAAATAGTTAATAGATGGAATTATATTTATTTATTTTTAGTTATTTATACTTAGGGGCTCATTTATAAAAAGTCACAGTAAATGCGGCAATGCTGTAATCTGCAATTAAGACAGCAGAATTCAAATTCTGTTCTGAAATTTTTACATGATTTATTTATTTAAAAATGTGACAATAACGATGAGGTGTAATGATTATGATCTTTTTCTTCCAGCAAAGCAAAAGCAAAGCCACTGTGGCTAAAGTGATACAAACTAAAAAGACATTGTGGGGCAGATTTATCAAACATCCGAAAAACATTTTTGACACCCGCATTAATTCTGATGCTCACGTCAATTTTGATGCTGGCGTTAAAGTCAATGGGGCAAATTCACTAAGATGCAAAGTTGCGCCAGGGTGTATTTTCGCCAGCGCTCCGCAAATTCACTAAAATCCGAAGTTGCACACAGGGGTAGCGTTAGTTTGCGAAGTTGCGCTAGCGTTAATTCGCCAGGCGAAGCGAAGTTTCGCTAGCGATGGTTAATTTGCATATGGCGCGAAATTCAAATTTCAATGGAGGAACACGTATCAGCACTACAAATGCCTAGAAAACCTTCAAATCAGCAAATAAAAATTTTATTTTGCCCTACACATGTGCCCACTTTCGATCTTTTTCAGCCTATCACCCATCATGTAGAAAACACGCCAGCGTTTTTTGGGACTTAGAAAAAAATTTGACTTTTTTGGAAACAATCCCTATCTACTCTATTGCGCTTCGCCAGGTCTGAGGTGGCGAAGGAAGTCTAGCGTAAAAGGTAGCGTTCAGTACACTGCGCAAGTTAGTGAATTTGCGTAGTTACATCGCTAGCGAAAATTCGCCTGGCCTAAGTGTGCGAAGTAGCACTAGCGAATTTACGCCAGCGTTCGTTACTGAATTTGCGCAGTAACGAAAATGCCAAACGCTAGCGAATTGACGCTAGCATTCGGCGCTTCGGCGCTTAGTGAATTTGAGCCAATGGGCGTCTGAATAATGTTGACGCTTAGCGGTTTTGACGCGATTGACAAAATCTTTTGACACCGGTGAATTTGCGCCTGATGAATTTATTCGCCCATCACTACTGATAATCCTTGCACAGGTCCAATTTTTTACACAAATATGGACTTACATTTACATTAATGACTTGGACCCTCTACCTAATCTGATTTGCAGCTATTAACCTGGACCCATAACCACATCTGCAAGTCCTTCTTGTACAATATCTGCACTTTTGCCAGTAACCTGGGGGTAGCTGACCCAATGCAAGACTCATGCCAGCAGCCAACCAATGATAATGAGCTTTTTTTTATCATTTTGCAACATTAGCATGGCAGGTGGGCAAGAATGAGCTGGACATTGCATCTCCATTGATAATTCCTGTAACCACTTACCTGCCAAGCTGGACAATGGGTGGTAAAAACGCTGGGAATAGCCCCAAGTATCATTTATCTAGAAGACAATGACATTTAAAATATACAGTTCTAAGGAAAAGTGGGAGGTACTAGTTTATTATACATGAAACTATACATAGAGATGGGTTGCTATTGCACACTTTGATCAGTGCTACTTTAATGGACATGATCTATCACAGGTGTGTTTGCTTCAAAAATCCATCAATATTTTATATAAACAAGCTGCTGTGTAGCCATGGGGGCAGCCATTCAAGCACAGGATACACAGTAGATAACAGATAAGTACTACTATAGTTTATATAAACAAGCTGCTGTGTAACCATGGGGGCAGCCATTCAAGCACAGGATACACAGTAGATAACAGATAAGTACTACTATAGTTTATATAAACAAGCTGCTGTGTAGCCATGGTGACAGCCATTCAAGCACAGGATACACAGTAGATAACAGATAAGTACTACTATAGTTTATATAAACAAGCTGCTGTGTAGCCATGGGGGCAGCCATTCAAGCACAGGATACACAGTAGATAACAGATAAGTACTACTATAGTTTATATAAACAAGCTGCTGTGTAGCCATGGGGGCAGCCATTCAAGCACAGGATACACAGTAGATAACAGATAAGTACTACTAAACTATAGGCCAGTTAGTCTGACATCAGTGGTAGGAAAGCTTTTCGAAGGGTTAATAAAGGATAAGATACTGGACTTCATAGCAAATCATAATATTATGAGTTTGTGTCAGCATGGTTTTATGCGTAATAGATCTTGCCAGACTAACTTAATTTCTTTTTATGAGAAGGTAAGTAGAGACCTTGACCCTACAGTGCCACACAAAAGGTTACTGGTTAAATTAAGGAATGTTGGCCTGGAACATAGCATTTGTACCTGGATAGAGAACTGGCTAAAAGATAGACTACAAAGAGTGGTGGTAAATGGAACATTTTCTAATTGGACCAGTGTTGTTAGTGGAGTACCGCAGGGCTCTGTACTCGGTCCCTTGCTTTTCAACTTGTTTATTAATGACCTGGAGGTGGCCATTGAAAGTACTGTTTCTATTTTTGCAGATGAGACTAAATTGTGCAGAACTATAGGTTCCATGCAGGATGCTACCACTTTGCAGAGTGATTTGTCTAAACTGGAAAACTGGGCAGCAAACTGGAAAATGAGGTTCAACGTTGATAAATGCAGGTTATGCACTTTGGCAAAAATAATATAAATGCAAGTTATACACTAAATGGCAGTGTGTTGGGAGTTTCCTTAAATGAGAAGGATCTAGGGGTCTTTGTAGATAACAAGTTGTCTAATTCTGGGCAGTGTCATTCTGTGGCTACTAAAGCAAATAAAGTTCTGTCTTGTATAAAAAAAGGGCATTAACTCAAGGGATGAAAACATAATTATGCCTCTTTATAGGTCCCTGGTGAGGCCTCATCTGGAGTATGGGGGCAGTTTTGGACTCCAGTCCTTAAGAGGGATATAAATGAGCTGGAGAGAGTGCAGAGACTAAGTGTAACTAAACTGGTTAGAGGTTTGGAAGACTTAAATTATGAGGGGAGACTGTCAAGGTTGGGGTTGTTTTCTCTGGAAAAAAGGCGCTTGTGAGGGGACATGATTAGACTTTATAAGTACATTAGAGGACATTATAGACAAATGGCAGGGGACCTTTTTACACATAAAGTGGATCACCGTACCAGAGGCCTCCCCTTTAGACTAGAAGAAAAGAACTTTCATTTGAAGCAACGTAGGGGGTTCTTCACAGTCAGGACAGTGAGGTTGTGGAATGCACTGCCGGGTGATGTTGTGATGGCTGATTCAGTTAATGACTATAAGAGGGGCTTGGATGAGTTTTTGGACAGACATAATATCAAAGGCTATTGTGATACTAAACTCTATAGTTAGTATAGGTATGGGTATATAGAATTTAATTAAAAGTAGGGATGGGTGTATGTATGGATGCTGGGTTTTCATTTGGAGGGGTTGAACTTGATGGACTTTTTTCAACCCAATTTAACTATGTAACTATGTAACTATAGTTTATATAAACAAACTGCTGTGTAGCCATGGGGGCAGCCCAGCATAAGCAGCAATTCAAATTCTGTTCTGACATTTTTACATGATTAATTAAAAAAAAATGTGACAATAGCGATGAGGTGCAATGATTATGATCTTTTTTTTCCAGCAAAGCAAAAGCAAAGCCACTGTGGCTTAAGTGATACAAACTAAAAAGACATTGTGGGAAATCCGAAAAACATTTTATATTTTAACAACATAGAAAACTGTTTCTTAGTGGTATAGTGGATCACAGGATGAAAAGCAAAGTATTAGCAGGCAAGGCCACTTCTTTTTGTATGTCCTCGTGTGGTTTCAAATGTAAGAGTTTCTGCTGTTTCCTTTTTCTCTTCAGTTTCTGACCAGACTGGGGATGGATGAAGACCTGTAAGTACAGCGCTGCTGTTTGACTTTGAATTGTTCTGTATAAATAAAAAGCAAAAACACCCCTTGGGGTACATTTTATGGGTTTAGATATAAAGCCACCTTGAGAAATAAGACAACGCAACATTCAGTAATCAATAGATTTGTATCAGGAAGATTTTTTTGTAATACACTTAAAAACCATTAGAAAATAATGTGCATTTATCATGATACATTCTGTGTTAACATTTTAGTTGTGAAGATAAACTTTATAAACAGAAGCTCATTAGCTCATGTGTGTGTATACAATCCTGATCATGTTGTTGGTGTGCATAACCTGTGTATTATATTTTTATGGTTGCAAAAGGGCTACCTAATAGTCCCCTGAGTGATAGTTAATGGTTGATCAGTTCCCTAGAGAAGTAAAATATTGTTCTGCAGTCCACATTCACTACATTGCATGGTCTCGGGCACTTTTGTGAATTACATTTTAGCACAAGAAATTAAATGGGATTTTATGCTGCCCTTAGACACCTTCAGTTGTGGGCTCACATATTTCCCTGCAGTCACTTTCATGAAAAATACCATTCATTGCTCTATTCCTTGCACTTTTATATAGTTGTAAAGTTATAGTTTAAATAGTGCTCGGTGCCACTGCCTTCCTTCTGCCTCCTGCTTTGAATTGAGCAAATGCTTTGCCTATTGGTGCAAGGGAACTACTACCACCTCCTAACGAGGTGGTAGGTCCTGCGTTTCCACAGCACAGGTACACGTCATTCTCACATAAAAAGCTACTGGATTTATTATAAATTCAGAGCAACCTATTCTGATTGTCTATTGAAGTCCATGCATATCAACACTACAAGCACATTACAGATCTTTACTGTTTGCAAGGCTCTACAAACATGTTGGCCCACTCTCTGTTCTGCTAAAATCCAAGGAGAAGTATATGGACATTGTTCAAAAGTTTAAATATATGCTAAAGATCATTTTTTAGGAATCATTTTTTTTCTTTAGAAATGCTTCTCATTTTTAGTTTCCTTGTTTTTGTTCTGGTTCCCCCTTTTTGTTAACAGTAGCAAAATACAATTTTTGTTTTATAGAAGTCCCTGAGAAGTCTATAATGCCAGGCACCCCTAGTTTCCTGTACAAATACCATAACTGTAATGGATAGTGTCCATAAATAACCCATAAATAACTCCAAGGTCCCAAGCTCGGCTCACTCTTCTGCCTATAGCAGACACCTTTGGCTTTGGGAGGAGTCCTCCTCTACTCAAATACCACCAGGAAGAACCAGGGAGAGAGTTCTGGGCAAGCAAGGGAACCAAACGTATACAGAAGTGACAGGGGAGCAGACAGCATAGTGGTGGAACAACCCGGGTCAAACCAACAGAAAATGTGGTATAAAACAGAAGGCAGGAACGTAGTCGTGGCCACAGGCCAAGGTCAAACAGTAAACAATAGCACGGTAAAAAATCAAGATCCGAAAAATGGTCAGTAACAGGCACCTCTGGAAAAGAACCTTTATGTTGGACAATTGGAATAGGACATTTGAGCCTTTAAATATTTGAATTTCGTGCCAACAATGATGACGTCACGCAACGTGCCAAATAAAGCCAAAGTTACCAGAGTGCTGCTAAATCCTGGAAGCAGAGAAGATTAGGAGTGGCACACAGAAGAAGTAGGTGACAGTCATCCCCCAGTGAGCGCAGCAGGGATTCCCACTGTCCCACTAGACCACCAGGTATTCTTACAATAACCCAGAGTTCCCTGTTAGGATTGTCCTTTCCAGAGAGTTTTTCCCCAAAAATTCTGATGGTATTATCCAGTAAAGTCTTCAGTTTGCAATTAACCTGATTATAAGGATGTTGGTCTACATGGCTCTTGAGCTTCTAGGCCCTGATCCTTCTTTAGAATTGACAGTGGACAACAGAAAACAGTGGGAGCGGATTCAGTAGCCCCTTCATAGAACAGAATGAAACAAAAATAATTCTACATTTATCATTTAATATCTCCATTAGACAAAAGCAAAATAAAAAGTTAATGTGGTCCTTTATACATTGTCATACCGATCATGAATGGGTGTTTTTTTTTGTTTACTTAATATGTAAATGTAAGAAATGTAATGTAAATGTACTTTATTATCCAATGCAGCTAAAGGCCAATCTCTATGAATCACTGAGGATTAAATTACAGATCATGGAACTTCACATTTCTAACAGGATCTTTCTGCTGGCTGCTCTTCAAGGTAAAACGTATGTCCAACCATCTAGACAACGCATTCATATGATTCAAGTGATTAAAGTGTCGGATAGATGTGTCGTATTCAAATTTACGGATAATATATATTGTCGCTCGTCTATCGATATGATTCTCCACTAGAGATATATGATTCTCACCCACAATGAGTAAGTCTCGCTTGGATTTATAAGCTAGCACTGTGGGCTGAAAACAAAAAACATATAAAAAGGGGGAAAAAAAAATTGGTTCTACCAGAAAAATAAAAAATGCTACAATCACAGTGGACTTATCAACACAGTTATATGCATATACAGTATATATAAAGGCATTTCAATTATGAAGATAGAGAAATCCAGAGAAGATGAATAGTCCATTCCATGTCCAGATGATCCAGCACCACTTCGGACTAGTCCCCTAGCCTGTGGTGGTATGGTGTATTGTTGAATGGCACTGTAGAAATGTCTTTGAAATAGTAAATATCAAAATGTAAAAAAGGGACTTAATCTCCAGGGCTCTGTCAATGAATTGAATTAAACAAGATCCAAATAGTTTAAAATGGCAATATTTGTTAACAACCATGCCCCAAATCTAGGCTAAAAACAAATTAAAAGACAAACAAGATGCAGCAAATGGGAGGAGGGATCCCTCTCCTAAATTATTTGACCCCACCACCTGCCTTGTGTTAAAGCAGGTGGGAAGAACAAATTATGTACATGGCAGCTGCAGCTGTGGGACAGACTTCTGGGTCTATAAGAATAATGACATTTTAATAGTTAGGCACACATCTGTGCCAATAATTGTATCTAGTGGTTAATGGTCACACAGCTGATAAGGCACCAAGCTAAAAAATGGTAAAGATGTTGTAAACAACAGAACATGGAAATTAGGCGCTGTCCAAAATATAATGAGGTTACAGGATTGTCCCAATGCAATGAGCACTAGATCTTTCTCAAAAGACAGTTCCACAATGTGGATCGGTGGCGCTGTATACAATGTATATGCTGTAAATCCGCAATGGGATCTGTATATTGAATGCAATGACTGGTGATATTGGGAGTCCAGGTGTAAAAGTCCAGCGACTTCCTTAGCGATTTAGCAAACGCGATCAATGTCCTGTCCCACTCCCACACAGTATAGGTAAGTATACAGACCATACTCCTGCCATTTTCACCGCTGTGTGGGTTTGGATTGAGCAGATGAAGTCAGCGTCCATGTTCCATGTCTACCAGTTTAAAGAGAGCCGTTGAGTTTCACATCCATGCTTAAAGTGTTTATGAGCAGAAGATATTGGAGAGAGGCCCCTTCTCCCAAAGCACCGCACCAGCCTATTCTTAAAGTGTAAGTGTCTTTGAAATAGTCTCTTAAAGCATCAGTCCAAGATGTTACTTTTAGTCAATGCAATGACGATGAAAGTCCATAGCGTGTTGGTGCAATGAATGCTTTTGTCTGTGTGCTTCTCAAGTGTAGCCATTGTACAGCAATTGAATATTCAGAGTTTAAGGGGGTCATGTACTAAATCTGATCTTTAAAATCTGATTTTATCTCATTATATAAATAAAAAAATACAACTAAACTCCCAGACCCGATTTTATCGGGTTTGGGTAAAAACCTGATAAAATTAAATAAAAACTCCAAATTGCATGATTTTTTGGGGCTTTCTCCCGAAAAGGCCAAATTTTTCAGATTTTGGTCCAAAAAGGTCAGATTTTCGGGCTAATTCCAGCCCAGACCACTTCCAAACAGTAAGAAATTGCAACTGAACGTTCTCTATTAAAAGTCCAATATCTGGAGAACAAGGACCTGTATCTGTGGAGGCTCATGGTGTGTGAAGAAAATTGTGAAAAACATACCTTTGCCCATTTGTAAAATACCCCTTTTAGGTTTATGATAAAGAAATACTGACACTCTCTGTTATCTGTCCGCCAGGCTTTAACCCAAACAAATGCAAGCAATATATGACTTTTATCTAAGAAAAATCTTAAATTCACTATTTTCCTTTTTTTAGCAGATATTTCTTTCAGAAGCAACACTAAACGCTTTTGCATTGCTCAACTATAGTTAACTATTTCTGGACTACAAATCCCAGACTAATTTAACAGATTATCAATGGTTAAAGCATGCTGAGAGCTGTAGTAAATCAGGGTGGCAATATTGTTTGATGGAACAAGACACAACAAGCACCACCACTTCTGTGTTGCAGGTTTAGTACAAGCACAACAGAAAATAATAGGCTCTGTTAACTCATGTTGCCAAGCAGTGGAATACAACAAAACCCCACTGCATGGATAATACTTGTTAAAACATCCATGTGCAAGAGCTATTGTGCCAACGACCAGTAAAAATAATACTTGATTACATTTTTTTAATTTAGATTAAAAAAAAATATATATATATAAATTGGAAGGCATTTTTCTCCATAGTTATAGCTCTTACTAATGGGGGAATTTAATATGTTTTATTAGTGCAGAAAACACTTGCAAAGACCATTGCAAATGTTAGCGACCATGTAAGTGTCCTTTTTGACCGATTACAATGTTTGGACCAAATGGCTTTTGTGAACGTTCGCAGTGTATGGAATAAAATTTTGCAACTGCAAAGTGTATTTTGCAACTAAATATTTAAAGAAACTCCAGAGCAGGTGTTAATGTCGACCTTTGCTTAGTGATATTCACCAGTGAATAATTTTACATTGCGAGCAGCACTAAATATTCGCAAAAACTATTTTTAGACACACGTCTCTAATTCCTTCCATAGTTTTTATTTTACTCCATATCATTTACAATTACATAGATGTGCATGCATACATTATGTTTGTACATTACAGTTTTTTGGGTTACCTTGTTTAGCTGAAATCATTCTCATTGCTGAGGTTTCACTAATGTTCTTTCTGTTGCTCAGGTTGGTTCCCAGGATCAGAGTGTCAGGATTATTACGCTTACCTCCCACAGTACATGAAAGCACTGAAGGGATCCTGTGTGGAGATCCCCTGCACATTCAATATGGAGACTATAGACTTCCAACTACTTTGGTACAGGGATGATATTGGAATTGACTCCCAAATCTTCAATAATAAAAACCCATCCAATATAATTGAATCATTTAAAGATAGAACTTTCCTGGTGGGGAATAAGTCAAACAGCTGCTCCTTGAGGATTGATGATGTGAGAGACAGTGAAACGTATTATCCGTGTATAAATGGGAACATAAACTGTAATCTGATCACAGGATATAATAAAGTCCAGGTTCAGGTCTCAGGTAAGAAACATCCATCAGCATGCTGATGACAAAATATAGAAAACATATTGTGATTGAAAATCTAATTTGCTGCAAAGAGAAACTGACTAGCTATATGCAAAGTTTTTTTTTATACTTCTGTGTTTTGCTGCATTCATTTATTCTTTTTTTTAAGGGGGCTTATATAATATTAATCAAATTATACATTCATTCATTCTTTACATCATATACAGTACTATATCTGTAAAAATAAATTAAACAATATGTATCTATGGGTACATTTACCTTAGTGCTTGCTGTCAATGTCCTCTCGGTTTTTCAGCTATTTTAGAGCTTTACTCTAACTGTTCCAGTTATTCATGCCCTTATAGAGAGAACGGTCTCCTACAATAAGAAAAAGATTGGTTTAATCTAAGTCAATTGTGCCAGAGATTATTCATGTTCAAGTTCATTCTTTATATTACACACAGCCCTATATCTGTACAAATAAATTAAACAATATGTATATCATTTCTCAGATACCCCAGATAAACCAGTACTAATGTTGCCCACTAATCTGACTGAAGATAAACCTGCCCGTATCACCTGCTCTGTACAACACACCTGTACCCACAATTCCCCTGTGCTCAAATGGAACAAAG
Organism: Xenopus petersii; assembly: GCA_038501925.1. Taxonomy (NCBI): domain Eukaryota; kingdom Metazoa; phylum Chordata; class Amphibia; order Anura; family Pipidae; genus Xenopus; species Xenopus petersii. The sequence continues at coordinate 10,523,215 of CM076684.1, read as the reverse complement.
TCGGCTTTAATAAAAGAGAGTGGAGAGAAGAACTTGAGGAAGGAGTCTGGAGATTTGTATATGAAATGGATTATATCCCGACCTATCAGGATCATGGCACTCCCATTATTTGCAAATCTAAATATCGAACAGGACAAGTCTCACAAGAAACAGTCACCTTAGATATTACCTGTAAGTATCACGTAATGTAAAGTTATTCTTGCTAGAACATTTTTCTTATGCTCCTTGTTGCCGCACAATAAGTTACAGTGGTAGATATGAGTAGCACTCAATGGTAAAAGGCCAACATCTGCTTACAAATCCTCCGGTGAGTAGTAGAAACTATAGCTTAACTGTATGTTTGTGATGATTCTCATTCATCCAGGTCATGGTGTATCTATAGAAATTATTCAAATCAACTGGACTTGCTGTTTTTTTTCTTGAAGACATTTCACCAATCATCCAACTGACTTTCTCAATTCAGAATAACTTGTACACAGGATCTTGCTTCGCTATATCTCCTCTGGAATGTTGCCCCAATCAGCATCATCTCTTTATCATAATCCACAATGATGTCATTATGTTAGGTGTTGATTGTATTAGCAAGATTGGAGCTTTGTTGTGTCATTAAACCTTACAGGGAGAGGTGCCAAAACAGCATTGCTGTTATATACACATAACACAATTGGATGACTTGTGAAACAGATATAACAGATGACTTGAGATATAATATCTTAACGGAAAGTAATTCCATTGTGCAGCACTGGCTCTTTCACAGGATCAGGCACAATGACCTGAGATGGCTGCCTACATACCAATATTACAGCTAAAAAAAATACATTTATTGGTTCAGGAATCAGGAATAAAATTTTAAATGGTAGACTTAATTATTTGCAATGTAAACAGTGTAATTTAGTACAGGTATGGGATTTATTATCCGTAATAATAAAACAGTAGCTTGTACTTGATCCCAACTAAGATATAATTAATCCTTATTGGAAGCACAACCAGCCTATTGGGTTTATGTAATGGTTACATGGTTTTCTAGTTGAATTTAGGTATGAAGATTAGTGATAGGCAAATTTGTCCTGTTTCACTTCTCCATGAATTTTGAGAATTTGTCGCAAAATTCGCAAAACTGAGGAAAAATTTGTGAAACGCATATTTTGACGCCGGCACCGTTAAAGTCTATAGGTGTCTGTTAATCGCTGGGGTGTCCAAATTGTCACCGACGGCGATTCCGATTGTTACCAGGAGTAACTCTCTTTTGAATTTTGTAATAACTAATAATACTGAACTCATCTCTAGCATTTGTGTGGGTGAGCATTTAGGGGAACGCATTTGGGAATCACTCCCTGAAAGGAGAACTATACCCTAAAAATGAATAGGGCTAAAAATACCATGTTTTCTATACTGCACTTATTGCACGAGGCTAAAGTTTGAGCTTGTCAATAGCAGCAATGATCCAGGACTTCAAACTTGTCACAGGGGGTCACCATCTTGGAAAGTGTCTGTGACACTCACATGCTCAGTGGGCTCTGAGAGCTGTTGAGAAGCTAAGCTTAGGACCGATTATTAATTTTGACAAAGAAACCTTCCCCACCAGTTTGTATGGGCATGATCTTCAATTACATTCTCCTGTTGCAATGCTTTTAAATCCAATAAACAGCAGTGTGCCCTAAAGGAAGCCAAGGATCTCCTCTCCTCATCTCTAATGGCTTCAGCCTGATTCCCATTACTCCTATATTTATTAACATATTCTGTACCAGACCCACAATTCCCAAAGTGCCTTTGAAGGGTTAGTTTGCGCACAAATGTATTTACATCCAATAAAATATTAAACAAACTAAAGTGATATGTAGCTTCAAAAGACAAACCATTACTGAGGACTTTTTTCTGAGGTGCAGTCAATATAAGTGTAGAAATGTTTACTACATTTAATAAGCTCTTTCCTTCTTTTCTTTGGTTCATTCTCAATCTGTTCATTTCTAATAAAATTCTAATAAAACGACTATAGATATATGGTTTCAGGACCAGATGGTATTTATTCCAGAATACTAAACAAGCTTAGATACAGTATGTGTTTTCCAAACCTCTTTACTTTTGATTATTATTATTATTATTATTATTATTTACTTTTTAGCATTTCTTGAGGTCTGGCATGGTGCAAAAAAGATTTTTGAATTGCTTATTTGGTGCCACTAAAAAAAACTTGTTTTCAGCCTAACAACTATAGGCCAGTTATTCTGACATTAGTGGTAGGAAAGCTTTTGGAAGGGAAAATAAGGGATACGATACTTCATTTCATTGCAAATAAAAATGCAGTAAGTTTTTGCCAGCATGGTTTTATGCATAACAGATCTTGCCAAACTAAATGAATTGCCTTTTATGAGGATGTGAGCAGGGACCTTGACTTGGAATGGCAGTGGATGTGATCTACATAGGCTTTGCTAAAGCATTTAATACAGTGCCACACATAAGGTTACTGATTTAAGTAAGGAATAATGACCTGAAACATTATATTTTTACACTGAATGAAGGATAGATTTAAGTGTTGTTAGTAGAGTACTATGGCAGATTCGCAAAGAGTAAGTGTCAGGAAAGCAAAGGTCTCTTAAAGAAAAATGGCTTTTATTTCAGCCAGAAGCAAGCAGGTTGTAAAAGAAAGGCAGTTTTCACAACAAAAAATAGCTTTCAGCAGCAGTAACAGTGCCAAAAAGCAACAATTTAACAGACCTCTAAGCATGTAACGGTGTGTGTATGACTGCATAGACTCCAATATATCAAGTTGCCAGACCTCTCTCTGTGTGTCTCTCTCAGTCAGAGCTCCTGAGTAACTGACTACTTCAATATTATTATGCAGAGTGCCATTGCACCCACTCAGTCTTCTTTGAATTGTCCACAAATGCTGCTACAGATCCCCTGAACCTGGAAGTACTTCCATGGTTCTCACAGTGGGCTGCATCAACAGCTAGAATAGACTTGCAGCAAGTGAATAACATGCTAATGCCTTTTTTGGTACAGAGTAGTGATGGGCAAATCTGACCCATTTTGCTTTGCCAAAAATTCATTAAACGGCAAGAATTTGCCGAAATGCATTAAAGAGATACTGGGGCTCATTTATCAACACTGGGCAAATTTGATCATGGGCAGTTACCTATAGCAACCAATCAGTGATTTGCTTTTAAAGACAACTGCAAGTAGAACAATGAATGCAGCAATTTGATTGATTGCCAAGGGTTACTGCCCATGGGCAAATTTGCCCAGTGTTGATAAATGAGCCCACTGACACTAGAAATTATGGCTTTTTTTCATCTATCATAATATTGGCCTTGCATGCTACTTATAATTTTCAGCATGACCTATATGTAACTTCTAGGGGCCGATTCACAAAGGGTCGAATATCGAGGGTTAATTAACCCTCGATATTCGACTGGGAATTAAAATCCTTTGACTTCAAATATCGAAGTCGAAGGATTTTAGCGCAAATAGTGCGATCGAACGATAAAATCCTTCGAATCGAACGATTCGAAGGATTTTAATCCAACGATAGAAGAAATATCCTTTGATCAAAAAAAGTTAGCCAAGCCTATGGGGACCTTCCCCATAGGCTAACATTGAGTTTGGTAGCTTTTAGATGGCGAACTAGGGGGTCACAGTTTTTTCTTAAAGAGACAGTACTTCGACTATCGAATGGTCGAATGGTCGAACGATTTTTAGTTTGAATAGTTTGTTTCGAAGTCGTAGTCGTAGTCAAAGGTCGTAGTAGCCCATTCGATGGTCGAAGTAGCCCAAAAAACACTTCGAAATTTTAAGTTTTTTTACTTCGAATCCTTCACTCGAAGTTAGTGAATCGGCCCCCTAATGTACATTCATATTTTAAAAAGTAGTTTTTTAGTGTCAGTATCACTTTAAAGTCTATGGGCGTCAACATAATTTTGACGCACAACATTTTTTGTTTCTCCCATTGGAATCTCTGGCAATTATTTCCGCGGCAATACTTGTTGAAAAATTCCGCTCATCACTAATGCAGAGTACCAGGAGTGACACACTTCCCATATAAATTAAACATAAATTATTGGGTGTATCCACAAGTCAAATAGCTCACCAGTGACTGTGTGGGGTCAGGGTGCACAGGCCCCGGAACTACAGCTCGAGGAGAAGAACCATACCAAAGAGAACTGGCAGCACTCACAGATCCCACAGTCAGACAAAAAAAGAACAGCAAGCTTTATTTCAGGCAAACAGAAGACTTAAAATAGCCTACACACTTTTACCATTCTGGAATTGTTACACACAAAACAACCCTGATTTTAAAAAAGGTTCATTCGTTGTGATGCATCACATACAGTTTCAGGTTGAATAACTTTCCAAGCAACCACAATAATGCTGGTTAAAGTGTTGCATTGTGGGAAAATTGCAATTTGAACACTACACTGTGTTCATAGATAAATATGCCTTTATATGTTTTATTAGGATATTATTTATTACTGAGAATTAATACAACTGATCATGAGCTGTAAAACTGTTAGTAAAATTATTTGTACTAGATCCTCCAAAAGATGTTGTGATTACTAAACTTGATGATGAGAAGAACATAAAAGAAGGAGAACAAGTGACTTTACAATGCAACAGCAATGCCAACCCTCCTGCTCAGTATTATACCTGGTACTGCATTAAGAAAGAAGGAAAGGAGGAGCTAAAAGAACACAACAAGAAGATAACTGTGACGATAAACTGGGAGAATGCGAAGTATTCCTGCTCTGCAAGGAACAAGTTGGGAAAAGATGAATCTACCATAAAGGATCTGCGCTTGTTCTGTAAGTACTAAAAGTGATTCAAAACTGTTTTATTCAGTTTGGCAATTTGTGACAGATTAACCAAAAATATGCCACAATGCAAATTAATAGTCATTAAGCATGGGGATTGTCACGGCCAGCACCCAATACCAGAACAATTGCCAAGTACCCTGGTCTTGGCTCGGCTTCGCCAGTAGTGTGACCACCTTTGGGCTTTGGGAGGAGCCCTCAGCTTACTTGGGTGCCACCTGGACTTAACGAGGGGTACAAGGCGAGATGTTCTGGCTGGCAAAGGGGCACGGCTGTTAGCAGAGTCTTTTGGGCCGAAGGTCACGGTACAAAAGGATTAGGCAGAAGGATGGTCAGACAGGCTGGATCGAGGCAGGAGGATATCATAATCGTCAGGCAGGCAAGGGTCAAAACGGGGTTGTCAATCAGGGGGTTAAGATGGAAGAGTTGTCGTAGGCAGGCAAGGGTCAGGATACGGAATGCAGAATAGTCAGGATACAGGCAGGAGTCAAAACCGGATAATCAGGACAAACAGATTCAGGATCAGATGCACAAGGCTCAGGAAACCACTAGAAACCAAGTTCTATCATGGGCCTCTGTCAGCAGTCAGAATGGGCCTTTTATAGGGGAAGAATTTGCGCCAAAGAACGTGTGTTTTCGCACCAAAGCGCGCTGGCGCAATCACGCCAGCGCGCCTTTAAGAACCTAGATGGCTCAGGCGACTAAGAACCACGGGGCAGCGTCCCCGTGGACGACCCTGCCGCACAGGCAATTTTATTACAGGGATTTTATATTTTATATAATTCTCAGTGGAATCTAAATAAAAAGGGGAACTTTTAGTATAAATACTGTATATAAAATATACGTATATATATATATATATATATATATATATATATATATATATATATATATCAATTCTTTACTTTTCTCAGTGTATGCCAAAGTTGTCCAAATGGGAGGAAAACAAACGTTCATAGGAGACGTTCTGAAGCTTGATTGCCTCTTATTGGGCAGCCCATCATCAACCCAGTACAGCTGGTACAGGAATGGAATTTCCTTGAACAATGAGACACAGAGAACACTGAGAATATTCGATGTTAAGGAATTTCATTCTGGGAACTACAGCTGTAATGTGCACTTCCAGGATGGAAATTTCTCTTCCCTAATACTTACTGTTACAGTCACACGTGAGTATGTATAATGCATGCCACAAATGAATATCATATTTATCAAAAAAGTGCCTATAGTGCAACTTTACAGCCGGTTGTGAATCAAGAAACAAAGTGGAATGGCAAAATGTTTATGAAGACAAGAAACTAGGAATAGATAGTGTAAAGACACCTTTAAAGGAAATGTAATCACCATAAAGCAGTTACAGTAGCTTAAAGGAGAAGGAAAGGCGCTGCCAAAAGTTAAGCACCCCCAAGTGAGTGTATTTACTTACCTCACACCCCGGACCAGTGCTCCTATCAGTAGCAAACTGCACCAGCCCAGGGTTCTTCCAGCGAACTCGATCGGCTTCCAGCTTCTTCCATCATGTGCAGTAGCGCGAAAATCCGAACTTTAACTTTAAAGGGATACTGTCATGGAAAAACATGTTTTTTTCAAAACGCATCAGTTAATAGTGCTGCTCCAGCATCACCCTGTGGTGCTAGCTGGAAGAACCACTGGACCGGTGCAGTTTTCTCCTTATAGGAGCACTGGCCTGGGGTATCAAGTAAGTAGATATAATCACTTGGGGGTGCCTAACTTTTTTTTACCTCCAATTAAATATGCCTTTCCTTCTCCTTTAATTGAACTTGTTCAAGTAGGTATTAACTGACACTCATTGAGATGAAACTGTCATAATACCTTCATTTTTATCATTTCTACTTTGTAATTGCCAAATGGAGATGGCAGTATAATTATGTTCCATCTTTTCCTTCTAGTTTTTATGAAAATGACACTCAAGTTTGCAGTATTAGCTTTGGTTTTAGCTGCCATTGTCTTGGGCTGTGTTATATAGTTATAATGCTCTTTGAGATGCCATGGGGGGGTTGGCCTAGTGGATAAGTGGGGGTGGTCTGATAGAATTAGGAGCCTAATCAGTCGAACAAAGCAACAGACAAGGTACATGAGAAGCGATTTAAGCATGAAGGAATTTTTCAGCTTTAAGAATCACCTCACTGTTCTTTGATCAATAATTTTATTTCTGTTTTACAGAGGCAGTTTCTGGTAACATCTTCATCCCGTTGATTGCTTTACTCATTTTCCCGATTTTTTGCTGTATTTTTAGGTACAGCAAGGCCTCTATTTTAATAACAATTAAAATGTTTTCATAAATTACACAATAAACATTATTTTCTAAAATAGGACAAAGTACAAAATAAAATGGGTGCAAATTGCCTTAATTTAGCACATTTCTTTGCTCAAAAATCCCATAGAAACTAATGAAGAGTGGCAAAATTTCACACTAGTGGACTGTGGTGATCTCTAACTTCACTCTTTGATAAATATACATCACAATTTATCAGTGTGTCTATATATTCACTTACCTTTATATACAGTATCAGCCTATGGTGTATGCATTAAAGCCTATTCTCTCTGTATCTATAAACAACATCTGGACACAAGTATTTATTGTTATCTTTCTACAGAACAAAACGTCACCACAGAAGCAAAAATATGGTAAGGCAGCCTCATTTTGATAAGGACTAGTACCAGCATTTTTATAATAAAAGGCACAAACGTTGTGCAGGTGCAGTAACCCATAACAATGTTTCAGGGGAACAGTAAGTGCACCTTGTTGATTGGTTGTTATTAGTGATGGGTGAATAAATACATTTTAATGCATTTGGACAAAATAGGCGCGCATATAAAAATTGTTGCAGGTGCCAAAATTGATGTGCATCAAAATAATTTTGAAGCCCATTGACTTCAATGCTGTTTGTGAATTTTTTGCTGAAGCAAAACGGGAAAAAAATTCACCCATCACTAGTTGTTGACGAGACCTTGCATCATCAATAAAACCGAACACCATCATATCAATTCAAAATGAAAACTGAAAGCTCGTATTTGTAATAAAAATACATGTGTGGCGGGGTCGCCCGCCGTGCCATCGGCGGGTACGCCCGCCGCATGCTCCATCGCCGGCTCCATCGGCGCCACCTTGCCCCACTATGGGTGTGCGCCTCCGCATCCCTTAAAGGCTCAGGTGCTGACGGTCATCACGCCAGCGCGCAATGGTGCCAAATTTAAAACAGTATAAATAGACTGAAAGGGCTCTCTGAAGGTGCCCGTGATAGAATCTTGATTCTGTGGTTCCTGAAGCCTTGTGCTGTCTGTTCCTGTATAACTTGTGTCTGTTAAATCTGGTTTTGATCCCTGCCTCTTCCTGACAATTCTGATATCCGAATCCTGACTTTTGCCTGCATCTCGACTACTCTTTCTGCCTGACCCCATCTGTTTGATTACCCGGTTTTGACCCTTGCCTGCCTGACAATTCTTGATATCTGCCTGCCTCGACCCAGCCTGATTTGACGATTCCTCTTCCTGCTCCATTTGTACCATGACCTTTGGCCCAAAAGACTTTGCTAACAGCCGTGCCCCTTTGCCAGCCAGAACATCTCGCCTTGTTGCCCTCGTTAAGTCCAGATGGCACCCAAGTAAGCTGAGGGCTCCTCCCGAAGCCCAACGGTGGTCACATTACTGGTGAAGCCGAGCCGAGACCAGGGTACTTGGCATCTGTTCTGGTATTGGGTGCTGGTCGTGACAGTATTACAGTGGTGTCCAGGGCAGCATTGTTGAAACTATCCATTCTTTGCTTGTTTTAAAAAGGAAAAATAGAAAGATCTATCCTTCTAGTTTTAATTTAACCAAAACAATGTACTCCAGTTGGCTGAGAGACATTCACCTTGTTGTATTAGATTTAACTCAAATGTTTTTTTAGTTGATCATTCATTTCTCATATTTGTTACTTCTCGTGTCAACACCAATTTTCCTGATAAAATCTTTCCCATGTGTTCCCATGAATTTACTAGCCTAACTGAAGAGTTCATGAGTAAGACCTCTCATGACATGGGACAGAATGTACTCTTAGTCATCCTGAATCAGCAGTTCAGAAGAAGTTGTCACCTGTGTCAGAAAAAAAGATTGCCCTGCTAGTATATAAATTAAAAATACTAAAAAAGTATTATCAATTTATGCATATTGTGGACATTATTCTATTATAGGAATCAGAGGTTCGTGAAGCCACCTACACTGACTTAATTCAGAGAGACGCATCTGCAGAATATTCTGAATTTGAGGTAATGTAATGTATTAGTAAATTTATACCAGTGTATTATCCTAAAGTAGATCACTAGTCCATCAAGTTTAACCTTTACTCAAAGTGAAACCATTATAAGTTTACTCCAAGAGAAACCTGTATAAGTTCACCTAGATCTAGAGGAGAGCAAAAACTCCACCAGAATTCACCTTGACTTGCTTCGGAGAAGTCTCAAACAGGTCAATCGAAACAATCCCTGGATCAACTAACATATATAAACAGGGAAAATAAGTATTGCAAACATCTACGTTAGATATATTTCGAATGGGACTATTGACATGATGTCAGTAACAACTTAAGTAATCCATACATACAAAGAAATCAAAACAAATAAGTCCATAAATTAAGTAATGTGTAATAAAGTGAAATGAATTAAAGTATTGAACACATGAAGAAAATTAGGTACAAAAACACAAGGAAAGCCAAGAAACCTGCCGAAATGTGTCAGTATTTAGAAAGCCATCCCTTCCCCTACCAGTGGAAATGAATATCAGCTGGTTTAGTCCTAATTGATGGCCTATAAAAAGGTTTCTCATTACCAAAGTATCACACAAGAAGTATGATGGATAAAAGCAAAGAGTTTACTCAAGACCTTCGCAGCCTTATTGTTGCAAAACATATTGATGCCATTCATGACAGACACATTTCTAAGCTTCTGAATGTTTCAGTGAGCACCATTGGGACCATTATCCAGAAGCGAAAAGAACATAATATCACCCTAAACCGGCCACGACCAGGTGTTCCTCATGAGATTTCTGACAAAAGAGTCAAAAGAAGAGTTGTCCAAGAGCCAAGAATCACTCGCACAAAGCTTCAGAAAGACCATTAATTAGCAGGAACAGTTGTTTCAAAGAAAACACAACTGACATGGCCTCTATGCATGCTCACTGCGCAAAACTCCACTACTGAAGAAAAGCATGTTGCAGCTCGATTAAGGTTTGATGCACAACATTTGGTCAAGCCAATGAAATTCTGGGAGAATATAGTCTGGTCAGATGAGAACATAATTTAACTCTTTGGATGTCATTGCACACACCATGTTTGGAGGAGAAATGGCACTGCTTATCACCCCAAAAACACAATTGGAGGTGTGAATAGCATGGTGTTGGGATGTTTTTCCACATTTGGTACTGGTAGACTTCATATAATTGAAGCAAGGATGAATGGAGTAATATACATAGACATTCTTGATAAGAATCTGCTGCCATCTACCAGGATGATGAAGATAAAACAAGGAGTTAATATTTCATCAAGACAATGATTCCAAACACAGCCAAGGAAACTCTCAACTAAGAGAAAGAAAATAAAGCTTTTAGAATGACCCAGTCAATTCCCCGACTTGAATCCAACTGAAATCTATGGAAAGAACTGAAGATCAGAGTTCATAGTAGAAGCCCCTGGAACCTTCAAAATTTGAATACAGTTTGTGTGGAAGAGTGTGCGAAAATGATACCTGAGCAACGCATGCGACTAGTTTCTCCATACAGGAGGTGTCTTGAAGCTGTCATTACCAACAAAGGCTTTTCTACTAAGTATTCAATACATTTCAGTAAGTGTATTCAATAGTTATTTCCTGTCATTCCACTTTATTGCACATAACTTAATTTACGGACTTATTTGTTTTGATTTCTTTGTCTGTATGGGTTGCTTGGGTTGTTACCGACATCTGGGGGCACATTTACTAATGGTTGAATATCGAGGGTTAATTAACCCTTGATATTCGACCCTTGAAGTTAAATCTTTTGACTTCAAATATCGAAGTTAAAGGATTTAGCACTATTAGTTCGATCTCATGATCGAAGGAATAATCGTTCAATCGAACGATTCAAAGGATTTTAATCCATCGATCGAACGATTTTCTTTCGATCATAAAAAGCTAGGAAAGCCTATAGGGACCTTCCCTATAGGCTAACATTGATGCTCGGTAGGTTTTAGGTGGCAAGTAGGTGGTCAAAGCTTTTTTTAAAGAGACAGTACTTCAACTATCAAATCGTCGAACGATTTTTAGTTCGAATCGTTCGATTCGAAGTCGTAGTCGAAGTAGCCAATTCGATGGTCGAAGTAGCCAAAAAAACCTTTGAAATTCAACGTTTTTTTAATTCTAATCCTTCACTCAAACTTAGTAAATGTGCCCCCTGGTGTAAATTTCATGTCAATAGCCTCATTAAAAATATTTTTACTGAAAAAAAATCATTATTAATTTTTCCTGTTCGTATTTTCTAATGCTAAAAAAACATCCTTTTTTTAAATGATGTAATGTATCTGCTAGTGGAACAATTTCAGGGAGCGAATTCCACAAAAGCCTAACTCATTATAAAAAATTATTTCTTATGGAACCTTTCCTCATCTCAGTGGATGTCCATAAGTCTGCTGCAATGATATAGTTGTAAGACAGAATTTATTGTATGGTCCCCATATAACGAACATTTGTACAAAGTTATATCTCACCTTCTCCAGTGAAAGCAATCCCAACATGGCCAGTCTTTCTTCATAACTGAGCCCTTTTGTTCCCTTCATTAACATAGTCCCTCTTATTTGGACTTTCTTTAATTCGATAATATGCCTGATGAGCACCAGAGTCCAAAACTGGAGGCATATTTCTAGATGGGACTTTGACTCTATCCTCTTGCAAATTAATGCCTATGCATAAGTATGATTCCAAACTTTATCCAGCAGTAGAAGTCATATGGACTTACTTAGTAATGTGGGGCCCATAGGGTTAACATTCCCTATGGCGGTAAATCCCCTACTGGTTGGAAATCCCTTACAAGTTCTGTTCTGCTAGCTGCAGGGAAGAAGCCTATGTATTTAGTTGTCTGATTTGCATATAAATGTCATTGGTCCACGAGTACCGTTATCCAGTCACTATTTGATATAGTACTGGGAAAGACGTGGCTTTTCCTCTTTGGCCTCCATGTGAGGAACAGGGTGGATGGTACTGGGAAGCCTGGGCATGGGCCCAGTAAAGGAAAAGTGTGGCAGATCCTTTTGTACCTCTTAAAAAATTTTCAAATGTTGGGAGGTATGCAGAAGGATCATGAGACTCAGTATTTTAAACTGACAACCTAGGAGGCCTATTCTTTTAAATGTTGTTTGTAAATATCTTGGACTCCACAAAACTATTAAGAAACTGATAATTAAAGGAATAGTAACACAAAATAAGAAAGAGTTTTAAAGTAATGTAAAATTAGTGGATAACAGATAACATTATGTTCTACAGAGCTTATCTACTATCTGCTGTGTAACCTGAGCATTTTCTCCTTTGAATGGCTGCCCCCATTGCTACACATCAGCTTATTTCTATAAACAATAGTAATGTTTCTGAAGCAAACACATCAGTTTTACCAGTGCAGGGCAACAGTGATGTTGATGTTACTGTTCTTTAAGAATTTATGTAAAAGGTAAAAAAAGTATAGGCTTAATATTAAACAGATGCCAATTATTGTTTTGTTGAATATGAATAATATATATTAATTATTGAAGTACTTTTGCTGGGTAGATTTGGTTATTATTGTCAATGCATTTCTCAGGTTGCTGAGACTACAGACAATACCTACACTGCATTACAGAAGCCCAACACTGACACATATGAGGAAATCAAGGTAAGTCCAACAGGGCTGAATTTCAAAAATGGATAGAATAATAATTTATAAATAATAGTTTTTAAAAAGAGTGCAACAACCAAGTTTTTTCTCATAGTGCATCCTTGTTGGGCTGACTAGGCTGTTTTATTTAATCCCAGAAGGTCACCTAACTGAAGACTTTGTCTATGATTTCTGAGGAACCTCCCACAAGGAACCTCACCATTTTATATAAATAAGACTTTTTTTATGTATCTGACTTTTTGTCTGAAAGTTAATTGAAAGTTAATTGAATCCTATACCATGGGTATCTATACTGTATGTATGCCTCCTACTACATTAGGACGCTGCCTAAAGTTTAGGGGCAAATTATGCTAAAACATGTTTAATCAAATTTTTTTTCACACAATTTGGATATTTTCATGAGTAATCCTAAATGGCTTAGTACCAAATACATTGGGGCCCATTTACTTAGCTCGAGTGAAGGAATAGAATTAAAAAAACTTCGAATTTCAAAAGATTTTTTTGGCTACTTCGACCATCGAATAGGCTACTTCGACCTCGGACTACGACTTCGACTTTGAATCGAACAATTCAATCTAAAAATCGTTCCACTATTCGATAATCGAAGTACTGTCTCTTTAAAAAAACTTTGACCCCCTACTTCGCCACCTAAAACCTACCGAGGTGCAATGTTAGCCTATGGGGAAGGTCCCCATAGGCTTTCTAACAATTTTTTGGGCGAAGAAAAATAGTTAGATCGATGGATCAAATCGAAACAATTCAAAGGATTTAATCGTTCGATCGAACGATTTTTCATTCGATCGAACTATTTGCGGTAAATCCTTCGACTTCGATATTCGAAGTCAAAGGATTTACATTCGGCAGTGGAATATCTATGTCCCTATGTAAATCTGCCCATTATGTTACAAAAAAAACATTACAGAAAGTGAGATATTATTCCACTAAATATATTTATTGATTTTGCAGTTCTACTTTTCTTTGATTAAAATTAAGTACAGGATAATTTGACAGGCAATAAACATATAATTTATAATATGAAGAATTGAATAAAGGGAACATACAAAAAATGATTATCTGGTAAGAGTAGACTATTTTATTGAAGATAAAGTACAGGGGTGAAGAGAATGGGGTGTTAGGGGTAGGGAAGACCAATAATATAGATTTGAATGAAGGTGTGAGAAGGAGAGATCAGCCTTATGGTCAATTATAAAACAATATCATGCCTTTTGAAAATGACAGTACATATAGGACAGTGTATTAAATATCTAGAAAGTCTAATGATATTGGAAGTCACAGAGTAATTCAGTGACCAATAAAAAAAAACTAAGCATCCATTAGTTTTAATTAAAATAATTTTCGGGTGCAGGGGGCTGGAGGCTTCACTATTTACTGTGCATGTTGCCTCCTTACCCAACTATCTCTGCATCTTTTACAGAAATACAGAAGTTAAATCTACAAGCAGCAGAGTGCAAAAAAGACACTTTTACAAATATGCATTGGCCAACATTGGCTGTAATAACAGTGACTTTGGGCCAGTCCGATCTAATCGAAAATATATGAATATTCATAAAAGGAATGAATTCAGACCTGATACTTTAATGTAATCTCAAGAAAACCATTAAGACTGTGTGTGCCTTTAACTTTATGACAGCTAAGCTATTCTTCACCCTGTTTTGCATAAGGAGAATTTTTTAATTTAGCAACTTTGTATATTAAGTTTCAAAATCCATTGTAAACTGTATTTTCAGCAGAACGTAGTGTATTTCCCTTTCTGTTTACTGATTCTTACTAGTGATGATGGAATTTTTTCACCAGCCATGGATTCTTGGTGAAATTCCGCATTTTGCCATCTTCAATTTTTTTCGAGAAACTGCGAAATTCGCCACAACAAAAATAGTGCTGAGAATAAAAAGTCGCCATAAGAAAAACACCCATTGATTTTAATGCATTTGGACAAAAAGTCAGCAAAGAAAGAACTTTGCAAATGTAAAAAAAAAATTGCAGCGTGTAAAAAAATTGACTTCAGTGCATTATGCACGAGAATTCTTTCACAGTTTCACAAATCTAAAAATCGTTCCACTATTCGATAATCGAAGTACTGTCTCTTTAAAAAAACTTTGACCACCTACTTCGCCATCTAAAACCTACCGAGCACCAATGTTAGCCTATGGGGAAAGTCCCCATAGGCTTTCTAGGCAATTTGGGATAGAAGGAAAATCGTTTGACCGATGGATTAAATCGTTAGATTCGAAGGATTTAATCGTACAATCAAACAATTTTTCCTACGATCGAACGAACGAATGAATTGCGGTAAATCCTTCGACTTTGATATTCAAAGTCGAAGGATTTTACTTTACTTTTTAATTAACCCTCAATATTCGACCAATAGTAAATGTGCCCCTAACAGATGTGCTGAAAATGGCATTTCAGTGTATCTATGCGTTCAGGTTTTATAAAATGATATAATATGCTGATTGTGGCGATGTACATACTGCTGTGTCCTGTTCAACTGAAATTCCCTTGATATAATTATGAAAGTTCTAGGTTCTCACTTTGCTTCCCACAAAATGCCCCATTTAATTTAAATGTAAAAGTAAAACGTTTAATAATGTATTAAATCTGACTTTATTTAATAATATTGCTTTTCTATTCAAATTTTCACTTTGTGCATATTTTTGGTGCACAGCAAATGTACTTTTTTTTAGGGAAAACCTGACTTTTCCTAAATTTGATTATTGATGTTGCATTAAAGAAATTCATTTGCATAAATAATTTAACAAATGTTTCTGTTTTGTTTTACAGCCCCCACGTGGCCAGCACCACAAATAGCATGAAAGAAAATTGAGGGAGTTTCAGATATCTACCGTATTATGTGGAGAAAGTAAAGATTCAATGGAAGGAGAAGACTCTAATGATCAAAACCTTGTTTCTAATCATTGGGCAGTAACAATGTAAAATGTACTGGTACCTGATCAATTGGCTCCTTTGTTTTATTATTTCTTTTATTAAGAGTTGTAGATTCAAAATATTTTAAACATTATTTTTCATTTGTTGCAACTACAGATGGCAGATTTATCATTATTTTGAGTTCAATTCCGAAAATTGAATATTGGAAAATTATTAAGTGCAAAAAACTGAAATATAAAAATCTGCAGATAACTGTTGGCAAGTTTATGTAGAAATCAGTAGGAGTATATTCGAATAGATGTTCAATAGGACTATATTCTAAATGAAATTTGAGCCTTTCAGATAATTTGAATTTATAAAATGAAAAATAGAATGTGTTTATAGTACAATTAAGGTTTTAACGCAATTGGAAGCGACTGAGTTTTGAGTTTCCTATTTTTTCACACACAGTATAAGTGTACCATACAGATTTTTGAAAAATCACCATCTTAAAGTGTGACAATTAGTTATTATTTCAGGGTTAGTGATAACAAAAGTCGTATGAGGCCCATTTATGAAGTATCTAGTAGAATGAAGTCAAAAGCAACTGACATTTAGGGGCAGTTTTATCAAGGGTCGAAGTGAATCGAGGGAATTTTCAAAGTAAAAAAATTTGAAATTCAAAGTAATTTTTTGGATACTTTGACCATCGAATAGGATACTACGACTTCGAATTTACTTCTACTTCGATTCAAAGTAAAAATCGTTCAAATATTCAACCATTCGATAATCAAAGTACTGTCTCTTTAAAAAAACTTCGACTTCAATACTTCGTCAAATTAAACCTGCCAAAGTGCTATGTTAGCCTATGGGGACCTTCTACAACCATTTTCTTAGTCTTTAGAGGTCAAAGGAAAATCCTTTGATAGATTGCTAAAATCGTTCGTTTCAAACGATTTTTATTCGACAGCAAGATTGCCAAATTTGTTGAAAAAACTTCAAATTCGATATTCTAATTTAAAGTTTTTTCATTTGAAGTTCGAAATTTGACCCTTGATAAATCTACCCCTTAGAGTTTTTCTTGAAAACATTTCACCACTCATCAAAGTGGCTTCTTCAGTTCAAGTGAAAATCTTTTTGAGGCAGGCAGGATTGTCTTCCAAAATGCAGAGGTAGCAGCAGGGCTCCAAGATGCAGAGGGTGCAGCAAGGGGTAAGGGAGCTGCATTTGAGCAAAGCTCCATGTGATTACAGCCTGGCTTCTGGTCCACATTGGCTGCAAGGTTCTATTATTTATTAACATTCTCATTTTAGTGGTTTTAGAGTTTTTTAAAACTATGATGAAACTCACTCAATCAGCTGATTCTATTGCAAACAAAATCTAACCAAATAACCACCATTGGAACACATTCTGCAAGTAGAGAGACAAGATTTCTGGTGATTTTAATAGAGTAAGCTCTAATACATCTTCTAGGCAAAATGAGCCTGAAGCATTTCATGCTTAATGTAGTAAAGGTGGGAAACAGATACCACAGGGGCAAAAGAACTGCTGCTAAAGGTGCCTTTATTGACCACACAACATATTTCAAGCTACATGGGCTCTTTTTCACACCCCGTGTGTGTGTCACCCTAGCCACACTGCCCACCCCCTGCTGAAAGTCTTTATCAGCATAAAGGATAGGTAGAAACCTCTTGACTATGCCCAGTATTGTACTGTCTACTGTATCTTGTGATAAAAAACACTTTGCTATTCAGCTGTTTATTCTGTCTCCCATTATTTGGTACTAACAAGGCGTCCCTATCAACCGCCGCTGCTCTCAATAATGCATTCCTTATGCTCTTTTTATCTTTTATAAAAAGAGCATAAGGAAGGCATTTTTGAGAGCAAAAAAAATCAAGTACTATAGGTACAGCTTAAAAAAAAAGGAGAAATCTTAAAGCAATATTTTTCTTTTGGTATACATTTTAAAATATAGAATACTAAATACCTGCCAATAAAATACACATTTCATTCAACATAATCCCCCATATGTAGTAAAAGTCACTAAGTTTGCACCGGAGCAGTAACCCACACTAACCAATAAGATGTTTGCTTTTAAACAGGTGGCCAGTAAATGCTACCTGCTGATTGGTTGCTATGGGTTACTGCTCCTAGGCAAACTTAGTGAATTTTATTACATAACCTCCAATATGTTTCTAATATAGTTTTTTTTTTACTTTTAGAGGGTTATTAATTAAAGTCTGAATGCCAAAAACGTGAAAAAATTTAGTTTTATTTACTATAAAATCCAAATTTTTAGCGGTAAAAAAAACAACTTTTTCAGAATTTATTAAACCACAAAGCTGTTAAAAGTCCGAATGAAAAGGTACTCCAACTCAGACTTGCCGAGTTCATGTAGAAGTCAATGGGAGATGCCCCGAAGATATCCAGATCTGCCCTGGGTTTCGTGGCAATAATCAGAAGATTTAGTGGTTTTTGGGGAATAATCTGAATTTTTTTTTTTTCACAATTTCTCTTGCATAGGAAAATGTATTGATATAAGGGGAAAAAATCAGTGTAGATTTGGTCAGACTATTTTACAGAAAGTTATCAGAAATTTTTGGATCTTGATAAATAATGCCCTAAAACTCATTCCATATTGCAACACATTATAGAACCATAACCCAGACCCTATAGTCACAACCAGTGCTTTATTCGTATAAAATTTCCCGAAAATTTGCTTTGCAGGAAAAAATCTGATTTTCACTATTTTTCTGGATTTTTTTCATCCAATTTTCACTATTTTTTCGGAATTTTCACTCGAAAACTCCGAAAATTTTGGAGTATTCCACAAAACCCAGCACACATCCAAAAATCCTTAGGACTTCTCCCATTGGCTTATATGCAACCTCAACAGGTCTGAGATGCCGGATTTTCAGATTCTGACTTTTCATCCTCGGGGTTTGATTTTTTTAAAAGTCAGATTTTATAAAACAAATCATAAATTTCTTGTGATTTTTGCATTCAGGGTTTAGTGTATAGGTATTTCTACCAGTATATTTGACAATTCAGCTCTAACACATCTGTATTTAAAACTAATTGCAGGAAAGAGCATATTATTACATCTATGGCCACCTTTAAAACCACAAAGAATTTGAATAAAAAACTTCACCAGATAAAAGTTGTCAAGGTCCTATCATCGGTGGTAGTTTCGCTGATCCTATTGGCCTTATATAGACAATTTCTGGCTTTTAGTATTTTCCGTTTTTTTTTTCAGTAGGAATCATCCAAAAAGCTAAGTCTTTAGAAGTTTTAAAGGTACTTTTTTTTGGATTGTTCAAGCCTTTTTTTCAATTATGCTTTTTAAATTGAAATCTTTTAATAAATTCCTTGACATTCGGGATTTTAGAGAAAGTGTGTTTATTCGTGGTTTCAAAAACCTCTAAAACAAATAAAAAGCGACTGTTGATAAATAGGTTTCCAATTGTTTACCAGACTTGTATTCCTCTAGAGCAGAGCTCTTTGTGAACTGATATAAGCAGAATGCCAGTGCCACTTTTGCAAAATCTCTGCAAAGATGATTGAGATTTCTCTACAACTTGGGTAAATATACAGTGCAGCAGTAGTTGCATCATACATTCCAAGCAGTTGAGCAGAGCAGTTTAAAAGAGAACTAAAGCCTAACTAAAGAAGTAACTAGAAATGTTGTACATTATGTTTTGTGCTTCTGTACCAGCCCAAGGCAACCACAGCCCTTTAGCAGTAAAGATCTGTGTCTCCAAAGATGCCCCAGTAGCTTCCCATCTTCTTTTCTGCCGATTCACTGCACATGCTCTGTGCTGCTGTCACTTACTGAGCTTAGGGACCCACTCACAATATACAGTACACATAGAATAGAAATGTCACAATATAAGGCTGATTAGTAATTAATACAGATAATTACTACATGGCAGCACAGAAACCAGTGCAATTAGCATCAGAATTTAATAATCAGCAAACCTGTAGCATCAGCTTATATTACAGGGGAAGCTCATTTTCTGCTGGATAATTAGTGACGAGCCCTAAGCTTAGCTTCTCAACAGCCAATCAGAGCCCACTGAGCATGTGAGTGTCACAGACACTTTCCAAGATGGTGACCCCCTGTGACAAGTTTGAAGTCCTGGATCATTGCTGCTATTGACAAGCTGAAACTTTAGGCTGGTGCAATAAGTTCAGTATATAAAATATGGCATTTTTAGCCACATTAATTTTTAGGGTTTAGTTCTCTTTTAAGATGTGCAAAGATGTTATCTTTCTATATATATATATACACAAATTCACTGAAAATGTTAAATATATATTTCTATTGTTGGAAGCTCACATAGGAAGTCGATGGTGTGGCTCAACATAATGTCGACATATTCACTTCCAGCTTTTTAACTCTCATACAATGTGTGATTGTGTTACTAGCATGTTCTGTACTGTAGGTCCCCCTGGGAAATACATCTTCTTTAACCACTTCTCATGTTCTTCCCACATTAACAACCGCACTTGTCTGCAAAACTGTTTCACTGTACATGTGAAAATTCCTTATCTAAACTATTTGCTAGAAAGTAAATGAAGGAGATTACTACAGACAAGAAGCCATATCATGCAATACATTGAACATATCCAGGGGAATGTAATAAAATTCGCAAAGAGTAAAACAATTCGCACCAATAAGAATAAAAATCCACATCTCACAATGTAATATTGTTCCTTAAACTGTTATTGCATTGCAAATTTTAATTGCGCACTCATAAGAAGTGCTTGAAGGTGTCGTAATCTTTTGGAGCAAACATAACGACTTTTTCAGTAAGAAGTTTTATTACATTGACTGCGCATTGGCGCAAACTAGAAAATTTGCAAACGGCCTTCCACTGTCGGAATTGGTCGCTAAACAGTTTCCGGGCTCGCAAAAGCTATATTAAATTTGCACAAAGCAAAATTTGTTCGCGCAGAGGCATAACTTTTCGCATTGCGAATAGTTTTTCCGTTAGCCATTTTTATTACATTCCCCCGATCATGCTTTCTATAGTGCTGTCACAGAAAATGATATTCTATTTTGACTCATATCGGTACAGAATTTCTGTATATAAACTATACAAATAAAGTGATACTGATAGAGAGAATGGGCAGTTAATTTAGAACAGCATATGTCAAATGGTTCTTACCCAAAATAGGTTATTTCCTCTTAATAAACAATGGTATTGTGGAGCCCTGGCGTAGACACATTTGTTGAACTAATTTCTTGTGAAGTTATCTAACAATGATCTAAAAATGGTAAACATATAATGGCTTTGAAATTCATCAGAACTGAAATATTTCCTTCAGACAGTGAATAGCTGGAATTGGGTTATTTGACGAATAACCCTATATTTTGTAAAGGGGTAGTACTAGTAATCCTACTGCACAGCACTACTCAGCCGAACTTGATTCAGTTGTTGCTGGACTACAAATCCCACAATAATTTAACATATAATGAAGGTTGAGGCATGCTGGGAGCTGTAGTCAAGCAACATCAGGGTTGTATTCTTAAACCAATATTGCACAACAAACTTTTCCCTAAAGCTCCACAGTCAGCGACTGCTTTAAAATACAGAAAATCCTCCAATGAGAATCCCAGTTTACCTGTATAAATCTAACTTCCTGTTCTTTGTTCCTGTAATTGGAGTTAGAAGGTTTAAGCTCAGTTTCACAGCACTGAACAAGGCTGTCCTTTATCCTCGTGTCTGATTCCAGTGTCATATCATCAATAAAGAAAATACATAATTATAATAATACAATACTTATAATAATAATAATACAATACTTATAATAATACATAATTATCTCTATATGTAAGATAACAGCAAGATGTCTGACATGGTGCTGGGAATTAGAATTCTTATTGGTCAATTATTTTGCATTTATAATGAAGTCTTGGATCAGCAGAATTCTCATTAGTGAATTTTTGTGCATCTATAACAACATTTTTCATCAACTTCTATAGAAAACGAGGGGGCTGCTCTGGGACAGCATTAGCGCTGGGTTTACAACCCCTTTCATTCGTTTTATAACAATGTCCAAAAGGTTGAGTTTTGGAAATGATTTGGGAGTGGCAAATGTAATGTATGGGATATTTTCATTATTAATCAGTGCTTATGGTTTAAAGGAATTGTTCAGTGTAAAAATAAAAACTGGGTAAATAAACAGGCTGTGCAAAATAAACAATGTTTCTAATATAGTTAGTTAGCCAAAAATGTAATGTATAATGGCTGGAGTGATTTGACGTATAACATGTCAGTCTGAACACTACGTCCTCCTTTTCAGCTCTCTTGGTTTACACTGACTGGTTACCCTGGTTACCAGCCAGTGACCAATCAGAGACTTGAGGGGGGGCCACATGGGTCATATCTGTTGCTATTGAATCTGAGCTGAATGCTGAGGATCAATTACAAACTCACTGAACAGAAATGTACCATGTGGCCCCCCTTCAAGTCGCTGACTAACTCAGAGTTATAGAGCTGAAAAGCAGGAAGTTGGATTCTGGCTGTTTTATTAGACATCTGTTCACTCCAGCCTTTATACATTACATTTTTGGCTAACTAACTATATTAGAAACATTTTTTATTTTGCACAGCCTATCTATTTACACAGTTTTTATTTTCACACTGAATTGTTCCTTTAAAGCGAATCTTAAAAGGAGAACTAAAACCCAATAAATCTATATGGTTTTACATGCCATATTTTAAATAATGAATTTATTGCTACTACAGTAACAATCCAGGCCTTCAAAGTTATCTCAGTTGGTCCCCATCTTGAATTGTGTTAGAAGTGTCAGTGGCACTGCACATGCTCAGTGGGCTCTGGGCAGCTGTTGAGAAGCTAATCTTAGGGGTTGTCGCAATTTGTTAAGAAGAAAATGAGAACTGCCTGGCATATAAACTGATGCTACAGGGTAGATTTTTGTTAATTTGCACTGGCTCCAGAGCTGCCATGTACCAATAATATGATTGTTTTTACTAATCAGCCTTGTATTGTGTATTTATATTGTGTATATACAGTATATTTTGAGTTGGTCCCTAAGCTCAGGTAAGTCCAAAGTCACTGTAGCACACTGATCTGCTTTTGTAGTTGCAAAAGGTCGTTTATTGACTAAAAAGATAAAGATCATTTCATGATAACGCTTTGGGCCACACTAGGCCCTATATGAAGCCTTAAATAGTTTAACAATGAGGTGGAGAAACAATAAGGGTATGGACTATAAATACACTCATTGCTTGGACCTGAATATATATATGGAGATTGGACACAAGAATTTTGACAATATATATATTAAGGTCCATTTGGAGGGGTTCAACTTGATGGATATATTTTCTTTACCCAAATTAACTATGTATAGCGATGGGCGAATTTATTCACCAGGCACGAATTCGCGGCAACGGCCGCGAAAATTAGCTGGTGAAAATTCGCCGGAATTTCACGCGACATTCGAAAATTTTTCGGCAAAGCGAAACTGCGCGAATTCGCCCATCACTAGCTATGTAATATGTAACAAGTTAGCAGAAGGCAGTAAAATGCAAGGGTAATATGAAATGAAATGTCAGCTTACTTATTATCCTTTATTGTGTATGATAGGGGGCACAAACATAAAAACAAAAAAATTAATCATACCCCTTTAAACCCATTAATAATGGGATGTGCACGGATTTAAAGTTTTAACCAGCGATGGGCAAATTTGTCCCATTTCGCTTTGCCAAAAAATTAGCGAATTTCCTGCGAAAAATTAGTCAACAACTAAAAAAATTAGTCAACAACTTGCAACAATTTTGGAGTTTGCGTCAATTTTGACACCCATGTTAAAGCAATGGGTGTCATGACAGCATGACAGTTTTGACTATTTGGCGCGTGTCCAGTATTTTTGGATGCCGGCTAGTGATGGGCGAATTTGGGCCATTTAGCTTTGCCGGAAAATTTGCGAATTTCCTGTGAAATTTGCAAAACTGTGAAAAATTTGCGATGGTGCCGGCGTCCCTTTTTTGACGCTGCCGTCCATTTTTTTGGATGCCGGCATGCGTTTTTGAATTTAATTTTCACCAGCGAATTTTCATGTCCGTTTTGCGAATGTATTCACTGCTGCAAAACTCGGAAATTCATCGTAAAATTTGCGTCTGGTGAATAAATTCGCCCATTACTAATGCCGGTGAATTTTTGCAGCAGTTTCACGAATGTCTACCTTTTGAGCCATTAAACGACCTTTTGCAACCACAAAAATGGATCAATGTGTATATTAGAAATACAGGTATGAGATCCATGGAACCCGTTATCAAGAAAGCTCCCAATTACGGAAAGACTGTCTTACATAGACAAATAAACCAAATTTTAAAAAACAATTTCCCTTTTCTGTGTAATAATAAAACAGCAGCTTGTACTTGATTCCAACTAAAATATAATTAATCCTTATTGGACGCAAAACCAGCCCATTGGGTTTATTTAATGTTTAAAAGAATTTGTAGTAGATCCAAGTTATAGAAAGATCCATTATCCAGAAAACTCCAGGTCCCGAGCATTCTGGATAACAGGTCACATACCAACTGAGGATCTGTTCTAAGTTTAAAATCTACTTTTTAGGTGTTGTCGATTTAATAGATTATTAAAAGAATGAGATAGAAAGTGCCATATTATATCACTTATTATATATTATATATTATATGATCTTATGTTATCAGCTTCAGTCACTGGAGTTACAGTTAAGGTTTCAAATAAGGTTTATTCCAGTTATTTGTAAAGACTGTTGTGACATTTCCTTCTTTTCATTGAGAAGTTCTGCTTGTTTAGAAATACTTTTAAGTGAAGTAAAAGTAAATAGTTCCCAGTATCTTATCTGAGAAATAACTGATAGAAATAAACACAGGGACTTGGTTTGGCTTATTAGTAGCAGGCATTGCTAAGCAATGAAAATATTCTAAATTGTTAAAATATTAAGACGTGAATTTTGAGTGTTCTTTGCTGAGCTCTAACAAGAGCCATTATATCTGTCTGTATACTGTATAATTTACACTTAAAGGGGTCGTTCACCTTTGGGTTAACTTTTAGGGGCAGATTTATCAAAGGTCGAGGTATAGTCCAAATTTGATTTGAATTTAAAAAAAAATCTAAAATTCGAATATCGAAATTTATCATGTACTGTCTCTTTAAAAATGCGACCATTCACCATCGAAAACCTGTCGAATTGCTGTTTTAGCCTATGGGGGACCTCCTAGAACTTATTTGGAATCAATTGGTGGACTTTGAAAAATCTATTTTTTTTTTGGGGGGGAAAACTTTGAATCGAATATGATCAAATGCGCTATTAATACAGGACCTATTCAATTGTACATGGACCTATCTGACCCAAAAAAACGTTGTCTTAATTTCAGTTGGTCTTTTTGAACTCGAATTTTGACGTTTTTTTCAATTCGAAATTCGACCCTTGATAAATATGCCCCTTAGTATGATGTAGAGAGTGATATTCTGAGATAATTTGCGTTTGGTTTTTATTTTTATTATTTGTGTTTTTTGAGCTATTTAGCTTTTTATTCAGCAGCTCTCCAGTTTGCAGTTTCAACAATATGGTTGCTATAGTCCACATTCCCCTACCAACCATGAACTGATTTGAAAAAGCGATGGGAATATGAATAGGAGAGGCCTGAATAGAAAGATCAGTAATAAAATCAAGCAATATCAATAAAGTTGTAGCCTTACAGAACATTTGTTTTTTAGATGGGGTGACCCCCATTTTAAAGTTGGAAGGGTCAGAAGAAAAAGGCAAATAATTCTAAAACTATAAAAACAAAAAAAATGACGGCCAATTGCAAAGTTGCTTAGAACTGGCCATTCTGTAACATTCTGAAAATTAACTTAAAGGTGAACCACCCTTTTAAGAGACATAGAACTGCTGAATAAATGTAGAGCAAAATTGTAAACATTTCAATGGGGCAGATTTACAAAAGGGTGAAGTGGCTGTCGCTAGAGAAAATTTGCAAAATAATTCCATCCGCAGGGACATCGGCAATTTACTAACAGACGTAGAGGACAATTTGCTAGTGAAAGAGACCATTGCTAGTGCAGTTTTGCGCCCTATCGACAGACGAATTTCTGCTCAGACAAACAATCGTTACTCAACAAATTCACTAAAGTGCAAATTTTCCATAACATTACCTTTTCCGCCAGAGTTTCCTGATAAGATGAAGCTACATCCTCTTCAATCTTATGTCAGTGACATCATATCCTGTATGCCGAAAAGTCATAAAAGTTCTAAAATATGCTGGCACTTTTTCATATTTTAAAGTTGTTTTGTCTTTAAAAGGTGTAATTAATAAAAATTGTATTTTATATTTTTTTTAAACATTTGAGGGGCCACATTTGTTTTAGGGTGGGCTCATGTCTATGACATTAGAGGATTTCTTATGTCTTTATTTTGCTTCCTTGGACATGTGTAATAATAAGTGGCCACTTCAAGCATTTGCACCAATATCTCTAATAAAGACATTTATATGACCTACTGTATATGTACTTGCCCTATTTAAATTGACCTAATCGTAAGAGTAATAATGAAGTTTGGCTAGGTATAAGCGAAGACTAGTGGAAGATCGCTATGAAATGCTCTCGCTAACAAATTAACGCTAGCGAAATTTCGCCAGAGTTTGGCTGCCGACGTGCAACTTCTCATTTGAGGGAATTAGCATAGTGGTAACATAGTAACATAGTAAGTAAGGTTGAAAAAAGACACATGTCCATCGAGTTCAAACTTTTTTTTTTTTTTTTTATTAACTACCTATCTGCCAGTTGATCCAGAGGAAGGCAAAAAACCCATCTGAAGCCTCTCCAATTTGCCTCAGAGGGGGAAAAATTCCTTCCTGACTTCAAAATGGCAATAGGACTAGTCCCTGGATCAACTTGGACTATGAGCTATTTCCCATAACCCTGTATTCCCTTACTTGCTAAAAAGCCATCCAACCCCTTCTTAAAGCTATCTAATGTATCAGCCTGTACAACTGATTCAGGGAGAGAATTCCACATCTTCACAGCTCTCACTGTAACAAACCCCTTCCGAATATTTAGGCGGAACCTCTTTTCTTCTAATCGGAATGGGTGACCTCGTGTCAGCTGGAAAGACCTACTGGTAAATAAAGCATTAGAGAGATTATTATATGATCCCCTTATATATTTATACATAGTCATCATATCACCCCTTAAGCGCCTCTTCTCCAGCGTGAACATCCCCAATTTGGCCAGTCTTTCCTCATAGCTAAGATTTTCAATACCTTTTACCAGCTTAGTTGCCCTTCTCTGTACCCTCTCTAATACAATAATGTCCTGTTTGAGTGATGGAGACCAAAACTGTACGGCATATTCTAGATGGGGCCTTACAAGTGCTCTATACAGTGGAAGAATGACCCCCTCCTCCCTTGACTCTATGCCCCTTTTAATACAGCTCAAGACCTTATTTGCCCTTGATGCTGCGGACTGGCATTGCTTGCTACAGCCAAGT
This sequence comes from Xenopus petersii, assembly GCA_038501925.1. NCBI lineage: Eukaryota > Metazoa > Chordata > Amphibia > Anura > Pipidae > Xenopus > Xenopus petersii. The sequence continues at coordinate 10,496,116 of CM076684.1, read as the reverse complement.
TTATCATCTACAAGGACTCCAAGGTCCTTTTCCATAATGGATTTGCCTAGTGCAGTCCCATTAAGGGTATAAGTGGCTTGGATATTTTTACATCCCAGGTGCATGACTTTACATTTATCAACATTGAATCTCATTTGCCACTTAGCTGCCCAGATTGCCAGTTTGTCAAGATCATGTTGCAAGGATGCTACATCCTGGATGGAATTAATTGGGCTGGATAGTTTTGTGTCATCTGCAAACACTGATACATTACTTACAACACCCTCCCCTAAGTCATTAATGAACAAGTTAAATAAAAGTGGACCCAATACTGAGCCCTGGGGGACCCCACTAAGAACCTTACTCCAACTAGAGAATGTCCCATTAACAACCACCCTCTGTACCTGATCCTGTAGCCAGTTTCCTATCCATGTGCAAACGACTTCATTAAGCCCAACAGACCTTAGTTTAGAAAGCAGTCGTTTGTGGGGCACAGTATCAAACGCTTTGGCGAAATCCAAATAGATCACATCTACTGCCCCCCCACTATCCAGAATCTTACTTACCACATCATAAAATGCAATCAAATTCGTCTGACATGACCTATCCTTCATAAAGCCATGCTGATTGTTGCTCATAATGCCATTCATTAGGACAAAATTTTGAATGTGATCCCTTAACAAGCCTTCAAATAATTTGCCCACCACAGATGTCAAGCTTACTGGCCTATAATTGCCAGGCTGCGATCGTAATCCCTTTTTAAATATTGGAATAACATCAGCTTTTCTCCAATCCATAGGCACCATACCAGATGACAGTGAATCTGAGAAAATCAGAAATAAGGGCTGGTCTAAAACTGAACTAAGCTCTCTTAGAACCCGGGGGGTGTGCCATCAGGCCCTGGAGCCTTGTTTACATTAATTTGTATTAAAGCTTTTTGAATCATATCCTGAGTCAGCCACTGACTAGATTGAGCTGAACCATTCGTGCAGTTATTAAGTGAGCCTGTGAACCCAGACTCCTCTATTGTATACACTGAAGAAAAGAACTGATTTAACACATTTGCCTTATCTGTATCTGTTACAACCATACTGGTACCATTATTTAATGGAGCAACACTCTCAACCTGCATCTTTTTACTATTAATATATTTAAAAAACTTTTTAGGGTTAGTTTTCACCTCCACCGCAATTAACTCTTCATTTCTTTTCTTAGCCTTCCGGATTGCTGATTTACAACATTTATTACAGTGTTTATATTCATTAAATGCAGCTTCTGTCCCTACAGATTTGTAGTTTTTAAATGCCTTTCTCTTCTGTCCCATTAACTTCTTTACTTCTGTATTAAGCCACACAGGATGATTCTTAGAGCTTCTACGTTTAGTCCTTAAGGGAATAAATTGAGAACAGTAATGATTTAATATCATTTTAAAGGACAACCATTTCTGTTCTGTGTTTTTAGCTGAAAACCTAATGCCCCAATCAATGCTCTGTAGGGCAGCCCTCAAGGCACTAAAATTAGCTTTTGCAAAATTCATGGTTTTTGTTGCCCCAGTATATTTTTGTTTTTTGCACCAGACATTAAAAGATATAACCTTATGGTCACTATTACCCAGGGGTTCAATGACTTGCACATTTGCTATAAGTTCTGGGTCATTTGAGATCACTAAATCAAGAATAGCATTTTTTCTGGTAGGCTCCTCAACAACCTGTGCTAAAAAATTGTCGTGCAATAAGTTTATAAACTTGTTCCCATTAATTGATCTAGCAGTACCGTTGCTCCAGTCAATATCTGGGTAATTAAAATCCCCCATTATCATTACTTTACCTAAACTAGTAGCCTTTTCTATTTGCATTAGGAGCTTTGCCTCTTCCTCCTCTGTTACATTAGGGGGTCTATAGCATACGCCTACAATTAATTTTCTAGATTCTTTACAATTGGTGAAGAACTCCACCCATACGACTTCTGCCCCCTCATTTTCTAACATAACCTCCTCCTTTATATGAGCTTTTAAATCCTGCCTAACATACAGACATACCCCTCCTCCTTTTCTATTGCCTCTGTCCCTCCGAAACAAAGTATAGCCACTGATATTTACTGCCCAGTCATGCGACTCATTCAGCCATGTTTCGGCCACACCAATCACATCATATTTTCCTTCCATCACCAGCAGCTCCATCTCTCCCATTTTACCAGCCAGACTTCCCAGGTAAAATTCGCCCTTTAGTGAATTTGCCCCAATGTCTTTTAGTGTTCTCACCCACAAATCACAGGTCTCCATTTGTGGATTTTTAAAAATTGTGTGCAAAAAGTTCATTATAAAAAATGATCATTGGTAAAAGCCCACTTGGCCCGATTTTTTCCTACAAACATGATTTTTTCCCCCAATTGTTTGGTTTTTATGATTGTGCCCCCTGTTGTACCTTAATAAAGAATAATAAGTAAGCTGACGTTTCAGTTGTATTACCCCTGCATTTTACTGCCTTCTGTTGAATTGTTACATATTACATAGTTATTTTGGGTTAAGAAAATATATCTATCAAGTTCAACCCCTCCAAATGGACCTAGTTTTAGTAAAGGTGAACTAAAGCTTAACTAAAGAAGTAGCTAGAAATGTTGTGCATTATGTTTTGTGCTTCTGTACCAGCCCAAGGCAACCACAGCCCTTTAGCAGTAAAGATCTGTGTCTCCAAAGATGCCCCAGTAGCTCCCCATCTTCTTTTCTGCTCATTCACTGCACATGCTCTGTGCTGCTGTCACTTACTGAGCTTAGGGACCCACTCACAATATACAGTACACATAGAATAGAAATGTCACAATTTAAGGCTGATTAGTAATTAATACAGCTAATTACTACATGGCAGCACAGAAACCAGTGCAATTAGCATCAGAATTTAATAATCAGCAAACCTGTAGCATCAGCTTATATTACAGGGGAAGCTCATTTTCTGCTGGATAATTAGCGACGAGCCCTAAGCTTAGCTTCTCAACAGCCAATCAGAGCCCACTGAGCATGTGAGTGTCACAGACACTTTCCAAGATGGTGACCCCCTGTGACAAGTTTGAAGTCCTGGATCATTGCTGCTATTGACAAGCTGAAACTTTAGCCTCGTGCAATAAGTTCACTATATAAAATATGACATTTTTACACATATTAATTTTTAGGGTTTTGATCAACCCCTTCTAAAAAATTATTTTAGAATGTCTGTAAAAAGATTTAAAAATTTTACCAGAAAAATAAATTAAACCCTGTGTTGTACTTATTTTAGTGAGCACAGGTCAGATGTGTAATAATTTATAATTAAATGTATATACTGTGCCTGCTACTCAGTGACAGGAAGCAGAAGTATTGAATTAGTGTAACTTCTCCTAGAGGAACGTTATATCTGTGTGTGGTTACAAATGATAGTGTTGCTACTATTTCCTTTTTCTTGCAGTTTGTGACTGAAGACTGAAGATCTGTAAGTACACTGTCACTATTTCATTTTGAATGTTTCTGTATACATATAATACAAAACACAGTCATTGGGGTACATTTTATGGGATTAGAGGCAAAGAAACCTCAAGAAACAAGAGACTGTCCAGTAGCCACGCATGGGTTCTACAGCAGCAACTTACATTTATTACTTGATTTGTTATAGAAGGATCTTGTAAACTATTAGGACATTTTAGAAATTGAAGGGCACATTAATTCAGATTAATTTTTAGGGGTTATATTACATGTTGTAGAGAAGAAATGGCAAGCACTCCGGATTCCTCTCTTATGGTAAAGACAGATTAAAACCATCAAAACTTGCCTTTTCTTCTCTACAATTTGCACAGACACCTCCTGCTACGGGTTCGGGGCGATGCACCCGGGCCACTCGACAAATTAGGTGATTTTCCCATCTAATTTCCAGCCAAAAGGTGTTCCATACCTAAGCAGAGGGCCTGGGGTTTATACACCCAGGTCATAGTATTTACAGGGTTAGCATTTTTGTGTTTTGAGACTCATAAATTGCAATTAAATATAATCAATTACGCTTATATTTATGGCTCGTTATATATATAACAAGGAAAAGTTGTGCTCACTGCTGAGGACTCTTGTATTTGTCTATATGTATTTTGTTGTCACAGCCTCATTGCACCCCCGCCTAATGGTTTTAAAAACTAGTGGTGAGCACAACTTTCCCTTGTTTGTTATAGTTATACAGGAGCAGTGACCAGCTCCATGTTGTAGCTCCCACCCTTCCCAGCTATAGTCAGGTGATCCCACTGGTGTCTAATAAAAGGGCAGCCAAGTTTGGGAGTTTTACTTTGAAAGAAGGTAAAGCAGGTTGCAGGTAAAACGTAGTCGCCCCTTTGTATTCTTAATGAATCAGATGAAAATTGAGCATAGGACTGGCCAGATATGGGATGACTTTGATGTAGTTGGCCAGCTTAAATATATTGCAATATATGGACAAACAATCCCTGTGTTGTTTAAAGGGTAAGGCATTTTTCAGTAGCAGTATGCACAAAATGTCTCTGTCTTAAATATATTGATAATTGGTTGAGTGCTGAGGACTCTTGTAATTGTCTAGATACAGTATATATATATATATATATATATATATATATATATGTGTGTTGTGCTGGCACTTACGTTTAGAAGGTTGAGGTTCAACCCTTAGTGCAGCAGAGATATCACACGCAGATATACAATATGTAGGTAAATGCACCAACAGGGCTTATAAAGGAATGAAAGAATCCTTAAGTGTTTAATTTAGGGTTTTGTCTAGCAATATATCATTTGCTAAAGTCCAAATACAAACCAGCATAAGGAATAAATGGAACCTACCTGCAGGCACAACTGCTTGTTAGAGAGTACTAAGGGGCCCACTCTTAGGTCTCTTGGAGCTCTAGTACTTGTGTCCCAGGGAAACATAAATTCATTCACTCATTCATGCTTCACTTACTTGATTAGCTGGGCCCCCTGCTTTCAGCGTGCTGCACAGCAACTCTCTGCACGGAAGCTTTTCACCTATTAAGATTTACTGTAACCCCATTGGTCCTTTAAAAATAAGTCCCGGTAAATCTGCATTGGGATTGGATCCCCTTATCCAATCCCTGTACAGCTTTACCGGGACGTACAGGAGGGTACGAAGGTACAGGAAATCTTAACAGGAGAAAAGCTTCTGTGCACAGAGCTGCTGTGCAGCATGCTGAAAGCAGGGGGGCCTGGCTAATCAAGTAAGTGAAGCATGGCCAGGCCCCTCTTAGACACTAAACCCTGGCAAGCAATTTTTTTAAAAATTTGGGGGGATGTGGCCAATTTTTTTTTCACTTGCAGGGGGGCGCTGATCACCAATGGCTTTCTATAACTTGTAGGGGGGGGCAGGCCATCATTTTATTTTACTTGTAAGGGGGGCCCTGCCCCAATGTTTTTTTTTTTTTAACTTATAGGGGGGCCCTGATCCCCAATTACTTTTTTTTAACTTGTAGGGGGGCCCTGACCACCAATTTTTTAATTTTTTTTATGGGGGGCCCTTGCACCACAGTTTTTTTTAACTTATAAGGGGACCAGACCATCAATAGCTTTTTATAACTTGTGTGCGTGGGGGGGTTACCTTTTTTAGCACTGATGTCTATGTGGTCTTTTAACTGTACTGTGGAGTGGGTGGGATCTGTGGTGGGTCATGGTGGGCGGGGCCCAGGGGGCCCTGAAATTTTTTTGGTATGGGGCCCCGTTATTTCTAATGGTGGCCCTGTATATATCTATCTATCTATCTATCTATCTATCTATCTATCTATCTATCTATCTATCTATCTATCTATATATATTTATATATATATATATATATATATATATATATATATATATATATATATATATATATATATATATATATATATGTATATATAAATGAGACTCAGCCAGTGACAGTTTAACTCTTCCATAGCACTTTCTAGGAGAATTAGATAGAGAGATATAATAGAATGAGCAGCCTGTGCTCCAACAAAGATTTATAGAAGTACCTCTTCCTTATGCTCTGAGTCTGCCTAAAGTCAAGAGACTGCAGTTGTATAGGGAATCAGACTTAAATTTATTCTCCCTGATCCTTTCCACTATATTGGATCTGGACCACAAAGGGTATTCCAACCTAGAGGTGAACCTTAAACTTCCCTAACTGCGTCTAAATGGTGTCACAGTGTACTGCCTTTGCTCTAACTGTCCTGTTATATTTAACATCTGCAATACCTTGCCTCTGTGGATCTCTGAGTATTAACCCTGTGGATCATTTGTCTTTGACAAATAATCTTTGTTCTGTTTTGTTGCTGCAAGAACCTATTGGCATCCTTTATTTTTAAGCACAGCAGCATATGTGAGTTGTAATTCAACTACACCTTTATGTTTTTTAAAGCTTGAAAGAGTCAAAAGAGAAAAAAATATAAAAAAAAATATATAATGAAGACCAGTTAAAAAGTTGCATAAAACTGACCATTATATTACAAACTCAAAGTTAACTTAAAGTCACACCACAATTTTAACACTAGCAGCACATTACAGAGCTTTACTTGGTGCAGAGTTCTACAAAAAATCGCAACCCACCATCTGTTCCTCTAAAAGCTAAAGGGAAGTGTGTCTAGAACCATTCGACAGTTTCTAAAATTACTTTTTAAAGAAATGCATCTCATTTAGGTTTCTTTTTTATGGTTCCCCTTTAGGTATTAATAACAGAGACAATTTCTGTTTTTCAGAGTTCCTAGTAACATACCATTAAGTCCATATTTCCAAACACCACTAGTCTCTAGTACAAATACCTGGTACCATACCTCTAACCTTGTCCGCATGGTCCGTTGCAAAGAGATTTTTTTTCCCAAAAGAGATCTTTTTTAATTCAGTCTTACACTCCCCTTAAGCTCCCAGGCCCTGCCTCTTCCTACCAACTTATTAATTAACCAATAGGAGGGCTATAGGAGACCATAAGGTAATGTAGCCAGTATCCAGAATTTGCAGTGGTTTATTAGTAAGATATGTGTGAAAGTGACATCTGAGCCAGTAACATATTCATAGAATCCAGAGGGAAAAAATGAATGGTAATGTTGGCCTTTAAACACTTTGATTTCCATAGTTACCTTAAATGGGTGATATTTATAATAATATACATATATAAATACACAAATTTAGAGGGCTGACAAGGCCCCATCTAGAATATGCCGTACAGTTTTGGTCTCCATCACTCAAACAGAACATTATTGTATTAGATAGGGTACAGAGAAGGGCAACTAAGCTGGTAAAGGGAAAATCTTAGCTATGAGGAAAGACTGGCCAAATTGGGGATGTTCACGCTGGAGAAGAGGCGCTTAAGGGGTGATATGATGACTATGTATAAATATATAAGGGGATCATATAATAATCTCTCTAATGCTTTATTTACCAGTAGGTCTTTCCAGCTGACACAGGGTCACCCATTCCGATTAGAAGAAAAGAGGTTCCACCTAAATATTCGGAAGGGGTTTGTTACAGTGAGAGCTGTGAAGATGTGGAATTGTCTCCCTGAATCAGTGGTACAGGCTGATACATTAGATAGCTTTAAGAAGGGGTTGGATAGTGTTTAACAAGTGAGAGAATACAGGGTTATGGAAGATAGCTCATAGTACAAGTTGATACAGGGACTGGTCCCATTGCCCAACTAACTAGCAGTTAGGTAGGTTAAAAAAAGTTAAAAGGTTGAACTTGATGAATGTGTCTTTTTTCAACTTAACTTACTATGTTACTATTTTAATATAACTGTACAATAAATAAATGTGTTTAATTCACTTTCGTTGTAGGATGAAACAAAGATCTAAGGCAGCTTAGGGCCAAACTCTATAAATCAGTGAGGATGAGACTACAGATTATGGAACTTCACATTTCCACAAAGGGGATATTTCTGCTGGCTGCTCTTCAAGGTAAAATTTATATCCCATTATGCCAATAACACCCATCCAGAATCTGCTTACATATTTAAAAAAAAAAATATTGCAAAAACTCATTACTGTATATTAGAAACATTTTTATTTTGCATGAAAAATGTTTTCATTAATTAAGTAGACACCCCTTGAGCTCATGAAGGGGCATATTTATCACAGAGTAAAAACAAATGAATCTCCACTTGCATATTCAAAAAACGTATTTATTTATGAAAGAGCTACTGTTTAGTGTTTAAAAATGCACTCTCAGAGGGGCAGATTCATTAAGGGTTGAATTGAAAATTTGAAATCAAATTTTCAAATTTATTTTATTGTCAAAACCCTCAAATTCGAATTGTGAATTATCCAAACTCAATTTGAGTTTTAATTCGAATTTGAATTTCAAGTTGTATCACACTCTGGCCCTTTAAGAACTCAAATTCAACTATTCGCCACCTAAAACCTTCCGAATTCATGTATAAGTCAATGGGAGAGGCCCAAAGACCAATTTCAACATGTTAGTAGCCTTTATTCTCTGAAAGAAAACTTGAATCGAGTTTGGTCTAATTTGATTCAACTCAAGTTTTTGAGGCGGTAAAATTCGTGTGAGTTTAAAATATTCTATTTTTTTTATTAAATAACCCCCAATAGAATTTTGAATATATACGAATTTAATAGAGTTTAAAAAAAACTCAGATGAATCGAAATTCGACCTTTAATATAGCTGCCTCCCCGCATTGACCAAGACATTCAGTGGTTGCTTATTGGTGTCACCAGCAGGGATAGAACAAAAACTCAAAAATAGGTTTCAAGCTTTAGGTGACAAAATTTAAGATGCCATGCCTATAAATTGGTACAGTAACCCTATGTGTAACTTGTTATTAGAGCTTTTTGAAAGCACAGCTAAATTCTACTTCTCTAATACCATGAATGTCATGAAAGTTATCCAAAGATCCAAATATACAACGTATGAAGGGAAAATAATGGGCTAAAAAAATTTGAGTTTTTCTAACAATCACAATGACAAAATTCATAAAACCTCTAAGTCTGAATGGCTAAAAAAGAGTTTCAATAGGATAAAATACATAAAAACTTTAATCCACTTGCCAAAAAAGTGAGCATTTATTTCATGAGATCAAAATTTGACACCAATTCACACCACATACCAATGTTTCACGGAGGTGTGTTACTCAATCCCTTCCTCAGGTGGAAATGACCACAAGAATCCCCACCTATTTATACAGAAAGGCAACTGTGCCACCAAGTGTCCTTCCAGAGGTAGTGCATATACTTAAAGTACCAGTAACATAATTATTTTTTTAAAAAATTAGTTCCTTTTTAACTTTTAAATCACAAAGCTTTTATTAAGAAATTACTTAATTAATTACCGATTCTCTGCATACGATCCTCTTCAGAAATGGCGTCAGGGCAACGATACCTTGTGTGCGCTCGATTTCCCCTCCCTGCCTTCTATAGGAGATAGCCAGGGAGGAGAAATCAAATGGCGCACGATGGATCATCACCCTGTCACCGTTTCTCTACCTTCCTTCTCTTTTTCTTTCCTTTATCTGAAATGAAAGAATCAGAAGTTAAAGGATCAGTAAACTTTTAAAATAAGTGAATGTAAAATTGATGAGGGTGCTTTTCTAAGTATTTTTAATTTACATTCATTATTTATTTATTTTTTATTCCCAGATATTAAAGAATAAAGGATAATATGAATGGATTTTGTTACAACATCGCCACCTGCTGGTCATTTTCCCACCAGTCTGAACACCAAGTAGTCAAGGAAGTTGTCAGGAGAAAGAAAGAGGCTGCTCTGATGTTCTTCTGCTTAGGAAAGATTGACCAGCAGGTGCCGCTGTTGTAACAAAATGAATCCATATTAAAGGACCAGTATCATCAAATTTTTTTTTAAAAAAAATCGTTAGTACACATCAAAAAAAAACACCACCACAAATTATAATTTAAAATCACAAAGCCTTTATTAAGAAATAACTTACAAAAACTGCACTTCCTGTCCTGTACAGAAACGGCGAAAGGGCGACCATCGATGCTGCTGGCCTGATTTTTCCTCCCTGGCTACTCTACTGACAGCTTGTGAAGGAGCAAGATGGATGCCTCATGCCTGCGATGTGATGCAGTGACTGCTCGGGCCCCCTCCTCCTCCTGCACTATAGATGAGAAGCGCCCACCTGGACACTGGCCTGTATATCCATGTTGGCAGCAGCAGCCGCTTCTCATCATCAGTCACTGGCCAGGCCCCCTCCTCCTCCACCGCTCCCTGCCCTGGTCGCTCCTGCTCCATTCCCTGTACAAAAGTTATTGTTTCGATAACATTTGTATCTGCCTGCATTCCATTTAGCTAACAGACCTACGTGTGCCTTGTAGCTGTACTGTGCGCTGGATTAGCACTGGGCGCAGGAGCAGAGGAGGTGCAGCGGAGCGGGGAAAAGGAAAGCTGTAGCGCATCCAGCTACAAGGCACACGTAGGTCTGTTAGCTAAACGGAATGCAGGCAGATACAAATGCTATCGAAACAATCACTCATGTGCAGGGAACGGAGCAGGAGCGACCGGGGCAGGGAGCGGTGGAGGAGGAGGGGGCCTGGCCAGTGACTGATGATGAGAAGCGGTTGCTGCTGCCAACATGGATATACAGCTCCCTCCACCGCCTCCACTATCACCACTTCCTCCAGTGTCCAGGTGGGCGCTTCTCATCTATAGTGCAGGAGGAGGAGGGGGCCCGAGCAGTCACTGCATCGCATCGCAGGCATGAGGCATCCATCTTCAAAAGCTGTCAGTAGTGTAGCCAGGGAGGAAAAATCGAGCCTAGCAGCATCGATGGTCGCCCTTTCGCCGTTTCTGTGCAGGACAGGAAGTGCAGTTTCTGTAAGTTATTTCTTAATAATAATACAGCACATGTATATTTTAATATCTTGGAATAAAAAATAAATAAAGAATAAATGTAAATGACAAAAGTTCTTAGAATAGCACCCTCATTAATTTGACATTCACGTATTTTAAAGGTTTACTTATCCTTTAATCTTACATAGTACAATTGAAAACAGCATCAGAGATTATAAGAAGCATTTGAAGTTCACATCCTCATTCAAACCCTTATTAGACATATTTAATTTCATAATCCAATATAACTCCCTCAATCAATTGATCAATTGTTCGATAATTTGCCATCGTAATTGACTCACATTATGTCTACATTCAGTAAAGCGTTTGCTGATACTCATGCCACTTTTTGTGCCACTTCTTACATTGCTTCTTTTTTCATTCAAGCGTAGCTGTATCTGTCTACAGGTCTGGCCTACATAGGCTAGTCCACTTGGATAGATATAATTATTAACATGTACTGTATTTATAGAGCGCCAACATATTGTGCACACTGTAGATCATGTTCTTCGACAGACAAATGAAATATCCTTTTATCTCCTTATTAAAGCCTTGTGAGGGATGTATTATGTTAGAACCTTTAATAATGCTATTACATTTCAGAAAGATAGGAAAGAAAATGTACCATGCTGCAGAGTTCCCAAAAATCATAGCATGGGAGCCAATGGGGTTTTGATTTGTCGGTTCCTCCAAATAATCCTCCAAATAGACTCACCTGATTTCTGTATATCTATATACTTTCTACAGCTAGTCTGGCTCCCATATTGTGATTTTTTAAACATTCTACTGCACAGGAACATGAGTTAACAGATGTTTATGAAGATTCTCACTCATCCAGGTCATGGTACTGTATATTTGTAGAAACAAGTGAAATTAACTGGATCTGCTGTGAGCCCATTCTTTTTTGTTGTGACTGTACCCACCAAACACAGGTGAGATACAACAAGCAACATCCCATCTGTGATCAATGGTGTCGTCCTTGTATAGTAGAATGATGAAAATTCCCCCACCACTCATGTGTGTAAGAGTCTATAATCAGTGAGGTTAGCATGAGTCAGGCATGATACATATTTACAATACCTTCCATATCATTCATAGTGCTGTACATCGCTACTTGAGATTTATACATTACAGTTATTTGGGCTGTAATGCTAAATTCTTTTATGACTTCATTGCGGAGGTTTCACTAATGTTCTTGTCTGTTGCTCAGGTTGGTTCCCAGGATCAGAGTGTCAGGATTATTACGCTTACCTCCCACAGTACATGAAAGCACTGAAGGGATCCTGTGTGGAGATCCCCTGCTCATTCAATATGGAGACTACAAACTTCCAACTGGTTTGGTACAGGGATGAAATTGGATTTGACCCAGAAATCTTCAATAATAAAAACCCATCCAAAATAAATGAAGCATTCAGATATAGAACTTTCCTGGTGGGAAATAAGTCAAACAGTTGCTCCTTGAGGATTGATGATGTGAGACACAGTGAAACGTATTATCCGTGTATAAATGAGAATATAAACTGTGATCAGTACTACGGATATAAAAAAGTCTTTGTGCACATCTCAGGTAAGATACCCTATGGGAAAAATAACAAAGTTTACAACCACAGCTACTCACATAATTCCACTCACATAATTAACAGAAACATATTTATGTGTGAGGTGGGGGCTAATTATCTTTAGGTACACATGCCCAGCAGTTTTCAAAGGCCAATTAAACATAACGTTGTTCCTTCTGTAGGAAAAAGAGTTACAAATGGTCTGGTCAATCTTCCCTTTTAGCCATGTTCATGTACGCATATGCACGCAAATGTTAAAGTTATTTTTGAGCTTTTCCAACAATGCAGCATCTTTCCACCCAGGATTCCAGTGACATTGTGGTTATGAGAGGGAGAGCCACATGATTGCAGCTGATTCACAATAATAAATGCAACTGCTTGTGCATTTTGTCGAAGGCAAATGTGCTGAAGTTCACATGGAAAGAGACATCTGTGTACAGTTGGGAAAGGAAGGCAGGAAAGACTGAGCGGCACAAAGAGCAAAAGCCCATCCTGCCTTCCATTCTGAATTGATTGTTGCTGCTCCAATTGTTGCAGGGGAACCCTACAACTACCACTGCATTGAGACCAGTTGGTAGATCCAGGGTTTCCTTTACAGCCAGAGTACAGCACCTTATGAATCAGGCATCAATTACATGGCAAACACCAGAAATGACAACAGGTGGATTTCCCTTCGTTTTTATCCCTCAGCACAATTGGCCCATGCGCATCACCTAATAAGAGGAGAACATTTCAGGACTCTCAACTGCTCTGGAACCCGGAAGGATTATTAGAGACAGAAATGGACATTGTATAGGCAAAGGCAGCATTGGGAATCAGGCTGTGAATAAATGGCCAGTGATATATTGGAGTCCGAGTCATAGGCAGAAGATCCAAGCAGGTTGAGTTGAATATTCAAAATGACAAAGAGAGATATCAGAGGATGATCAGGAACAGTGTGAGAGATGTTATAAGACACGTTTACAAATTCAGCATATAGTACAAAGAGCAATTTCCCAAACAATGCAGTATTTTACCCAGAAATGTGTTTCATGTTTAAGGAACAGTAACATCAAAAAATGAAAGTGTTTTTAAGTAATGAATAAATAATGTAGTGTTGCCCTGCACTGGTAAAACTGGTGTGCTTGCTTCAGAAACTCGTCTATAGTTTATATAAACAAGCTGCTGTGTAACCATGGGGGCAGCCATTCAAGCACAGGATACACAGTAGATAACAGATAAGTACTACTATAGTTTATATAAACAAGCTGCTGTGTAACCATGGGGGCAGCCATTCAAGCACAGGATACACAGTAGATAACAGATAAGTACTACTATAGTTTATATAAACAAGCTGCTGTGTAGCCATGGGGGCAGCCATTCAAGCACAGGATACACAGTAGATAACAGATAAATACTACTATAGTTTATATAAACAAGCTACTGTGTAACCATGGGGGCAGCCATTCAAGCACAGGATACACAGTAGATAACAGATAAGTACTACTATAGTTTATATAAACAAGCTGCTCTGTAGCCATGGGGGCAGCCATTCAAGCACAGGATACACAGTAAATAACAGATAAGTACTATTATAGTTTATATAAACAAGCTGCTGTGTAGCCATGGGGGCAGCCATTCAAGTACAGGGCACATAGTAGATAACGGATAATGTAGACTCCCATTGTATGCTATAGAGCTTATCTGTTATCTGCTGTGTAACCTGTGCTACACATGGCTACACAGCTCCTTGTTTATAGAAAATATTCAAATAGGAGAGGGGGTTGTGGTCAGTACAATTTTCCAAATGGTTTGTGTCTGATTCCTTAATGGTTGCTCTGTGCTGCAACTGCTACAAACGATCTAAGTATAAAAGAAGGAAAAGGAACTCCAGCAGTATTACTGCAAACATGTATACACAACGGGGCACATTTACTTAGGGTCGAATATCGATGGTTAATTAACCCTCGATATTCGACCGTCGAAGTAAAATCCTTCGACTTCGAATATCGAAGTCGAAGGATTTACCGCATTTCCTACGATCGTATGATCGAAGGAAAAATCGTTCGATCGAACTATTAAATCCTTCGAATCGAACGATTTGAAGGATTTTAATCCATCGATCAATCGATTTTCCTTCGATCAGAAAATTGTTAGGAAGCCTATGTGGACCTTCCCCATATGCTAACATTGATGTTCGGTAGGTTTTAGGTGGCAAAGTACTTGGTCGAAGTTTTTTTAAAGAGACAGTACTTTGACTATTGAATGGTCGAATAGTCTAACAATTTTTAGTTCGATTCGTTCCATTCGAAGTTGAAGTCGTAGTCGAAGGTCGAAAGTAGCCAATTCGATGGTCAAAATAGCCAAAAAAAAACATTTGAAATTCGAAGTTTTTTTTCTTCTATTCCTTCACTCGAGCTAAGTAAATGTGCCCCAACATGTTTCGGGTTCAATACCCTTTATCTAGTGAATCACTTGATATAGGGTATTGAACCCGAAACATGTTGTGTTTACCACTACCCGGAATAGAAGGTCGTTTATAAAAAATATAGCATAGTTTCTGAATCAAAAACCATTGCAAACAGTGTTGGGCAACACTACATTATATTTTTATTACTTTAAAACATTTTCTTTTTTTTTGTGTTACTGTTCCTTTAAGTTTCCTGTGCCTCAAATGATGTGGTAATAAATGCACTGCTAATCACAATCATTACACACCAGCAAGTTGCAGCAAATAATCCAAGAGTGGTAATGACACCATTTCCAGTGTGCCAATGTAAATATTGTTTGCTGTTGTAGCTATTGATACAACGTACTTGTGAAACTCAGGAACTACGTCTTCTCCCAGGCTGGAGATATTTTAAGGGTTCCTGTATGTCAAAGCATACACTTGCTCAGGTGGGGTGGGTGCAGTGATAACTTTGTGTCTATGGCTACAATTACCTTAGTGCTTGCTGTCAAATACCTTAGTGCTTGCTGTCGATTTTTCAGCTCTTTTAGAGCGTTGCTCTAACTGTTCCAGTTATTCATGCCCTTACAGAGAGAATGGTCTCCTACAATTAGGAAAATATTGCTTTAATCTAAGTCAATTGTGTCAGAGATTATTCAAGTTCAAGTTCATTCTTTATATTACACACAGCCCTATATCTGTACAAATAAATTAAACAATATGTATATCATTTCTCAGATACCCCAGATAAGCCAGTACTAAAGTTGCCCACCAATCTGACTGAAGATAAACCTGCCCGTATCACCTGCTCTGTACAACACACCTGTACCCACAATCCCCCTGTACTTGAATGGAACAAAGTCGGCTTTAATAAAACGGACCGGAGAGAAGAACTTGAGGAAGGAGTTTGGCGATTTGTACATGAAATGGTTTATATCCCGACCTATCAGGATCATGACACTCCCATTATATGCAAAGCTAAATACAGAACAGGACAAGTCTCACAAGAAACAGTCACCTTAGATATTACATGTAAGTATCACTTACTTTTAAATTTCAACAACATGTATTAAATGTCTGTATAATCTCAATACATTGTAAGTATAAATTTTTTTCCATGTTCCTTGTTGCTGCACATTACGTTACAACTGTCTATGGTTAATATACATCCCTCCACATATTGTCATGATCTTTAAAGCTTCTTGTACTAAAATGTGTCATTCCTGAAACCAATGTGGATAAATAACTCCAGGCTAAGTAACCCAAAGGATCTCTCACTTAAGTTATACTACTGCCCATTGGGTACACAGACCATAGTATGATAAATATATCATGCTATAGCCTATAGGTCAAGTAAATCGGTTGTAATGCCTATAAAAATACTGGAAGGCTTGAGAAAGGGCTGAAACATCGCCTGGTCTTTGACCTTAATAAAAACACTTTTTCACCTTTTCATAAGGAAGTGCTCTATGCTATAAAAATACTGGAAGAACATTAGGTTAAAAGAACACCTAATGGGTTGTGTCTACTATGGGCTGATTGCAGAGTTGATATCTCTCAAATCCACTGTTTTTGCTAGGATTGCAGTGCCAGCAGTTCATTCAGGAAGACTGATTAACCACATTTCATAGTATTATACAGCATTCCTCCCCTATGGTGTGTAAAAGAATGGCTATTGGCTGTGCCTCTGGATATTTGCAAGTACTAGTTGCAATCAGATACAGCTGCAATTTCTGTTTCCACCTCCTCCCTCCTGATGATGACCTGCTGATCAAGTCATCTTCAGAACCCGTCACCATCACCTGCACTCACTTGTGCTGGGGATGTTTGAAGATAAATTCATTGTCTCGTATGACCCTCAGGTCTTTCATGAAGGATACATCCTACCCTTTTTGCAAGAGGGGTTGCACAAGGACTTAGTACTGAGTTCACTGAGGTCTCTGCATTTTCCATCCTTTTTTTGGTGTCAAAATTCACACATTCTAATTTTAATCCCGCAATTGCAGGGCTGGAACTAGTGGTAGGCAGAAGAGACAGGCCTTGGCTCAATGATTGGGGAGCACTGGGCAACTACCTCTTCTGCCTACTCCTAGACTGGACCTGGCACTAGACTTGCACCCGAGAATGCCCCTGCTGCGCATGCATGCATGAAAGTTGTTGCCGTGGATGACGCCCATGCACATGTGAGCGCTGCAGCCACAGGACAGGGGGGCGAGCTGCCGGGCCCTAGTCCTCACTAGACCAACAGCGTAAGCCCTTACAATAGGAGAGCTAGTCATTCAAGACAAATATTAGTCAAAAAGTATGTCCTTACAAGAGTACAAAGCTTGAAAAAAGAGCAGGAGGAATGGAAAGAGTTCTTCCCATGTGTCAATCATTAAGTAGCAAAAGCGTAGGAAAAGCTTTGATGGCAAAGCGTTTTTTTTGTGTACACTTGATACAGGGCCTAGCCCGAATCATACAGGGGGTTATTTACTAAACCTCAAATTTATCTGGTTGGCTTTTTGGGGCAAAAACTTTAATTTTCTATGGAATTATTATACCCCGATGCTGCAAAAAATCCTGAATCCCAAAAAAAATCGGGAAAAAAGTCAGAAAAAAAAAATCATACGATTTGGGTTGTTGCTCGATTTTATTAGGTTTTTTCCGATCCGATTTCTTTGAGTTATTTTATTAATAAATAAGGCGAAATTTGGGATTGGAGTTTCGTCAAGCTTCTTTCAAATAAATTATGAGATAAATTTGGATTTTAGTAAATAACCCACATAGTTTACCTGTGCAATAAAACACTGCAGTCAAAGTTTATTGCTATGGCCTTTTCATATGCTTTAGCTAATTAATGATTTATTCCTTTTGGAGATCGGCACAGGATACTCCATGGGAAAAGCTGAAAATGTTTCAACTTGTGTTCTACTGTCACCCACATTTTTTGGAATTTTTGCCATGTGCATTTTGCATTAGGTAATGTGTGCTTTGCAGGAGGCTGAATTGTACTTATACTTATCACCCCAGTTTATGCCAAAGTGGGAGGAAGTCAAAACATCAGAGAAGGCAATGTCCTGGAACTTGAATGTCTCTTCTTACTGACCAACTTGTCATCAACCCAGTACAGCTGGTACAGAAATGGAATCCCCTTGAACAATAAGACACAAAGGACACTGAGTATATATGATGTTAAGGAATCTCATTCTGGGAATTACAGCTGTAAAGTGCGCAAACAGGATGGATATTTCTCCTCTCTATCACTTACTGTTACAGTCACACGTGAGTATGTGTGATGCTTATGATTTAGGCTAACAGTGTAAAAAAAAGGCGTTCCTTTAATAAAAAGATGCAACTGGCCAAACATTAAGGGGCACTTCGAAGGATTCGAAGTAAAAAAACATTGAATTTCGAAGTTTTTTTTGGGTACTTCGACCATCGTATAGGCTACTTCGACCTTCGACTACTACTTCGAATCGAACAATTCGAACTAAAAATCGTTTGACTATTCAAACATTCGATAGTCGAAGTACAGTCTCTTTAAAAAAAACTTTGACTACCAACCTCCACACTTTAAAGCTACCGAGCATCAATGTTAGCCTATGGGGACCTTCCCCATAAGCTTTCTAAGCTTTTTTTGATCGAAGGATAATCCTTCGATCGATGGATTAAAATATTTGCAGTATTTGCGGTAAATCCTTCGACTTCGATATTCGAAGGATTTTACTTTGATGGTCGAATATCGAGGGTTAATTAACCCTCTATATTCGACCCTTAGTAAATGTGCCCTAATACATGGCTCTGGCTAGATAACCTGTCTGCTGGATTAAACTCCCCCCCAAATTTCTTCTTCTTTAATTTGTTTCTCACTCATGCATTGTAGGGCTTGATGTTATATACAGCCTATGCTTTAACTTTAAACACAACTTTGCATATTTCTAAGTTACTTTGTATTGAATATGAGTAGATAGATATTAAAAAAATCCTGCAGGTCAACTTTTATTCACAATTATCAACATTATTAAAAGTTAATTGTATGCGCTAATAACTATGATATAATTGGTATCACTGAGACCTGGTGGGATGAAACCTTTAACTGGGCTGTCAATTTAAATAGTTATACCCTTTTTAGGAGAGACAGAGGGATTAAAAAGGGCAGAGGAGTTTATTAAAACCTGAGTTAAAGCCATTCTCTAAAGAAACAACCACCGATGCCACTGGGGAGGGTGTGAAATCCCTTTGGGTTGAGATTCTAACTAGGCAAAAAGCTACAAAGAAAATTATCATTGGTGTATGCTACAAACCACCCCATATAAGTGAAGAGATACAGGCCCAACTGCTATTACAAATGGAAGCTGCTTCACAAATAGGCAAAGTTATTTTATGGGTGGCATTGACTGGAGTAATTGGGTTGCCAAGTCAGGAAAAAGCTAATGTGTTTGTAAATATGCTTAATGACAACTTTTTATTTCAGCTAGTTCAAAAATCTACTAGGAATGACTCTTATTTGGACCTGGTAATAACTAATAATACTGAACTCCTCTCTAGCATTTGTGTGGGTGAGCATTTCATGCTGCTTAATAAATATACATGTCAGTATATTCCCCTTGAAAGCAAGGAACATTGTCGCAAAGCAAAACCTTTGTGGTTTGACAGAATTGTTGGTGTCGAGGATGGTAAGAAAATATGTGCTTTTAAGGCTTCCAAGTTAGCTGGGAAAGCTGAAACATTTGTCAGGTATTATGAGATCAATAAATCATGCAAAAATGCTATCAGAGAAGCTTAAATTTATATGGAAAATTGCATTCTAGCAAGGAGTAAACTGAACCCAAAATATTTTTTTAAATATGTAAGAGGGGGTCAGTTGCTTGATGAGAACAGAGATAAAAAAATACTCTTACTTAACTGCTGCAATCTATATAGGCCTGTCAAGAAGGGCCAAAAACGCTGGGATATAGCCCCCAACTCCAAAGGGCGCCCAAGTCAAAAATTCAAAAAGATATATTCCCAGTCAGTTCTCAAAGTTAAAAAATCACTTTTTATTCATCAAAAATATTAAAAAGGCATACAGACCAAGGCGAAGCATCAATTGGTCTGTATGCCTTTTTAATATTTTTGATGAATAAAAAGTGATTTTTTAACTTTGAGAACTGACTGGGAATATATCTTTGAGAACAGAGATAAAGCAGAGATTCTGAACTGTTATTTTTCATCTGTCTAATACAAACTAGGAAACAGGTAATGAAGGTTTCCTTCTGAATAGTTTAAATATTATTAAAGGGATCCTGTCATCAGAAAAGTTAATAGTGCTGCTCCAGCAGTCTCCTGCACTGAAATTCATTTCTCAAAAGAGCAAACATATTTTTTTATATTCAATTTTGAAATCTGACATGGGGTTAGACATATTGTCAATTTCCCAGCTGCCCCTGGTCATGTGACTTGTGCCTGCACTTGGAGAGAAATGCTTTCTGGCAGGCTGCTGTTTTTCCTTCTCAATTTAACTGAATGTGTCACAGTGGAACATGGGTTTTTACTATTGAGTGTTGTTCTTAGATCTACCAGGCAGCTGTTATCTTGTGTTAGAGAGCTGTTATCCTCTTTCTTCTAATTAAGGGGTAGGGGTTAATCAGGTAAATTCTGAACAGGCTTTGTGTGCTCTGGTTGAAACCTTACACTTGTGAAGGCAAAGCGAGTGTGGGAGCTGCTTAGCGAGTGTTGCATGTGATCCAAGTGTTGCATGTGAATTAAGTGTTAAGCAGCGTTAAAAACCTTAAGGCGTTTAAAACTGAAAAGGCGTTGGTGAGGAATTACATTTGGGAGACTGTAAGTACCCAGTGTAAACATGAGTGGGTTTGCTGGTATTACTCAGTGTGTGTTTGTCACATGTATGTGGTGTTGGAGCAGCAGTTCCATGCAGTATTTACATGTGAGAGATGTCGGTGGGTTTTCATCTTGGAATCTGAGCTGCAGACTCTAAGGGGTGAACTTGCAGCACTGAGAGCATCGGCAAACGAGGGGAATGACAGGAGGCTCGCAGAGCAACCACTGGCAGGGGCTAGTGGAGCGGGGGAGGAGAAGGGGCAGTGGAGGCTAATGAGGGAGGAAGGTTTGTGACAGTCAAGAGGGGAAGTAGGGGACAGAAGAGTAGGGGGGCTGGTCCACAGTTTGTCCAAAACAGCAAATTCGCCATTTTGGCTGAAGATGCTGGGGAGGAAAACTCCGAACTGGCATGTATGGAGCAGGCTGACTCTCGGAGCACCCCGGGAGGCAGTGGCTCTAATACGGGAGGTGGGGGAAGTGCAAGGAAGGAAAGGCAGGTTCTAGTTATAGGGGATTCAATTATTAGAAAGGTGGATAGGGTAATCTGTCGCAAGGCCCCTACATGCCGAACAGTCTGCTGCTTGCCTGGTGCTAGGGTTCGGCATGTGGTGGAACGAGTGGACATATTATTGGGAGGGGCTGGGGAAGACCCAGCGGTCTTGGTACACATAGGTACCAATGACAAAGTTAGAGGAGGTGGTGAAGTCCTCAAAAATGATTTTAAAAAACTAGGTTCAAAGCTGAGGGCGAGGACTTCCAAGGTAATTTTCTCAGAGATATTACCTGAGCCACGAGCAACGCTAAGGAGACAGCGGGAGCATAGGGAGATTAATGCGTGGCTGAAAGATTGGTGTAGGGAGGAGGGTTTTGGGTTTTTGGAGAACTGGGCTGATTTTTCAGTCGGCTACAGGCTCTTTGCTAGGGATGGGCTGCACCTCAATGATGATGGGGCAGCTGTTTTGGGAGAGAAGATGGCTAGAGGGTTGGAGGAGATTTTAAACTAGGTGTGGGGGGGGAGGGTTCAGTAAAAGATTCAGTGGTAGACAGGTTAGATGAGATAGTGGGCAAAGAAAGGGAAAATGGGGGAGGAGATTTGGCTGGGGATACTGTTAAGGAGAGGGAGGACCACATGTCATATGTTCAATATGGTGCCAGTATAAAATGTATGTTTACAAATGCAAGAAGTCTGGCTGGTAAAATGGGAGAGCTGGAGCTGCTGGTGATGGAAGGAAAATATGATGTGATTGGTGTGGCCGAAACATGGCTGAATGAGTCGCATGACTGGGCAGTAAATATCAGTGGCTATACTTTGTTTCGGAGGGACAGAGGCAATAGAAAAGGAGGAGGGTTATGTCTGTATGTTAGGCAGGATTTAAAAGCTCATATAAAGGAGGAGGTTATGTTAGAAAATGAGGGTGCAGAAGTCGTATGGGTGGAGTTCTTCACCAATTGTAAAGAATCCAGCAAATTAATTGTAGGCGTATGCTATAGACCCCCTAATGTAAGTGAGGAGGAAGAGGCAAAGCTCCTAATGCAAATAGAAAAGGCTACTAGTTTAGGTAAAGTAATGATAATGGGGGATTTTAATTACCCAGATATTGACTGGAGCAGCGGTACTGCTAGATCAGTTAATGGGAACAAGTTTATAAACTTATTGCACGACAATTTTTTAGCACAGGTTGTTGAGGAGCCTACCAGAAAAAATGCTATTCTTGATTTAGTGATCTCAAATGTCCCAGAACTTATAGCAAATGTGCAAGTCATTGAACCCCTGGGTAATAGTGACCATAAGGTTATATCTTTTAATGTCTGGTGCAAAAAACAAAAATATACTGGGGCAACAAAAACCATGAATTTTGCAAAAGCTAATTTTAGTGCCTTGAGGGCTGCCCTACAGAGCATTGATTGGGGCATTAGGTTTTCAGCTAAAAACACAGAACAGAAATGGTTGTCCTTTAAAATGATATTAAATCATTACTGTTCTCAATTTATTCCCTTAAGGACTAAACGTAGAAGCTCTAAGAATCATCCTGTGTGGCTTAATACAGAAGTAAAGAAGTTAATGGGAAAGAAGAGAAAGGCATTTAAAAACTACAAATCTGTAGGGACAGAAGCTGCATTTAATGAATATAAACACTGTAATAAATGTTGTAAATCAGCAATCCGGAAGGCTAAGAAAAGAAATGAAGAGTTAATTGCGGTGGAGGTGAAAACTAACCCTAAAAAGTTTTTTAAATATATTAATAGTAAAAAGATGCAGGTTGAGAGTGTCGCTCCATTAAATAATTGTACCAGTATGGTTGTAACAGATACAGATAAGGCAAATGTGTTAAATCAGTTCTTTTCTTCAGTGTATACAATAGAGGAGTCTGGGTTCACAGGCTCACTTAATAACTGCACGAATGGTTCAGCTCAATCTAGTCAGTGGCTGACTCAGGATATGATTCAAAAAGGTTTAATACAAATTAATGTAAACAAGGCTCCAGGGCCTGATGGCATACACCCCCGGGTTCTAAGAGAGCTTAGTTCAATCCGGAAGGCTAAGAAAAGAAATGAAGAGTTAATTGCGGTGGAGGTGAAAACTAACCCTAAAAAGTTTTTTAAATATATTAATAGTAAAAAGATGCAGGTTGAGAGTGTCGCTCCATTAAATAATTGTACCAGTATGGTTGTAACAGATACAGATAAGGCAAATGTGTTAAATCAGTTCTTTTCTTCAGTGTATACAATAGAGGAGTCTGGGTTCACAGGCTCACTTAATAACTGCACGAATGGTTCAGCTCAATCTAGTCAGTGGCTGACTCAGGATATGATTCAAAAAGCTTTAATACAAATTAATGTAAACAAGGCTCCAGGGCCTGATGGCATACACCCCCGGGTTCTAAGAGAGCTTAGTTCAGTTTTAGACCAGCCCTTATTTCTGATTTTCTGATTCACTGTCATCTGGTATGGTGCCTATGGATTGGAGAAAAGCTGATGTTATTCCAATATTTAAAAAGGGATTACGATCTCAGCCTGGCAATTATAGGCCAGTAAGCTTGACATCTGTGGTGGGCAAATTATTTGAAGGCTTGTTAAGGGATCACATTCAAAATGTTGTCCTAATGAATGGCATTATGAGCAACAATCAGCATGGCTTTATGAAGGATAGGTCATGTCAGACGAATTTGATTGCATTTTATGATGTGGTAAGTAAGATTCTGGATAGTGGGGGGGCAGTAGATGTGATCTATTTGGATTTCGCCAAAGCGTTTGATACTGTGCCCCACAAACGACTGCTTTCTAAACTAAGGTCTGTTGGGCTCAATGAAGTCGTTTGCACATGGATAGGAAACTGGCTACAGGATCGGGTACAGAGGGTAGTTGTCATTGGGACATTCTCTAGTTGGAGTAAGGTTCTTAGTGGGGTCCCCCAGGGCTCAGTATTGGGTCCACTTTTATTTAACTTGTTCATTAATGACTTAGGGGAGGGTGTTGTAAGTAATGTATTAGTGTTTGCAGATGACACAAAATTATCCAGCCCAATTAATTCCATCCAGGATGTAGCATCCTTGCAACATGATCTTGACAAACTGGCAATCTGGGCAGCTAAGTGGCAAATGAGATTCAATATTGATAAATGTAAAGTCATGCACCTGGGATGTAAAAATATCCAAGCCACTTATACCCTTAATGGGACTGCACTAGGCAAATCCATTATGGAAAAGGACCTTGGAGTCCTTGTAGATGATAAACTTGGTTGTAGCAAGCAATGCCAGTCAGCAGCATCAAGGGCAAATAAGGTCTTGAGCTGTATTAAAAGGGGCATAGAGTCAAGGGAGGAGGGGGTCATTCTTCCACTGTATAGAGCACTTGTAAGGCCCCATCTAGAATATGCCGTACAGTTTTGGTCTCCATCACTCAAACAGGATATTATTGTATTAGAGAGGGTACAGAGAAGGGCAACTAAGCTGGTAAAAGGTATTGAAAATCTTAGCTATGAGGAAAGACTGGCCAAATTGGGGATGTTCACGCTGGAGAAGAGGCGCTTAAGGGGTGATATGATGACTATGTATAAATATATAAGGGGATCATATAATAATCTCTCTAATGCTTTATTTACCAGTAGGTCTTTCCAGCTGACACGAGGTCACCCATTCCGATTAGAAGAAAAGAGGTTCCGCCTAAATATTCGGAAGGGGTTTTTTACAGTGAGAGCTGTGAAGATGTGGAATTCTCTCCCAGAATCAGTTGTACAGGATGATACATTAGATAGCTTTAAGAAGGGGTTGGATGGCTTTTAAGCAAGTAAGGGAATACAGGGTTATGGGAAATAGCTCATAGTCCAAGTTGATCCAGGGACTAGTCCGATTGCCTTTTTGGAGTCAGGAAGGAATTTTTCCCCCTCTAAGGCAAATTGGAGAGGCTTCATATGGGTTTTTTGCCTTCCTCTGGATCAACTGGCAGATAGGTAGTTAATAAAAAATAAAAAAAAAAAGGTTGAACTCGATGGAGATGTGTCTTTTTTCAACCTTACTTACTATGTTACTATGTAGGGAGCTGCTATCTGGTTACCTTCCCATTGTTCTTTTGTTTGGCTGCTGGAGGGGGAAGGGAGGGGGGTAATATAACTCCAACTTGCAGTACAGCAGTAAAGAGTGATTGAAGTTTATCAGAGCACAAGTCACATGACTTGGGGCAGCTGGGAAATGGACAATATGTCTAGCCCCATGGCAGATTTCAAAATTGAATATAAAAAAATCTGTTTGCTCTTTTGAGAAATGGATTTCAGTGCAGAATTCTGCTGGAGCAGTGCTAAAAGAATTTCCCATGACAGTATCCCTTTAATTCAACAGATGATCCATAGTGATGGGCGAATTTGCAACGTTTTGCTTCACCCGAACAATTCGTGAATCAGTGTTTTTGACTCCGGCGTCCGTCGCGGCCGATTTGTGAATTTATTCGCTGGTAGCGAATTGCGCAAATTCACTGTGAATTTGCGCCTGGCGAATAAATTCGCCCATCACTTATGATGCATGGTTCCCGCCCAGGGGACATTCAAAAGAGACTAGAAAATGTAAACATAATTAAAGGTCCGGGACCAGATTATATTCATCCCAGGGTACTAATCAAGCTTAACCCTGTGATTGCCAAACTTCTGTACTTAATTTTTCAGGATTCATTGAGGTCTAACCTGATGGCGAGAGACTGTCGAATTGCTAATGTGGTGCAGCTATTCAAAAAGGGATCCCATTCTCAGCTTTAAAACTATAGGCCAGCTAGTCTGAGGTCATTGTTAGGAAAGTTTTTCGAATGGGTATTAAAGGATAAAATAGTTGACTTCATTGCAAATCATAATACTATGAGTTTGTTCCACCATTGTTTTATGCATAACCGCTCTTGCCAAACAAATTTAATTGCCTTTTATGAGGAGGCAGTGGATGTGATATACTCGGACTTTACTAAACCACACTGAAGGTTAATGGTTAAAATAAGGAAACTGGCCTGGAACATAGTGTTTGCAATTGGATAGATAACTGGCTGAAGGATATATTACAAAGAGTGGTGGCAAATGGAACATTTCCTAATTGGACCAGTGTTGTTAGTGGAGTACTTCAAGGATTTGTACTTGGTCCTTTGCTTTTCAACTTGTTTATTAATAACCTGGAGGTGGGCATTGAAAGTACCATTTCTGTTTTTGCTGATGATATTAAATTGTGCAGAACTATAAGTTCCTTGCAGGATGCTCCCACTTTTGCAGAGTGATTTGACTAGATTAGAAAACTGGGCAGCAAAATGGAAAAGGAGGTTAAATGTTGATAAATGCAGGTTATGGACCTATGGAAATAATATAAATGCAACCTATTGCATACACCTACACACACCTATACACTAAATGGCAGTGTGTTTGGGTTTCCTTAATTCAGAAGGATCAAGGTTTTTAGATAACAAGTTGTCTAATTCCAGGTAGTGTCATTCAGTGTCTACTAAAGCAAATAAAGTTCTGTCGTGCATAAAAATGGCATAAACTCAAGGAATAAAAACTTTATAGGTCCCTGGTAAGG
Organism: Xenopus petersii; assembly: GCA_038501925.1. Lineage (NCBI taxonomy): Eukaryota > Metazoa > Chordata > Amphibia > Anura > Pipidae > Xenopus > Xenopus petersii. Next base: position 10,469,485 of record CM076684.1, on the reverse strand, counting down.
CCTCATCTGGAGTATGCAGTGCAGTTTTGGGCTCCGCTCCTTAAAAAGGATATAAATTAGCTGGATAGAGTGCAGAGACGTGCAACTAAACCAATTAAGGGAATGAATGATTTAAAATATGAGAGTAGATTGTCAAGGTTGGGGTTGTTTTCTCTGGAGAAAGGGGAGGGGAAAAATATGATTTCAAAATCTAACAGTATTGGCATATAACCGGCAGTGACCATTGTTGTTTTCTTCCTTAAAGGGATACTATCATGGCAAAAAAAATCTTCAAAACTCATCATTTAATAGTGCTGCTCCAGACAAATTATGTACTGAAATCCATTTCTCAAAAGAGCAAACCTATATTTAATTTTGAATTCTCAAATGAGGCTAGATATATTGTTGGTCTCCCAGCTGCCCCCAGTCATGTGACGTGTGCTCTGATAAATTTCAGTCACTCCTTACTGCTGTACTGCAAGTTGGAGTGATATTACCCCTCCAGCAGCCTAACAACAGAACTATGGAAAGGTAACCAGATAGCAGCTCCGTATCTTTCAATAGTAAAATCCAGGTCACATTGTCAGATTTTTTCAGTTCAAGCTCTTCCCTGGAAGTCCAGATTTTGGTTGACACTGCCTATAGAACACTACACCGGTTGAAAAGCAGAAGATTATAATACTTTGGATTATGTCATGTTATTATTATTTAATTTTCAAATTATGTTTTCTTTTTCAGCACCATATGCCAGAGAGGAGCTTCCGATGATACTTGGAGGCATAGCGGGTGTTATATTGATTATGCTTATAGGCCTTATTCTGTATATCTTTGCTAGGTAAGCAGTTCAGGTAACTATATAAAATATACAGTTGTAAATATTGGCAGAATTAGGCACTTGCACATTTACATTTATATTTGTTGTATGACACATTTATATGTTTTTTATACATGACAACATATACACAATGTACAGGACAAGAAACCCAGGGAAAAGGAATGTAACCACTTTTTGGCAATCCCCCTGTAGGGATGTTGCGAACGTCGGAAAAAATGTTCGCAAACATATTCGCGAACTTGCGTCAAAAATGCGAACGGTTCGCGAACGTCGCGAACCCCATAGACTTCAATGGGAAGGCAAATTTTAAAAGCTAGAAAAGACATTTCTGCCCAGAAAAATGATTTTAAAGTTGTTTAAAGGGTGCAACGACCTGGACAGTGGCATGCCAGAGGGGGATCAAGGGCAAAAATGTATCTGAAAAATACATTGTTGACACAGCGCTGCGTTTTGTGCTGTAAAGGGCAGAAATCACACTACGTCACTCAGGTGATGTTTCTGGACACGGAATGTGAAAAAGCTCACACAGCTAGGTGGCACTTGGTTAAAGACTGGGCAAACAATCCCTGCAAGGGCAACGTATACAGTAGTGGATACGGAATATATTATTGCTGCTGTAAAAACATCACTCAGGTGATGTTTACGGACACGGAATTATTATTGTTATTTAGACAAAATGTGAAAAAGCTCACACAGCTAGGTGGCAGTTGTTTGAAGAACACACTGGGCAAACAACAATGCCTGCAAGGTCAACGTATACTCTACAGCAGTGGAGGATACGGAATATATTATTGCTGCTTGAAAAACGTCACTCAGGTGGTGTTTCTGGAGACGGTATTATTATTGATATTTAGACAGAATGTGAAAAAGCTCACACAGCTAGGTGGCAGTTGTTTGAAGAACACACTGGGCAAACAACAATGCCTACAAGGTCAACGTATACACTACAGCAGTGGATACGGAATATATTATTGCTGCTTGAAAAACGTCACTCAGGTGGTGTTTCTGGAGACGGTATTATTATTGATATTTAGACAGAATGTGAACAAGCTCACACAGCTAGGTGGCAGTTGTTTGAAGATCACACTGGGCAAACAATGCCTACAAGGTCAACGTATACTCTACAGCAGTGGATATGGAATATATTATCGCTGCTTGAACAACGTCACTCAGGTGGTGTTTCTGGAGACGGTATTATTATTGATATTTAGACAGAATGTGAAAAAGCTCACACAGCTAGGTGGCAGTTGTTTGAAGAACACACTGGGCAAACAATGCCTACAAGGTCAACGTATACACTACAGCAGTGGATACGGAATATATTATTGCTGCTTGAACAACGTCACTCAGGTGGTGTTTCTGGAGACTGTATTATTATTGATATTTAGACAGAATGTGAACAAGCTCACACAGCTAGGTGGCAGTTGTTTGAAGAACACACTGGGCAAACAACAATGCCTACAAGGTCAACGTATACACTACAGCAGTGGATACGGAATATATTATTGCTGCTTGAAAAACGTCACTCAGGTGGTGTTTCTGGAGACGGTATTATTATTGATATTTAGACAGAATGTGAACAAGCTCACACAGCTAGGTGGCAGTTGTTTGAAGAACACACTGGGCAAACAATGCCTACAAGGTCAATGTATACTCTACAGCAGTGGATATGGAATATATTATTGCTGCTTGAACAACGTCACTCAGGTGGTGTTTCTGGAGACGGTATTATTATTGATATTTAGACAGAATGTGAAAAAGCTCACACAGCTAGGTGGCAGTTGTTTGAAGAACACACTGGGCAAACAATGCCTACAAGGTCAACGTATACACTACAGCAGTGGATACGGAATATATTATTGCTGCTTGAACAACGTCACTCAGGTGGTGTTTCTGGAGATGGTATTATTATTGATATTTAGACAGAATGTGAACAAGCTCACACAGCTAGGTGGCAGTTGTTTGAAGAACACACTGGGCAAACAACAATGCCTGCAAGGTCAACGTATGCACTACAGCAGTGGATACGGAATATATTATTGCTGCTTGAAAAACGTCACTCGGGTGGTGTTTCTGGAGACAGAATGTGAACAAGCTCACACAGCTAGGTGGCAGTTGTTTGAAGAACACACTGGGCAAATAATGCCTGCAAGTGCACTACTATTGGTGCACTACTATGAAGAACAGCAAACAGCACTGGACACGTTAAAGAACAGTAAGATAAGTAAAATAAAAAAAAAATATATGTATATTTTAAAAAAAAAAAATTACTCTGGTTGGTGCTGAACTACTAGGAGCAGCACAGTAGCACACCAGTCCCACTCCCCAACACAGCTAGACTAATAGCACTGGGCTCTTATAGTAGCAAAGTAAAAAAACAAAAAAGAAAATAAAAGCAGTCCTTACAAGGACTATTGGGTTATTATAGCAGTCAGCAGATGAGATCAGAAGAGATCAGTGCCCACAGCAGCTACATACAGAGCACTGCAGTAGAAGGTAGATTACTAGCCAGCAAAGCTACCTAACCTAAAATGTCCCTCAAATCCCTGCAGAGTTCTGTCCCTACAATACAGAGCAGTATCAAGTAGATTACTAGCCAGCAAACTTACTATCAACTGTCCCTCAAAGAAATCAGTGAAATCACTAACAGCTCTCTCCCTACACTAGCTCTTCCAAGCACACACAGGCAGAATGAAAAAACGCTGCAGGGCTTCAGTTTATATATGGACGGGGAGTGGTCCAGGGGGTGTGGGGGTGGTCCAGGAGGGAGAGCTTCCATGTATCTGCTGGTCTGGGGGAGAAATGGCAAAAAAAGCGCCAGCTAAGGCGAACCCAAATTGGCGAAAGTCGCGCGACGTTCGTGAACATTCGGCGAACGCGAACAGTCGATGTTCGCTCGAACAAGTTCGCAGGCGAACAGTCCTTGACATCCCTATCCCCCTGTGCCAAAGGTTATACATCACATTTTTCTTACCAATGCGGTCCTGAGTCCCCTTTGCTAAGTGAAAGGTACCTCTTATGGCAGTGCCTTCACCTAATGGGATCCGGGAATACACCTGTGGGTGGCCCCATTAGGAAAACATTCAAACACACAAAGTACTGAGTAACAAATAACTTTTTGTAAGAGAAAGGCAAAGTAAAATACATTTACATATTAATTGACCCACTACCCTGGGTATGTATGCAGTCCAAATCCTGGCCCTCCATACCAGGCAAAGTACCACAACTCCTTTGGCAGACAAGGAGTCTCAGCCCCTTTTTCCCAAAAGAGTACCATTGTCCCCAGGTAGCGCTACCTGCCCCAAATACCTTTCCCACTGGACAAGATATTGACTCCATGTGGCAGGCACACAAATAGCCTGTTTCACAAACAGGAGATACTCTGGATCCTTATTCTTTTTCTACCCTCCCTCAGGCACAACTCACCCTTGGGATTCACTCAGATGGGTAGGCGATGAAGTCCTTAGAAACTCCAGGCTCTCCTAGCCGAGCACATAACTTGCTTTAAAACTTGAGGGTATTGCTCCCAGCACTGTCCATACCGCAAGCCCTATAAACCCTCTTTACTCCTCGCAACCAGCTCCCAGCTGTCTATAGCGTGAGCACTCAGAATTCCCCCTCTACAGAACTACAGCTCCCAGCACTCTCTGTAGCTCGAGCACAATAGAAATCCAGCTTTGGAAATCAGGAGCTTCAGACCCTCCTGGTCTAGCTCCCAGGCTTGGGGCTGCCGCACCCCTGCCGCCTACATCTTGGCGGCCAGATTCTTACTCCCACTCTGAAGTAAAATCAGCAAATCCACCATGAGCACATGGAATCTCCTATTTATAGAAAAGTGGTGCAGCAGCAATACCTTGTGACAACCTCCAATATCTGCCATGCTGCACAGAGACAAGGCTCAGCCCCTCCCAAGACCCTAGGAGACCCTGTAGCTGCATAAACAGGGGATTTCCCACCATGTGGTTCAGATTTTCAGGAACAGAGGGGAATTAACCCTTTGTATCCCTACAGGAATGTGAATTAAAACCTATATTTTCTGTGTTTGCAATTTTTTTCACTCACAAGGCAAAATTAAACCAATTAACAATGTACCATTTGGCAAACTCAGGCTAGATACCTGAATGCATATTTCCAAAAAGTGTAGCCCTTTAATAATGAATGCTCTCTCTATATAAGATGACTAGTATTACAACATTTATAAAACAACAGCAAATTTTTAATGAGGCCCTATTCATGGTACTGTAGTGAGTTCAGGAGAGAAACCAAACCAAAGCTTGCCTTCTTTGTTAGGGTAGAAAGAGGAAGCCAGATTCTCAATTTATGGCTGATATCTACAGAATAGACACCACCTATAAAAGTCTCCCAGAACCTTACCTGTAGACCGTACTAAAATATGTTGTTGCAGGCAACTGTTTAGACAAGATGAATCCTTCTTCCATTTTCTCTTCTCAAAATTCTTTGAATGGGACGTTTGGGGTAAAAAGAGAAGTGGTAGTGTTTCTCTACAACAAGATCATATGAAGGGACCTTAGAATTAGCCTCAAACTAGCCTGCAAGTAGAACATATATTAAGCTATAATTAAAGGGTATCCTTTTAACTACATTTCTTCTTATAGTAGCACAAACAAGGAAAGACATTTGTTCAAGACATTTCAGAGCATGGATATTTATAACACCTGCACATATGTCTCTACTAGGTCAAGAAAATTACAGAAAACAAGTACTTCTGGAAAAAGAAATGTAGAGTCAGTTGTCCAGGTAAGCCATGAATTATTAGCTGGTCTCCAACAGACCATCCTGATTTCACAGGATAACAGGTCCCACTTGTACTACATACTTGTAGAATACAACTAAAAATCACCTTAACTTTATTGCCATTCTCACCTTCACATCTTCCAAATTCCAGGAAAAGGAATATGCAGTAAATGTGGCATTGTGCTGTCATAAAATCCTGTATAACTGTGTTTGAAATGTATAGAAAACAGATTAAATGTTATTCTTTATAGAGGTGGATTGGAAGCAACATAAAGCAAAGTTTGCACCTTGTCTAGTTATCCACATATCAGCTGTTTGCAGCCAAATTTTCATCCATCTGTGGGCAATTTGCTAACCAGTGCAAAATGTATATGACAAAACAATTTCATCTGATTGTGATGTGTGCAATTACACTGCAATTATTTAAAGAAATATAGGTGTTGTGTATAAAACTGCATGGAATTTCTCCAATTTGTACTCTTTGCACTCTTATAAGAAGCTGGAAAAAGCTGGAAGAGCTACAGAATGTTCTTCCTTTCTCCTTAAAAGGATTTACTTTCCCTTTAAAAATGGAAAATGCACATTGATGTTACATACAGAACAACATGGGTCTGTCAATTCACAGGCAGTAGGTTATGTGAATACAAAAATAATACTGTAGGTTATTATAGAAAAGTAGTAGAACTTCCTATAGCCAGCTTTTGTGCTTTTAAAATTGTGATAAAAACGATTTTATAAACACAGTGTATTTTGTCAGTATAAAATGAATTTCAGATTCTATAGACAAAATTTTTTATTTATAAAATAGCTTTTTTTATTTACAGGATTTATTTTGTGCTGCAAAATAGTTTTGAGAGCAATATTTAATTTTCAGATCACAACAATAATGTAGGAAGGACAATACAATGCATAAATGTGCATTTATGTAATGTCAAATGTCTTTCATAGTATTTTGAAAGGTACCCAAATCACTTTCTGAAGTTTGGATTCTCCCAAAATAAAAATACATGGATATTAATGATAAATGCTAATCCTCTGATACCTCAGTAAATTCCCTCTACCTGCAGGAACGCATTAATCCAGTGTATGGGAATATAGAGCCAGAGAGCAATTACTGCAACTTTACAGTTAATGAAGATAATCCCAGGTAACTGATGGCTTCTGATTGGAATTGTTTAATTTTTGTGCCCCACACTAATATTTACTATATATACTTTATCTTCTTTTAGATAAAGAAATGATATACACACGGACACCATCCATTGAATTATGTGTGCTTACGTTCATATAGATAGATGTTTTTTCTTTAATTCATTTATTTAGTCATTTCTTGGGGCATTTAAATGTATTTCTGTACCTATTCTTCCTTAATGTGACAATCTTCAAAAGGGCAAAGTGGCTGTCGCTAGTGAAAATTCATCAGAAATCCAATCTGCAGGGAGATCGCTAATTTACTAACAGGCATAGAAAAAAATTTGCTAGCGAAAAGAGTACATTGCTAAAGAAATTTCGTACCCTTTCACCAGGTGAATTATCGATCAGGCGAACAATCATTACTCTGCAAATTCACTAAAGTGAGATTTTTCCATAACATTACCCCTTTCACCAGAGTTTCCTTTGCCATCTTAGACCTGGTGAACTGATAAGATGAAGCTACGTCCTCCTCAAGCTTATGTCAGTGACATCATATCCTGTATGCCGAAAAGTGATAAAAATTAAAAAAAAACAAAAAAAAAAAAACGCTGGCACTTTTTCATATTGTAAAGTGGGATTGTGGTTAAAAGTTGTAACTGTTAAAAATGATTTTTTAACATGTTTTTATCATTTGAGGGGCATGCCACATTTGTTTTAGGGTGGACTCATCTCTAGGACATTAGAGGATCTCTATTGTCTTTATTTTGCTTCCTTGGACATTTTTAATAAGTGGCCACTTCAAACATTTGCACCAACATCTCTGATAAAGACATATATATGAACTACAGTATATGTAACCTCCCTATTCAAACTGACTAGTGATGAGCAAATTTGTTCTGCTGCGCTTCACCATGAATTTCGCAAATTTCCAGCAAAATTCATGAAATGGTTGAAAAATTTGCGAAACAGCTTATCACTAAAACTGACTTAAATGTAAGTGTACTAACAAAGTTTCGCTAGGTAGAATTGAATGCTAGCGAAAGTTTGCTATGAAATGCTCGCTCTGACGAATTAATGCCTGCGAAACTTTGCCAACGTTTGGCTGCCGAGACACAACTTTGCATTTTAGTGAATTGGCATAGTGGTAGCAAATTTGCACCTGAAGCATTGGTGAGAAGTGTAGCAAAGCCTCCCAAGCAAAAATTTGCCCCCTTTAGTGAATTTACCCCCAAGAGTTTTACATTCTATATATTTCAGGAATGGCACAGAGAGAGTCTATTTCAGTCAAATTGAGAGACAAGATGTGTATGCACAACCCAATGTAAGTTACTATGCTGTAAAATGTAAACTGTGTGATATACAATAACCTCATAAAACATGAAACTACTGTACAAATGACTCATAAGCAGGCAAATGAGGTTGGTAGAGTATTTTGATTTGCATGTCACTTGCCTCTTCAAGTGGTGTCAAAATGAAGCAATGGCCATTGGAATTTGATTGAAAACTACTAGATGCTAATCAGACTTCTTGATAAAACCGGTCAGTTAATAATCATCAAAACATTGGTGTGAGTAAGCAATTACTGTAGACTACCATAGAGTTTTTCTGGCAACTAGCAAAATACTATATTTGGATCTTTATAAGCCATGATGTGTTGTCCTATTGACCAATGATTTGCTCTTTTGGACAAATTTACCCATAAACAGATATACTAATTTAGATTTCCTAATGTTTTTTCAAAACAAATAAGGGGTTATTTTTTAAAATCCGTATGTTTCTGAATTTTTAAAATAAAAAAAGCCAGACGAAGCTAGAATCCACGATTTGACCTTATTTATTATTAAAAAAAAGCACTATTCAATCGAATCAGGGGAAAACTCAATAAAATCGAGGGAAAAAAACGAATTGTACAATTTTTCAAAGGTTTTCCCCGAATCACTCGTTTTTTTCTGTCTTTTTCCCAAAAAATCCAAATTTTTTTTGATTTTTGCCCGAAAAGCCAGAAATACTCGAATTTCCAGGATAATTCTAGTGCAGAACACAGAAACTTCCAAATAGGACAGGGATCTTTCAGATTTGGACTTTTTGCATCCCTGGGGTGTAATAAATTTCAAAAAACTTTTGTTTTTTTTCCACTAAGATTTTGGATTTCATAGTAAATCCATTCGGACTTTAATAACCCCAATAATGTTTTAATTTTACTATGTAAATGTATGCCTCATCCTTTTAATTGTTGCTGCTTTTTATATTTATAGAACATGATATATTTTAACTCCCTACCCCAAAGAGTTTAATATTTTACAGAAAACTGCCACCTAATAAGAAATCATGTTTAGTTTTCAATTTCCTTGGTCAAATGGTTACATCTATTAAGTTGTAAAGTGCTCATTATCACTTAAACCTTTTCATTATGTCATCATGTCCATCAATCACAGGCAGAGCATGTAAAAAGATTGTTTCTTCCAGTGCATCAAAGACCAAGTTAAATATTTTAAAATGTAATGATCCTTAGTTCAAATGCATTAAAGGATAAGTAAACCTTTAAAATAAGGGAATGTCAAATTGATGAAGGTGCTATTCTAAGAACTTTTGTCATTTATATTTATTCATGATTTAATTTTTTATTCCAAGATACTAAAGGATACATGTACTGTTAATATGAATGGATTTTTTTACAACAGCACCACCTTCTGGTCATTTTCCCACCAGTCTGACCATCACGTAGTCAAGGAAGTTGTCAGGTCGAAAGAAAGAGGCTGCTCTGATGTTCTTCTGCTTAGGAAAATAATTAGAAACCATTCTCAAACCTTTCCTAAGCACAAGAACATTAGAACAGCGTCTTTCTTTCTCTTGACAACTTCCTTGACTACTTGGTGGTCAGACTGGTGGGAAAATTACCAGCAGGTGGTGCTGTTGTAACAAAATTAATTCATATTAACAGCATATGTATCCTTTAATATCTTGGAATAAAAAATGAATAAATCATGAATGTAAATTACAAAAGTACTTAGAAAAGCACTCTCATTAATTTTCCATTCACTTATTTTAAAAGTTTACTTATCCTTTAAAAGCTTTCTCAGGTTTAGTAACACCAGTAGTAGTGCAGTGGTGATGTATCATATCAACAATGTACTATACAATATTTTATATCTTTATTTAATAATAGAAGAAACAAGGCACTGTCCAATACACTTCAATCAAACATGTGCCAAGAACTCAAGCTGTTGAAGAGATGAAACATGAAGAAATACAGTATGCCAGTATACAGCATTAGCCTTTTTTGTTCAGAACAGTTTTATTTAACCTGTAAAGTGTTGCGTTCATTTGTTGCTTTTTCTTTTAACTTCGTCCATTCATTTGTTACTGAGATATATTTCTAGGAAACACTATGGTTCCATTGTAATGCCTAAATATCTCTAATCAGTGGTCTACTACTTCCATCTTCTGAGAGTTTTTGGACAAAGTGGACCAAAGATACAAATGGGAAGCCTCCAATATCAGATCCTTTTAGCTAGTGAGGGTCAGCCATTTATATTTTAATAATTGAAATTACAGAACACTGAGCAATTTTTAAATGTGACTTAGGCAACATTAAGGGGCAGATTTATCAGGGTTGGAATTTTGAAGTACAAAAAACTTCGAAATTTGACCATCGAATTAAAAAACTTCTAATTCGAATATCGAATTCAACATTTTTTCAACAAATTTGGCAATCCTGCGGTAGAATAAAAATCGTCTAACGATTCAAATGATTTTAAGCGATCGATAAAACGATTTTTATTTGACCAAAAAAAACTTAGAAAAGTGCCCTGGAAGGTCCCCATAGGCTAACATTGCACTTCGGTAGCTTTAATTTGGCAAAGTATGAAGTCGAAGTTTTTTTTAAAGACACAGTACTTCGATTATCGAATGGTCGAATAGTCGAACGATTTTTAATTCGAATGGCTCGAATCGAAGTCGAATATAGCCTAATCGATGGTCGAAGTACCCAAAAATTTACTTCGAAATTCAAACTTTTTGAAATTCGAACATTCACTCGAGCTTAGTAAATCTGCCCCTTATTGACTTGATGACCCTCAGCAACTCAAGACTCATCTAGCTTTATTTCTACAGTGAAATGGCACCCCCATGTTTCACTTCTAAAAAGTGAATTTGCACGTTTTATCCAACTAAATACAGAGGATGAACAATTTTGAAGAGAGATTGGATTAAAGCTCCCTATTCAAGTGCTTATGCATTCTTTGTACCTTGATGAAACTTTGAAACTTTTTATATTGCTAATCTGCAGCACTGAACATTAATATCATCACTGAACTCCCAAGAAATACCTAACATACTTTCAATTTATAATAGAAGGCACATTATTAATTTTAAACATTTTTTCCATACTTGTATATGTGAGAGTCATAATAATATAATTCTAAGGCAGGGTCCTTCATAAAAAGTATTTCGTGAAACACTCTGGGGGGAATTCACAAAAGTGTCGGGAACGAAAAAATGTCTTTAAAATGTCGTAGAAAGTGTTGTAGCAACAGCCGACAAATTCACAGAGCATTTCTCCGCCAATTTTCGTAAACTCATTTTTTTTACCGACAATTTTTCAGACACTTTAGGCTCTCCAAAATGAAAATGTCAGACAAATTGTCGTTTAAAAAGTCTTGGTAAATGTCGTTTGTATGATGAAAAGATATACGACATTTTAGAAAATTGTCAGACTTACGAGACATTCAGAGATGGTAACATCTGCCTTTGTGAATTTGCCGTTCATACGACATTTTACAAATTTGTCGACCGCCACTTCTGGGTTACTTTTTTTACCGACACTTTTGTGAATTCCCCCCTATGGGGTTATATATTAATATATAAAGATATTTTTTTCTACAAGCAGTGCAGATGCATGCCAGTCATAAGAAAGATAAGGATGATTTCTTATTTACATTTTTATATATAAATAAATACACTAATTCAAGCACAGAATATAATTGTCCAAATCCTAACTCCAGCACGGGTTACCATGAGGGAGCATCAAACTGCAAAGACAAATACTATATATTTTTTCATATATTAAACATTTCAGACAACATTCTTCACAAAGAATATAAAGTGATATCCCTGAACTTATATGTGTTTATTCTACTAAATCAACTAAGATAACAAGGCTCATGTGTTATCAATGAGCCAATCTGCACCAGTATGATTGCCCATAGTAACAAATCAGAAATTAGCTTCATCTGCAAAAGACCAATCAAAAGCAACTTGGTTGGTTCGGTAAGATAAAATTAGCTCAGTGGTCACTAGGGCACTGGGATTATTATGTGTAAGCACAGAGATTTTATGTTTCTGTATAGTAACCTGCTATAGGAGTCTCCAGGAATGACCCCCTCCTTTATCTGGCCTGAAAAATATCTTAATTAAAATACTTTATAACTTAACAAAATCCAAAGTCATGGACCAACAACAACCAATGCAATGATTGATATTTTTACCAAGCAATAATGATGGGTTCTTCTTAGTAAAAAAATACTTTTTTTTCAGAGTCTGCATAATATCAATCAATCATATTGAATCATTTTGTCTATGTGAAAATCAAATAAAATTTAAAAAAAAATCAGATTTCAAATTTAAATTCTATGCTGGATGTAATTGGTTCCAGCACAGAAAAGCGATAAAAGTTAATTGCTGCTACCCCTTAGAGCCAAATAATGTTCAACATTTCAACACATTCTGCTGAACTGACGTATTAGATTATTTATCCATCACATTTCGAACAATCAAGAACATTTTTTGAATAATCCTTTTGGATGACCTAGTTTAAATTTTAGTAAATGCACCCCTTTGCCCTTACTTTTGTAAATATGTCACAGTCTCTAGAAAGCATGTGTACTTTGAAATATAAATGAAATATTTTATATTAAAATAAATATGTTAAAAATCAATCTGCCTCCATAGTTTTTTGTTACACAAAACTAAGGAACAACATTTTGATGCTCAGGCATAATAATACCTTCCATGAGGAGATGTTACTGTAATGGAAATCGGTGCTTAATTCCAAGTTGGTGATGGCGTCCAAGATGGTGTCCAAGATGGCGACTCCCTGTCTCTCCATGCAGATCCTGCTGGTCACAGTGCTATGATGTCAGCGTCTTCCCGTCTGCTGATTGGTCGCCGGCGTCAGAACGTGCGTCAGCATCAGAACGCCAGCGTCAGGACACAAGCGTCAGCGTCATGACGTCATTGTGCCCAAACGTTTGGCGCCAAACCTGGCCTATATAAAGCAATCTGGACACTGCAAACATTTGCTCAAGTGTAGGTTTAACTTTGTGTATTCCTGGGTGTGTTATTACTTATTCATTGATTCCTGTGTACTAACGTTGCCTGTTATTTCATATTGACCCTTCTCTGCCTGGATTGAACTATTGCCTGAACTTTCGATTACTCTCTTGCCTAACCCTTCTGATACCGTGAACTCTGGTCTAACTACCTGCCTCCTCCTTGGTCCGCACTCCAACTGTGCCTTCGGGCCCTTACAGTTATGTCCAGAGCAAGCTTTGCATTTGTGTTGTGGCAGAAACTACTCCACACCACTGCAATTTTAGGATTGTACTTTACATTGTGGGCACAAAAATATGGCAAGTTGCACATTGCAATATTTGCTAGGAATTCAAATGGGCAGCACTCAGATTAAAAGAAAGCCTTTATTTTTCACATGCAGGGCAACAGCAGAGCAACGTTTCGAGCCACCTGGCTCTTTATCAAGCTAATTAACATATGTACATTTCCTCCTTTTATCTTACTACAACATAGCACCATCTAGTGTTGCTTTAACATTGGTACATAAAGAAACAATGTGTCACAAAAACGATACAAGGCTTCACTTATCTTGTTATAATGTTCCATTTTCTATGTGGCCAAATTGTATCAAAATAAAAACTGTGAAAAAAGAAAGGGCATTAAAACAATGTTAAAACCAATAAGTTACCTAAAAACAGGAACCAAGTCATATTCCATGTTCAATCCATTTGGTGACAGACTATCCAGTTTCCGAATCCACCAGGCTTCTCTATATAGTAATTTTTTTAGACGATTACCACCCCTTCTCATCCTTTGAACTGTCTCAACTATCTGAAATTTTAACTGGTGAACAGCATGTCCCATTTCTGCAAAATGTCGTGCCACAGGTTGTTCCATTCTTTTATTTTTGATGGCAGATTTATGTTCCCTAATCCTATCTCTGGCCATACGTGATGTCTGTCTGACATATACCAAGCCACATGGGCATTTGATTACATATACTACAAATGTAGTTGTACACGTAAATTGGCCAGAGATAGGAATAGGGACCCCATTTCTTGGGTGGTAAATCACTTCACCTTTTTGGACATTATTGCAACAATTACACATGCAGCACGGGAAGGTTCCCTTTTTAGCTGGGCGTAGCACTGACTGTTTACATTTTATTTCTGAACCAACATCCGCTTTAACTAGCAGGGATCCAATAGTCCGTGGTTTTTTAAAGGACATCACTGGTGGATTTTGGAAACTGGGTATCTCTCCTAGATTTGTTTGTAGAATACTATTTTTCCAATCTGATCACTTAATGTATTGTATGTAGACACAAAAGGAATCCTGGACATGTCACGTTTTACTGATTTAGTTAATAAACTCTTTCTATCCACTTGTTCCATCCTCTCTTTTTGACTTTGTACCACCTTTCTAGGATATTTTCTACTGATAAATTTCTCGGTCATTTCCTCCATTCTTACTTGTGCAAGTCCCTCGTCTGACACTATCCTTTTTACCCGAGCCAATTGGGATTTGGGAAGTGAGTTTTTTGTCTGGAGGGGATGAAAGGAGGAAAAATGTAAAGAGTATTTCTATCAGTCTCCTTAGTAAATAGATCAGTTTGCAACTTACAGCCACATATACTCTAGTATCCAGGAAAGCTATCTCCTTTGGATCAACATGGATTGTAAACTTGATGTCTGTACATACTGAATTAATCTCCCAAAAGAATTGATCAAGAGACGAACGTGGCCCCCTCCATAGCATAAAAACATCATCAATGTAGCGTAACCACTTTAAACAATGTTTTTTAAACCACCAATTTGTGTAAATAAATTTTTCTTCATATTTTCCCATGTATATATTTGCATAGGAGGGGGCCACGTTCGACCCCATGGTCGTACCCCTGATCTGTAGAAAAAATTCATCCATAAACATGAAGTAGTTCCATCGTAGGATGATCTCAAGACAATTAAGTACAACATTTTTTTTGGGCCCCATCAAGGGTCTCCTCTTGTTCCAAATACATATGGACTGCCTCCACACCCCCATCATGCGGGATGGAGGTGTAGAGGCTCTCCACATCCAATGTGACCAGCCAGATCTCATCACTAGGCAATTCAATTAGTGCCAGTTTCTTTAAAAAATCACTGGTATCCTGTATATATGAGGTCTGCGAGTTCACAAATGGTCTGATGACTGCATCCACGAATCTAGCTAAGGGGGTAAAAATAGAATCTATGCCGGCCACTGTTAGTCTACCTGGTGGCTGGTAGTTCTTATGAATTTTAGTTAGGACATAAAACACAGGAGTCACAGGTTTATCCTGTATTAGATATCCTGCCAGTTCTACATCAATTACTTCACATTGCCTAGCATTAGAAACCAATGTATGAATTTTCTTTTTAATTTCAAAAACCGGATCCCCAGCTAACTGCTTATATGTAGTCTCATCTGCCAACAATCTTCTGATTTCACCAACATAATATTCCTTTGTCATTACAACAACTGCGCCCCCCTTGTCAGTGGCTTTAAATATTAGATCTTTTCTATTGGTCAATCTTTTCAAAGCTTCACTTTCAGCTCGAGACAGATTGGGTGGAGTTGTTGCAATTTCCCCTTTTCTGTAAATCAATTCCAACTTTTTTATATCAGATGTTTCTACAGGGACATTTTTAACATCAGGCATATAATTGCTTAATGGCTTCAAGCCCATTGTTTTGGCACAGAAAGTGTTAATGCCCATGTCCTCAGCAGGCGTCTTAATATCTGCAAATTGTATTTTTAATCTCAAAGTCCTGAAAAACCAAAAAAGGGCCAAATCAAGTTCAAAAAAGTCTGGACCAGACACGTGTGTATATGAAAAGCCTTTGCTTAATACCTTTAGTTCATCTGGGTCCAATTCCACTCCTGTAATATTCACCACAGTCGCGGTCGATGCTTCTTCACGTACTTTTTCTCTTTTATTCTTTGCCCTCCTGCCTCCTCTCCGCTTACGTCGCTTGTATTCAGGGATGTCTGGGAGCTGGATAAAAAAGCTGTTGTCGGTGCAGTTGACGTTTGCCTTCTTTGTCTCACCTGTTCCTCTGCTGGCCGTTCTCCACTCTCATCCCTCATCCTGCGATTACGGCCATATTCACGTCCCATCGGCTGTCGTTGCTCTTGTGAAGTGCGCCACTTGTAAATCATACCTGCGCTGTAGTCTTCCGCATCTCGGCGAAGCTTTTCGCGCTTGCGGATCTATAGGGTTGCACGGAATGCATTGAGGGAGTCAGCTTAGTTAGTCCCTCCGACAACTCGCGCTCAGTATATTGGTTCCGCATTTTCTGTTCCTTCTCTGCAATCAGCGCTGACACATCAGGTGCTTCTTTCTGGATTTGCTCCAGTAATGCCACCATTAAATCGAAGGAATATTTATTAAGAATGGATTCCCACTTTTTGCGGAACATTTCATCCCCTTCAAACATCGTGGGTCTCAAATGGGAGCGCAGACCTCTGGGAATTCTCTGTAATTTCACATATTCCGCAAGGGTCATGGAATGTAAGTCCCAGGCCACTTTTTTTCTTTGCAGCCTCTCCAAATCCTTGAGGTCACATATAATATCATTTTGGGAGAGAAATTCACTGTTGCCTTTCACTGCAGCTGTAATTCTTATAACATCTTCATTTGTATATGCAAAAGTCATATTGCTATCGTGGTGCTCACCTCACGAAGGAAAAAATCTATTGAAATCAATTTAGGTCGCACTCACTTATCTGCAACTTTGTTCATGGGTGCACATTTCCGACGTGTCCTTCCACGCGTATGCGATATTTGCTAGGAATTCAAATGGGCAGCACTCCGATTAAAAGAAAGCCTTTATTTTTCACATGCAGGGCAACAGCAGAGCAACCTTTCGAGCCACCTGGCTCTTTATCAAGCAAATTAACATATGTTCATTTCCTCCTTTTATCTTACTACAACATAGCACCATCTAGTGTTGCTTTAACATTGGTACATAAAGAAACAATGTGTCACAAAAACGATACAAGGCTTCACTTATCTTGTTATAATGTTCCATTTTCTATGTGGCCAAATTGTATCGCATATGCGTGGAAGGACACGTGGGAAATGTGCACCCATGAACAAAGTTGCAGATAAGTGAGTGCGACCTAAATTGATTTCAAGTTGCACATTGCACCAGGTTATGATATAATAGCTCCTATTTGATTATTACCACGCAACTCTATAAAAAAATGAAGAATTACTGTATTTCTGTGAAAAGGACATGAGAAATGTCTGCCCTATTTCAAAGTTTCTGGATAACTGATCCCTTCCTTTTGTAAATGCGTTAGGGCCCAGCTCTAAAGTATCAAGAAAGTGAGAAAGTGAGAACTATACAATCACGGACTACAAATTCAAGTCCAACAAATTCCTTAAAATGTGTTTCTTTTAATCCTAAGTATTTGTCTCTCCATAGACCACTACCAAGGGTAACCTACACTTCCCTAAAGCTGTAAAGATTTATATGTCCTTCTGTCTCTATTTAATTTGCTTTGTCAAAATTTTGCAAGATGGAAAAAAAATTGGCAAACACTTTGAAGCCAAAGGTGATTCCTTTGCAATTTTATTTTCCTTATTATTGTTTATCCTTATATGTATGTATTACAATTTGGTGGCCATGGATACTCCTGCATAAGAATTTTCTACAGAGGATTCTGGGCAGTAACAAGAAAACTTGAAAATGTGCACGTGCAGCTATATACATATAGGGTTGCCCCTGTTTAAAACAAATACAATTGAGCATCGGTCTGGCAGGTGATGATGAAGCAGGGTTGGTGACATCAGTGATGGGGCGGGTGACCTTTTTGGGGTGGGACGAAAATTCTGCGATTTACAGGAACATCTAAATTTAATTGCTGATTGCCGCATATGATTATAATATTACTAGGCAGAGGCCACTTAGCGATGGATTCCCATAATACCTTGAGATATTTGGTCTATGAAAACCCAGCACTGTAACCATCGAAATCATCAATAATAGATTTACATCTGCAAAAAGGCAAAAATGAAATATAAGGTGAGTTAATGGTTACTTTTTAAAAGTGGCACATGAACAGATGTTGTATCCCCCATTACAGAAGTAATGGTGGATACAACATTAATGGAGTCATGATTGGAAAAGAGAGGGTAGGAGAAAGGAGCAGAGAGCAATTAAGAAAAGAATAGAGATGTGGCAATGAAAAGAGAAAAGTGAAGGACAAAGAAAAGTGGAAGACTGAAAGGTGAAGAAAAAAAGCATAAACGAAGATGGAGAGAAAGGGGATCAAGTATACAACTGAACAAATGTTAAAGGGGACAAAATTTAGGGTCTAGGCAGTAGGAAACTCTTGAATATGTTGTTTATTCCAACACTTTGAATTTAGGAAAATGACATGGATTATTTGAACAAGGAACTAAATCAGCACATCAGTCCAGTACAGGAAATGACATGCAGAGAAGTGGTATATGTCATGTGACCAAACTTGCCACTGATTTATGCCCAAGATAAACTTACATTCATTAGCAAATATTGAGTGAGAGCATAATGCAGTGTAAAATTATTTTCTCCAAAATAATAAGGAGGGAACACATAACAGAAAGCTGAATGTAAGCCATGCTCTCCTTGTAGCAATCAGGGGGCACATCCTCAGTGGGCTGTGATGAAGTGGTCCTATGAAGATGTTCTGTGTAATGACCACGTTATCTGGAACCTTGTCCAGCGAAAGTACCTGCGGACGCAAAGGTAAGTCTGTGAGTTCCACTGTTCACCGAAGCCCTTTTGGGGCCCATGGCTTTCTGCTGCTGACAAGGAGGCGCGTAACAAGTCCGTTAGCGAGGTACCGGCAAGGGTTAAGAAAAGACTTAGTCGAAGTCAGGAGAGAAGTTCAAGGCAGGCAGCAGGAATCGTAGTCAAGGATCAGTCGGAAGTCAAAAAACAGAAATTCAAAGTCACAATGAATGCTTCAGCAGGAACAGAAAACTGGAACCAGCTGAGGCATTTTAAAATTGGAGGACTGGCCTTTTAAAGCAGATTTGGCTCCCGGGATTCAAATTTGGCACCACAGGATGAAGTCATGATGCCCAGTGTCAACACACCAGCTTCCAAAGGCACCTATTGTGCACAAACCGGAAATGCGCACCTGCGCATTAGAAGTCGGGAAGAGACGTGCCGGGAGGTAAGGAACTGGAGCGTCTCCTGGAGTGTCTTACATCCTGTTAATATTGAACCTCATGTTAGTGCTAGACCCTATACTACCTCCCAGGAGACCATAACATACTCTTTATTTTGTATATATAGAGGAATCCCAGGTGTTTCTGAGAATGTTCCCTCTTCCTCCTTGGAAACTGCTGTATGGGGCATCAATGAAACCAATTGGGGCATCAATGAAACCAATTTCTTCTTCTTCACATTCTTTATTTGGTACCGAAACCATGTTACAGTACAGGGCCAAAAGTATCTGGACACATGCCTGTTCAACATCTCATTCCCAAACATTCCCCAAAGGGAATTAATATGAAATGGCTACTACTTTAATATTCTATACTATCCTGGGAATTTTCCCACTAGATGCTGGAGTATTATTGGTGGGATTTGCTTCCATTTAGCCACAAGATCATTAGTGAGGGTGGGCATTGATGTGGGGGTTAAGTTTGTCTCTCATTTGGGGTTTCAAGTCATCCTATAGGTTTTCATTTGGGACAAGTTCATGGCTCTGTGCAGGTCAGCCAGGTTTATTTACTCCTATCTCTACAAACGAATTCTATATGTACCTTACAGAAAGGGTCTTTCACAAACTTTTCCTGCGAAATAGGAATTAAAGTCATTCTGAACTCATATTTTTCATCTGTCTACACAAATGAGGAACCAGTTAATGAAGGTTTCCTTCTTAATAGTCCCAATTCTAGTAATACAACTAATGATGCATTGTTCACATATCAGGAAATTCAAAAGAGAATAGAACTTGTTAAGATAAACAAATGTCCGGGACCAGATGGTATTCATCCCAGGGTACTTAGCGAGCTTAGCTCTGTGATTGCCAAACCTCTTTACTTAATTTTTAAGGATTCATTGAGGTCAGGCATAGTGCAGAGAGACTGGTGAATTGCTAATGTGGTGCCTCTATTCAAAAAGGATCCCATTCTCAGCCTCAAAACTATAGGCCAGTTAGTCTGATGTCAGTGGTAGGAAAGCTTTTTGAAGGGTTAATAAAGGATAAGATACTGGACTTCATAGAAAATCATAATACTATGAGTTTGTGCCAGCATGGTTTTATGCGTAATAGATCTTGCCAGACGAACTTAGTTTCTTTTTATGAGAAGGTAAGTAGAGACCTCGATTCTGGGATGGCAGCGGATGTGATTTACTTGCTAAAGCATTTGATACAGTGCCACACAAAAGGTTACTGTTTAAATTAAGGAATGTTGGCCTGGAACATAGTTTTGTACCTGGATAGAGAACTGGCTAAAAGATAGACTACAAAGAGTGGTGGTAAATGGAACGATTTCTAATTGGACCAGTGTTGTTAGTGGAGTACCGCAGGGCTCTGTACTAGGTCCCTTGCTTTTCAACTTGTTTATTAATGACCTGGAGGTGGGCAATGAAAGTACTGTTTCTATTTTTGCAGATGATACTAAATTGTGCAGAACTATAGGTTCCATGCAGGATGCTACCACTTTGCAGAGTGATTTGTCTAAGTTGGAAAACTGGGCAGCAAACTGGAAAATGAGGTTCAATGTTGATAAATGCAGGGTATGCACTTTGGCAAAAATAATATAAATGCAAGTTATACTCTAAATGGCAGTGTGTTGGGAGTTTCCTTAAATGAGAAGGATCTAGGGGTTTTTGTAGATAACAAGTTGTCTAATTCTGGGAAGTGTCATTCTGTGGCTACTAAGTTCTGTCTTGCATAAAATAGGCATTAACTCAAGGCATGAAAACATAATTATGTCTCTTTATAGGTCCCTGGTGAGGCCTCATCTGGAGTATGGGGGGCAGTTTTGGACTCCAGTCCTTAAGAGGGATATAAATGAGCTGGAGAGAGTGCAGAGACTAAATCCAACTAAATTGGTTAGAGGGAGGGAAGAGTTAAATTATGAGGGGAGACTGTCAAGGTTGGGGTTGTTTTCTCTGGAAAAAAGGTGCTTGTGAGGGGACATGATTTCACTTTGCAAGTACATTAGAGGACATTACAGACAAATAGCAGGGGACCTTTAGCAGGGGATCACCGTACCAGAGGCCTCCCCTTTAGACTAGAAGAAAAGAACTTTCATTTGAAGCAACGTAGGGGGTTCTTCACAGTCAGGACAGTGAGGTTGTGGAATGCACTGCCGGGTAATGTTGTGATGCTGATTCAGTTAATGACTATAAGAATGGCTTGGATGATTTCTTGGACAGACCTAATATCAAAGGCTATTGTGATACTAAGCTCTATAGTTAGTATAGGTATATAGAATTTAATTAAAAGTAGGGAGGGATGTGTGTATGGATGCTGGATTTTCATTTGGAGGGGTTGAACTTGATGGACTTTGTCTTTTTTCAACCCAATTTAACTATGTAACTATGTAACTATGTAATGCAGGAGCATGCAGGGGTGCAACATTACATGATGAAGAGCTACATGCACTCTCATAGTATCATCCTCATGGTTGTTCTTCAAGGTAAAACCAACACTGCCCTATTAATGTACAGATAATCCAGAGACATGATTTCTATGTCTCACCTTCATTTTTAAGGGGAAGCGAAATGGGACTTCTGATTTCTTCTGATTTCCAACAATGACTTTGAGTAAAAGCTTATAGCTTCATAACTATACTGGATGTACCATATAATAGACAAAAAGCTACATGGGGAGGGTTATTAAAAAAAATCTGAATTCTTTTTTTAAATAAGAAAAACCATGACAAAACTCCCATACTCGAAAAAAAAACTTGAATTAATCAGTTACGTTAAATACTTGATAAAATTTAGCAAAAATCTAAATCGTACAATTTTTTGGGAAATTTTGCATCACCTGTTTATTTTTATGGATTTTTGCCGAAAACAATCCAGCTCAGACCAAAGAAACTTCAAAATAGGATAGGGACCTCTGCCTTTGACTTACACTGTACACAACCACGGCAGGTCTGAGGTGGTGGATTTTTGGATTAGTAAATAGCCCCCTTAATATTATCATTTACTTGTAACCTTAATTATAATCTGAAAGTGAGTCCTGAGTGTCGGGGAAAAGATGTGAATCCTGGGTGGAAAAATTGTTACTTTAGTGCAGTCCAAAAAGAGGTAAATGTGTTCCCCACAGTTTACCAGAAGGAATTGTTACAACTGTCATACTGTTACAGAGATATATTGCAGGCACAACACTGTTACACTTTGCTTGAAAAACTGAACTCCATACTCTAACCAAACATCTTCTACCTGCCTCGGAAGTCCTGGCCGCCTTACCTATCGTTTTCAACCACTGGCTGAGGTCACAAGCCTGCCCCGGCTTCAGCATTCGGCCACAAGACCATTTGACAGAAAGCCTCCTTTATTTGCTCTAGATACCAGATCGAAACTCAGATTCTAGGTCGTATTTCCAGCCTGGCAAAAAAAAACCCTGTAGCGGAAAATGCTTTCGATTCATCGACCTCTGGGTCATGGGCCCAGCATGCTTCCTTTGTGCCACTATGCTGCCCGCACGCCACGCACCAAGGTATTTGTGCTGTGTGTGGCACTTAGTAAGGGGGCCATAGCTCTTCCAGCACGGTTTATGTCTTGCCAGCCTTCGGAAAAGCCTTCAGTGCACATCGCCTACCACACCGCTTGCGATGGAGGACTGCCACCTTGCCTGAATATTGCACTTTACCTTCCATCTTAAGGAGATAAAATAAGATACCTCATTTGTAGAGGCAATCCTTGGTGAATAACAGATTTGAAGCAGGAGAAATCAATTGGCCCACCACCATTTGGCCGCAAAACCGTTTGCCTCAAAACCCTTATTTGCTCTTGACAATGGATTTAAACTCAGATCCTGGGTTGTTGCCCTGGCCGGCAAAAATCTTTAGCCGATCCATCGACCTCTGGGTTATGGGCCCAGCATGCTTCTGCTGCGCCACTCTGCTACCGGCTCCTTTCCATCTGATGGCCGCAAACCACAGTAGTGTGTTGTGGCCCCCTTGTGCACACACCAAACAGGTCCTGAGGAGGTAAGGTTAGAGGCCTCATTTGTAGAATAATGCATTGTTCCATGGTTGAGCAAGATGAATGTCAGCAGATTTCCCGCGGTTACGGCAGACGGTAAGCAGGGCAGCCATCGTCTCGTTTTGCGCATTCGGCTGTTTAATGTTGGTGGTTCGAGTCCACCCAGGGACATCTTTTCCCCGCTGTTTTTGTGATGTGAAAGATTCTAGCAATGCAGCGATAAACGGTGGCTGCTCTTCTGTTGCCGGAAGATTATTGCATTTCCCTGCCGTGCAGCTGAATTATGAATCAGGGTATTGTGACGAGGCAGCTACTCTAAGCGAAAGTGTCATGTGTTGATATGTAACAAGCAAGGTCAACTCTTCTTGCCTTCCAAAGGGGATGTTTTTAGAGGCAAGTTAAATCCTAGCCAAGGATTAGGGTAGAAATGCTGCAACGTATGTTTTGGAGCTCTGTGTCAGCCCATAGCAACCCCAGCCCTTTAGCAGGTAAGAGCTGTGCAGCTGACTTACTACTTCCGGTTTAAACAGGATGTCCTGCGAGGAAGAGACAGAGACTCTGGGAGAGGAATGGAACAAGATGCAGAGATCTGCCCGACGTCAGAGGATTTTATTTAGGTTTCCATGCCAGCTACATGCCTAATGTTTACTCTGTATGCATTCACGAGGCGCTGGGTTTGATGTTCATTCTCTCCCAGCTTTGACTGTGCCCTTTATCTGATTATAGCCGTATTGCCTGACCATGTGGTTTCAGTGGGGGGGCAGGTTTTGCCGACTCTCCATCACTCCTATTGGATCGCAATGGGTCTGTCAAAACTGAGCATATTCTCTGCTGCCAAAGCAGGGAGACAGACGTTTAACGTATCTGCTTTTTGAGCCAGCAGGACCACTTTGGTACTCAGGAGAGGCTTTTCACACGAATCGCTGAAGAACTTCAGCAAAACATAAGCAGGGTTTGCTTTTTTTTTATAAACAGCGACTGGCTCACCTGGGATTCGAACAAGGGACCTCATGCACCCAAAGCGAGAATCATACCCCTAAAACAATGAGCCAGATCTTGGCCGCCATGTCGGTTGAAACCATCAGTGCTTTCTGTGCAATGCAAGGTGGGCCCGCAGTGTTTGGTTGGACTGCAGTCTGGTTCCTGCTAGCACTAGTAATGGTCAACATGTTAGATCAGAGCCAAGAAAGAGCCCGGACCTTGCCCTCTTAATGACTAACGTGCATTGTCCATTTAATTGTACTCTCTATGCAAGCAGACGCTACTTTCCGAAGCATTGCTCCGGCCTTATGCCTTCACAAATTCATGGAATTCTATATCTAACTAAGTTGTGCAGAACACACTGGCTTAGCAGTCCTCATTTTTCCTTAAGGGACTCCTGTAGGTTGACATGTAAAACTGCACAGCTTGGCATTGATAACAATCAGCAAGTAGTTGCAGCAGTGTGCCGATTCTCGCAAAACTTGGCAGCGGTGGGATTCAAACACACGCCTCCCTTTAAATCAGAGCAGTTCCCCAGCCTTGATGAAGCCCTCCAGGAGAGAGAGGTTTCTACAACCCCATGCCTACCCTAGGGCTCGACATAATCATTTTATTATAACCCGCACCTTAATAAGTGGAATAGTGCTATACTACGTGGGAAAGTTTGGGCTGGTGGATGGATGAACTTTTTTGCTTTGTCTCCTTTCCCTCAGAGCAAATGGGACAGGAGCGAATCACGGTCAGCACGAAAACCTCTCTTCTCCAAACCGGCCCCTGCGCAAGGTTTTGTTGTTTTTTTTCTTCCAATTTTGTATTCCGGTCCAAGGGGCATTTCTCTTTTCCTTTGCATCCTACGCAGCAGCACAGCATGAGATTCATTCTCCCCTTTAAAGACAGGACAGTTATTCACACCCCCAAAACAATCAAGCATCCCATAAAAGACCCTCCTTTACCCCACCTCCGCTATTGTTTTTTCTGTCCTACAGGACAAATAGGATGGTTAGTAGGCAGAGAAAAATTCTAAATACCTCCAGGAGAACTGGGTTATGCACAGCAAGTATCCAATTATTTGATTAAGGGATCAGAGGATCCGTTGTAATCAGCCTGAAATAGGCATTGGAAAAGCAGAACAAGTCTTCTGAGGTAAGATTTCAAATCTGTTTTGCCAACAGAAGAGATCCGGCATGGCTGCTGCGCTTCCGGTTAGACATGTGGGAGGTCACGTGGCTTATGACACAAGGATGTGGAAGTGCGTCTTTGTGCATGCGCAAGATTGGATTGGCGCACAATGGCGTGAAGACGCAGCATACGCGTTTTTTCGCGCCTAAACAAATCAAATGGCCTATTTAAGGCATTTTGCCTAAAAGGCTATGGCTCCTGGTTGTATATGGATGAGCTGCACAAGTGAGAATTTTTTTTCTGCCTAAAGATTCTGGGAGCCCTGTTAAGGTAGTTCCTGGATATATTTTTTGTTTAGTTTGAAAATAAATAAATAGATAAATAAATATAGTACATTTTTTGGTTTTTCTATGTTTTTCCCTAAATATCATAGATGTCAAGCCCAAGGGAGAGCCAAGGGACTAGGAAGAGATCAAGGAAAAGTAAACATATTGTCTGCAGGGAATGCGAGGCACCCCTACCAGATGATTATCGGAGAGGTCGCTGTGCTGATTGCTTAGAGAAGGAATCCCAGAGGGGAAACCAACTCTCAGTATCTACTATAAGCCTAATTAAGGATCTTATTAAAGGGGATGTAAAGGCAAAAATATAAAATCCCATTTTTACTTTCTTTAATGAAAAATAAATCTATCTCCAATATACTTAAATAAAAAATGTCCACTGTTTTTATAATAAACCTGACTGTATGCAGTGATATTCCCCCTTCTTTTACTGCTGTGGTTAGGAATTGTCAGACGGTCCCGAACTGCTGTACAGGTAAATGATCATACTTTTAAATGGCACCCCACCTTACTTCCCAGAACTTGAGCAGCATTGTTGGATTCCTGTAGAGATTTGTATCCAGAGACTCACGGCAGTCTTTATATTCTGATTAATCATCAGTCTTGCTCTATTGGCTTCTATGGCAGATATTATTTGACTTGTGCTGTTTTGATAATTTATGACCATCCCTAAGCTTAACCTCCCAACTGAAGCCCAGACCACACTGAGCATGTGCGAGTCTTGATATTGCAGAAATGTCTAACAAAGTTACAAGATGACAGCTCCCTGAGCCAACTTTGAAAGCATAAATCATTTGTCTTATTAGGCTGCTGGTGCAGTAAGTTCATGTTTATATTTAGTATACAAAATAAAGCATTTCTAACATTATTCTATTTTAGACTTTAGTTGCCCTTTAAGGAGTCATTGCAGGAGACAGGACACCAGAGTGGTGTTGCTAAAAAAGGTATTTTTCAGCAGGATTCAGATACGGGACCAGAAGGTGACCTGGTTATCCTGGATGAGGTGGGATCATCATCCTCAGAGGAGGAACTTGATCTGGCACTCTTTCAAACTGAGAAAGTACCAAAGCTAGTGAAAGCAGTGAGATCTGAAATTGAAGCATCAGAAGGTGAAACTCATGCAAAAGATTGTGAAAGTGATCCTAAAGGGTGTATGAAAAATAAGGTTTTTCCTTTACACCCATTAATGAAGGAACTGATGACAATGGAGTGGAGTAATCCGGAAAAAGCTCAGGTTTTGAACAAAAGATTTAAGCTGCTATACCCAGTTGACAAGTCAGAAACAGAAGAATGGGAAGCACCACCAAAGGTGGATGTGGCAGTGGCTAGATTCTCCAAGCATACGGTGATACCAGTGGAGGATGGTTCTAGCCTCAAGGAGGCTATGGACCGTAAAGCCGAAACATCTCTAAGGAGAATATATTCGGCAGCCGCAGTGCAGTGTAAGCCAACAAGGGCATCCACGTCAGTTTCCAGGGCTCTTACAACCTGGATCCTACAATTGGAGGAAGATGTGGAAGGGAAGGTACCAAGAGAGAACATATTGAAATCCCTTCAAAATATCAAATTAGCTTCGGATTTCTTATGTGTTGCCTCAATCCAGAACCTTAGATTGGCAGCAAGGATCATGGGGCTGTCTACGACAGCGCGTAGAGCAATTTGGTTAAAACCTTGGGAAGCGGATATTACATCCAAGAACAACTTATGTAACATGGAATTTCAGCCAGGGCATCTGTTTGGAAAACAGTTAGATGACCTGATGGAGAAATTATCAGATGACAAGGGGAAGAATTTGCCACAACAAAAACCTAAAGATTATTGGAAAAGATCTTTTTTTCAGAGGGGAAGAGGGTCCTCTTATAGATATGGCCAAAGAGGTGGTTATAGAAACCAAAGGGAAGGAACCAGTAGGTTTAAGGCCCCCTAAGAAAAACACGGAGGGTGGATCTAGGGGTAAAGCCTCCTATTCTTTCAAATCCTCAAATGCATGATGCCAAAGTGGGGGTAGGAGGAAGATTAAATCTTTTTTCACAACAGTGGGCAGAGGTTATTCGAGATCCCTGGGTACAAAGAATCCAGTAACTGCAAAAGGAATTATATGGAGACCCTTATGGGGAGTCACCTTTGGATTAGCACCCTGTAGTCTACTAATAGGGTGTGCGCCTCCTCTTCACATTTTTAAAGATTCCAGTAAAACGGATGAGTTTACAAAAAGCAATTTTGGAATTTGTCCAAAACAAGGTTTTGGAAGTAGTTCCAGCAAAAGAAATAGGATTAGGAATTTATTCCATGATTTTTTTGGTTCCAAAGTCAGATGGCAGATTCCGCACGGTCATAGATCTGAGATATCTAAATACTTTTATCAAAAAGAAAACATTTTGGATGGATTCAATCAAATCGGTAATCAATCTCTTGGAACAGGGAGACTTTATGGCAACAATAGACCTGAGGGACGCCTATTTGCATGTGCCGATTTTTCCACCACATCGGAGGTTTCTGAGGATTGCAGTACATATTCAAGGGGAAGTTTGGCATCTCCAATTTACAGCCCTACCATTCGGCATTTCGTGCGCTCCAAGAGTCTTCACAAAGATAGTGGCAGCTGTGGTAGCAACTATAAGAATGGAGGGAATCTCCATTGTAACATATTTGGATGACTGGTGGATCAAAGCAGTATCAGAAACGGTGTTGAAGAAACATCTGGACAAAACCTTAGACCTATTGAGGTATCAAGGGTGGATTGTGAATGTCCAAAAATCTTCCCTAGAGCCGGAGAGAAACAAACGTTTCTTGGGTTTTGTGATAGACTCTAGGGAGATGGTGTTAACAATTTCCCAGGAGAGGCGGATAAAATTGTTACAAAATGTAAGGAGCTTGAGGGAACCAAGGCCGGTCTCCATCAGGAAGGTAATGAGAGTACTGGGCCTAATGACCTCAACAATAGAGCCAGTTCCCTGGTCTCGTCTCCATATGCGTCACCTGCAGCAAGAGTTTTTGCAAAGGTGGGACAGGAAAATCAGTTCTCTAGACAAGTCGTGGATCTTGTCGAGGGAAACCAGGTCTCAACTCAGATGGTGGCTACGGACCGAGAATCTGGAAAATGGAAGATCATTGCTTCAGAGGAAGTGGTGTCTGTTGACAACGGATGCATCCAGCAAAGGTTGGGGAGCACATATAGACAAACACTCAACACAAGGTGTATGGAGCATAATGGAGAGGACAATGTCCTCGAATTTCAAGGAATTAAGAGCGGTAGGACAAGCATTACAAAGCTTTCAAGACCGTGTTGTGGGCAGATCTGTAAAGGTACAGACGATCAATGCTACGGTCGTATCATATATAAATCGGCAGGGGGGACTAGGTCTCCATTCCTGTTGAGAGAGTCCCTAAAAATTTTGGATTGGGCAGAGTCCAATCTTTACCAGTTGAGAGCAGTCCACATAAGAGGAGTGGACAATGTGTGGGCGGATCAGCTGAGCCGGAATATGATAATTCCAGGGGAATGGTCCCTCAAGACAGGCAGCCGTCGTCTCTGTGGCGCAATCGGTTAGCACGTTCGGCTGTTAACCGGAAGGTTGGTGGTTCAAGACCACCCAGGGACGTCTTTTCCCTGCTGTTTTTGTGCTGTGAAAGATTCTAGTAATGCAGCGATAAACGGTGGCTGCTCTTCTTTTGCCGGGAGTTTATTGCAATATCTGCCGTGCCTTATTGCCTGACCATGTGGGTTCAGTGGGGGGGCAGATTTTGCAGACTCTCCAGCATTCCTATTGGATCGCGACGGGTCTGTCAAAATTGGGCACCTTGTCTGCTGCCAAAGCAGAGAGACAGACGTTTAACTTAACTGCTTTTTGAGCCAACAGGACTGCTTTGGCTCTCGGCTGAGGCTTGTCACACAAAACCCTGGAGAACTTCAGCGAAACACACGCAGGGTTTGCTTTTTATTTATTTATTTTAAACGGCGACGGGCTCGTCCGGGATTTGAACCCGGGACCTCTCGCACCCAAAGCGAGAATCATACCCCTACACCAACGAGCCAGACCTTGGCCGCTGTGTCTGTTGAAACCATCAGTGCTTTCTGTACGCTGCAAGGTGGGCCCGCAGTGTTTGGTTGGACTGCAGTCTGGTTCCTGCTAGCACTAGTAACGGTCAACATGTTAGATCAGAGCCAAGAAAGAGCACGGACCTTGCCCTCTTGATGACTAACGTGCATTGTACATTTAATTGTACTCTCTATGCAAGCAGACGCTACTTTCCGAAACATTGCTCCGGCCTTATGCCTTCACAAATTCATGGAATTCTATATCTAACTAAGTTGTGAAGAACACACTGGCTTAGCAGTCCACATTTTTCCTTAAGGGACTCCTGTAGGTTGACATGTAAAACTGCACAGCTTGGCATTGATAACAATTGGCAAGTAGTTGCAGCAGTGTGCCGATTCTCGCAAAACTTGGCAGCGGTGGAATATGAACCCACGCCTCCAGAGAGACTGGAGCCTAAAACCAGCGCCTTAGACCGCTCGGCCAGGTTACCAGACGGGGGACAGCCTCTTTTTTTTCAGCGACTGAAGAAAACAAAAAGCACACCACATTGGAAAACAAGAGCATATTAACAAGTGGCGGCTTTACAAATACTGTGAAATAGAACCCTGCGGCCGGGGCGGGTATTTGGGAGCTTCTGATCCACGATGACGGCACCTTCAGTTCTATGGTCACGGTCACCACGAAAACCTCTCTTCTCCAAACCGGGCCCCTGCGCAAGGTTTTGTTTGTTTTTTTCTTCCGATTTTGTATTGCAGTCCCAGGGGCAGTTCTCTTTAAAGTACCTGTCTGACTTCCAGGGGCTCAGGAGACGGCTCCTTCTAGCATTAGGGCTTCCTGCCTTCTGAGCCGACAGTGGAATATGCAAAGGAACACACATCTTACCTTATGGCGTTACCAAGCTCTTGTAAACCACGCCAACCGGTAATTTGACAAGTCACATTGCCCCAGTTATGCTGTTCACACAAAGGTGGAACTGTAGTTGTGTAACAGGGCGTTTGGAGTGTTCCTTTCTGCACAAAAGCTTGGCAGCGTTGGGATTCGAACCCACGCCCCCGAAGAGACTGGAGCCTTAATCCAGCGCCTTACACCGCTCGGCCACGCTACCATCAACGTTTGGCTTAAGCTTGCCCCTCTCCACACTGCTAGGAAGAAACAGGCAAGGTTTCGTATTTCGAGACCTTTTATTTTTTAATGACTTTTTTAATGACTTTTTTTTTTTTTTAAAACGTTGGGGCACAAGCCAACGCCCCCAGAGAAACAGGCCACTTAGTCCAGCACCTTAAGTGGATCTGCCTTAACTCACTTCTACAACCAAAAGCAATCAGCTTTCCTACCCATTCAGATAAGAGATAGATATGAAGGATCCGGTACGGAGGTAGAGGATGAGGAACAGATGCAAAGGCAAATGTTACCAACTTGCATCTTTTTCCACATGAACAGCTCGAGATTTTGGAGGATCCACCAAGAGTTGATGCTCCAGTGGAGCGTATTTTGAAAAACTGAACTCCAAACTGCCACCAAACAACTTCTACCTGCCTCGGAAGCCGTAGCCGCCTTACCTCTCGTTTTCAACAGCTGGCAGAGGTCACAAGCCTGCCCCGACTTCTCCAACAGATTGGCACGCTGCGCAACACAGCAATTTTATTCTACATGCTATACAAGCCAACAAGAGTCGATGAAACTTTTAAATCAATCAGCAAGAGGATGAAACGCAGCACACGACGAGGATGGGATTCTAACCCACGCGTGCAGAGCACAATGGATTAGAAGTCCATCGCCTTAACCACTCGGCCACCTCGTCTCTGGTCCTGCTGGGATATCGGTCTCAAACGTAGCGGACCAGCCACCATTCGGCCGCAAGACCATTTGACGGAAAGCCTCCTTTATTTGCTCTAGATACCGGATCGAAACCCAGATTCTAGGTCGTATTTCCAGCCTGGCAAAAAAACCCTGTAGCGGAAAATGCTTTCGATCCATCGACCTCTGGGTTATGGGCCCAGCATGCTTCCTTTGCGCCACTATGCTGCCCGCACGCCACGCACCAAGGTATTCGTGCTGTGTGTGGCACTTAGTAGGGGGCCGATAGCTCTTCCAGCACGGTTTATGCCTTGCCAGCCTTCGGAAAAGCGCCCAGTGCACATCGCCTACCACACCGCTTGCGATGGAGAGGACTGCTGCCTCGCCTGAATACGGCGCCTTACCTTCTGTCCTAAGGAGATAAAATAAGATGCCTCATTTGTAGAGGCAATCCTTGGTGGATAACACATTTGCAGCAGGAGAAATCAATTGGCCCACCACCATTTGGCCGCAAAACCGTTTGCCTCAAAACCCTTATTTGCTCTTGACAATGGATTTAAACTCAGATCCTGGGTTCTTCCCCTGCCCAACAAAAATCTTTAGCAGAGAATGGTTTCGATCCATCGACCTCTGGGTTATGGGCCCAGCACGCTTCCGCTGCGCCACTCTGCTACCGGTTCCATTCTGCCCGATGGCTGCAAACCACAGTAGTGCGTTGCGGCGCGGCCTGTGCACACGCCAAACAGGTCCTGAAGAGTTAAGGTTAGAAGCCTCCTTTGTAGAGGCAATCCTCGGTGAATAACGCATTGTTCCACGGTTGAGCAAGATGAATGTCTGCAGATTCCCCACGGTCACGGCAGTCGGGCAGCCGTCGTCTCTGTGGCGCAATCGGTTAGCGCATTCGGCTGTTAACCGGAAGGTTGGTGGTGCGAGACCACCCAGGGACGTCTTTTCCCTGCTGTTTTTGTGCTGTGAAAGATTCTAGCAATGCAGCGATAAACGGTGGCTGCTCTTCTTTTGCCGGGAGTTTATTGCAATCCCTGCCATGCCTTATTGCCTGACCATGTGGGTTCAGTGGGGGGGCAGATTTTGCAGACTCTCCAGCATTCCTATTGGATCGCGACGGTTCTGTCAAAATTGGGCACCTTGTCTGCTGCCAAAGCAGAGAGACAGACGTTTAACTTAACTGCTTTTTGAGCCAACAGGACTGCTTTGAGGCTTGTCACACGAAACCCTGGAGAACGTCAGCGAAACACACGCAGGGTTTGCTTTTTATTTATTTATTTATTTATTTTAAACGGCGACGGGCTCGTCCGGGATTTGAACCCGGGACCTCTCGCACCCAAAGCGAGAATCATACCCCTAGACCAACGAGCCAGACCTTGGCCGCTGTGTTGGTTGAAACCATCAGTGCTTTCTGTACGCTGCAAGGTGGGCCCGCAGTGTTTGGTTGGACTGCAGTCTGGTTCCTGCTAGTACTAGTAACAGTCAACATGTTAGATCAGAGCCAAGAAAGAGCACGGACCTTTCCCTCTTGATGACTAACGTGCATTGTCCATTTAATTGTACTCTCTATGCAAGCAGACGCTACTTTCCGAAACATTGCTCCTGGCCTTATGCCTTCACAAATTCATGGAGTTCTATATCTAACTAAGTTGTGAAGAAAACACTGGCTTAGCAGTCCACCTTTTTCCTTAAGGGACTCCTGTAGGTTGACATGTAAAACTGCACAGCTTGGCATTGATAACAATTGGCAAGTAGTTGCTGCAGTATTCTGATTTTCGCAAATCTTGGCAGCGGTGGGATTCGAACCCACGCCTCCAGAGAGACTGGAGCCTAAATCCAGCGCCGTAGACCGCTCGGCCACGCTACCAGACGGGTGCAGCCTCTTTTTTTTTCAGCGACTGAAGAAAACAAAAAGCACACCACATTGGAAAACAAGAGCATATTAACAAGTGGCGGCTTTACAAATACTGTGAAATAGAACCCTGCGGCCGGGGCGGGTATTTGAGAGCTTCTGATCCACGATGACGGCACCTTCAGTTCTATGGTCACGGTCACCACGAAAACCTCTCTTCTCCAAACCGGGCCCCTGCGCAAGGTTTTGTTTGTTTTTTTCTTCCGATTTTGTATTGCAGTCCCAGGGGCAGTTCTCTTTAAAGTACCTGTCTGAATTCCAGGGGCTCAGGAGACGGCTCCTTCTAGCATTAGGGCTTCCTGCCTTCTGAGCCGACAGTGGAATATGCAAAGGAACACACATCTTACCTTATGGCGTTACCAAGCTCTTGTAAACCACGCCGACCGGTAATTTGACAAGTCACATTGCCCCAGTTATGCTGTTCACACAAAGGTGGAACTGTAGTTGTGTAACAGGGCGTTTGGAGTGTTCCTTTCTGCACAAAAGCTTGGCAGCGGTGGGATTCGAACCCACGCCCCCGAAGAGACTGGAGCCTTAATCCAGTGCCTTAGACCGCTCGGCCACACTACCATCGACCTTTGGCTTAAGCTTGCCCCTCTCCACACTGCTAGGAAGAAACAGGCAAGGTTTCGTATTTCGAGACCTTTTATTTTTTAATGACTTTTTTAATGACTTTTTTTTTTTTTTAAAACGTTGGGGCACAAGCCAATGCCCCCAGAGAAACAGGCCACTTAGTCCAGCACCTTAAGTGGATCTGCCTTAACTCACCTCTACAACCAAAAGCAATCAGCTTTCCTACCCATTCAGAGAAGAGATAGATATGAAGGATCCGGTACGGAGGTAGAGGATGAGGAACAGATGCAAAGGCAAATGTTACCAACTTGCATCTTTTTCCACATGAACAGCTCGAGATTTTGGAGGATCCACCAAGAGTTGATGCTCCAGTGGAGCGTATTTTGAAAAACTGAACTCCAAACATCTTCTACCTGCCTCGGAAGCCGTAGCCGCCTTACCTCTCGTTTTCAACAGCTGGCAGAGGTCACAAGCCTGCCCCGACTTCTCCAACAGTGTGGCACGCTGCGCAACACAGCAATTTTATTCTACATGCTATACAAGCCAACAAGAGTCGATGAATCTTTTAAATCAAGCACTCAATCAGCAAGAGGATGAAACGCAGCACACGACGAGGATGGGATTCGAATCCCATCCGTGCAGAGCACAATGGATTAGCAGTCCATCGCCTTAACCACT